>JAHNEJ010002474.1:0-101556 GCA_022559845.1 Amorphophallus konjac | reverse complement strand
TAAATACTGCCACATAAAGGAAAAGAAGAGAGGTGTTTGCAGATCTGCATCCCTTCGAAAGTATTCGAGTGCCATATGCTCGATACATCCTACTACACGGAGGTGTCGTAAAAGGGTGAAGAGAAAGAGGCTGGGGTCAACCAGAAGAAGCCGGTGACGAAGGCAAGAAATGGTCTCCACCGCCACCAAAGGGTTATATTAAAAAGCATGAGGTATCGCACATCTCTTATGCCGGTGACTTTGCTCGGATTACTCCTCCTAGCATTCACTCGGATGATATCAGTGAAGAAATGAAAGAAAAGTACACACAAGTAGAGGTGCCGCAGGGTTTATTTAAACCCATCATTAGCCTTGAGTACCAAACGGTGCTACCACTGAAGACTATGGAAATCCCCCGCTTCTGCGAGCCTCCTATTATATTCTACACCGGGGAGCCAGTCGAAGAAGATGATCAAGATTGTATGGCCCCTGAAGAAGCCGCAAACCGGATGGTACCGATTACAGGCTTGGATTATACTACCCAACGGGTTTCACAAATGTTCTCCAAGATGCAAATGCCATCAATGCAGCATGCTGCTCAGAAGAAGGCATTCAAGGAACTGTGGGATCCGCCTCGAGATAGTAAAGAAATGAGGAAGATCACTCAACACCCAGGATTGGGATATACCCTCCAAGAATACTATGAGGCTGAGGTAGACGTCATATCTGTCTCCTACCAGCATGACGATCCTCCCGAGGTAGGATATGACAAATACCCCTCGGAAGATGAAGAAATCATTTATCAATCCATAATAAGCAATGAAGCCTCAGACAACCTGCCAGAAACAGAGACATCTGATGAGACAAAGAAAGCTTGGTACTGGGATGACCTATCTTCCAAAGAGGATCTGTTCCAGGCTGAAGCAAAATTTGATATGGGAACCCCGGATGAAGATCAATAGCCAGAGAGCTGGAGGAGTGTCTGGAGTTCGGGCGCATCCTAGAAGAATTCCGGGCTCTGCAGAATGATGACCTGTCGAGAGAGTCCACTTCTGAATTTCCTGCTGAACCAGTCTCATCCTCGGAGCAGACTGAACAGGATCCGGTAGTATTGACCCTATATGATGCGCCAGCATCCGCTGATGACCAGTATGATGAAGCAGAGGAGCATGAAACTGAAGAAGATTATATCCCGGGAGGCTTTATTGATTTGCAAGAAGCCCCGCCCGAAGTCGAAGACGGAGGCCAAGCCACCGTCGATGAGCTGATAGAAATAAATTTGGGGTCCGCAGATGAGCCAAGGCCGACATTCCTCAGCGCACTGCTGGAGCCAGATGTCAGGGAACAATATATACAGTTCTTGACAGAATTCCGAGATTGTTTTGCATGGACATATGATGAAATGCCAGGACTGAGCTCTGATGTGGCACAGCACCGATTGGCAATAAACCCAGAGGCTAACCCTGTAAAGCAGCCTTCCAGGAGAATGCGTCCTGAACTGATAAATCAGATTAACAAAGAGTTGACAAGCTGATTGAGGTAGGCTTTGTCGAAGAAAACCAGTATACTACATGGCTGGCCAATATAGTGCCCGTAAAGAAGAAGAATGGGCAGATTAGAATATGTGTTGATTTTCGGGACCTTAATAAGGCTTGCCCGAAAGATGATTTCCCAGTGCCCATCACTGAGGTGATGATCGATGCGACTACTGGCCATGAGGCCCTATCATTTATGGATGGGTCATCCGGATACAATCAGATCTGGATTGCTGAAGAAGACAGAGTGCACACTGCATTCCGCACTCCGAAGGGGATATTTCACTACAAAAGGATGCCGTTCGGCCTTAAGAATGCCGGCGCTACTTACCAAAGAGCTATGACAAAGATCTTTGATGACCTGCTCTTCAAAAAGGTAGAGTGCTACATTGATGATCTGGTGGTAAAAACCAGCAGAAGAGAAGATCATTTGCAAGACCTAAGGATAGTATTCCAGAGGTTGCGCAGATATGAACTCAAGATGAATCCTATGAAATGCGCCTTTGGCGTGTCCAGTGGAAATTCCTCGGATTTATTGTCCGACATAGGGGTATTGAAATTGATCCATCCAAGATTAAAGCTATCCAGGAGCTCCCTCCACCAAGGAATCTGCACGAGTTGAGATCCCTGCAAGGGCGTCTGGCCTACATCCGACGATTTATATCAAATCTATCGGGAAGATGCCACCCCTTTCACAAACTCATGATGAAAGATGTGCCGTTCCTCTGGGACGATGGCTGTCAGGAAGCCTTTGAGAAGCTGAAGGAATACCTCAAGACCCCTCCGGTGCTGGGGGCACCCATTAAGGGCAGGCCCTTGATACTGTATATCGCAGCCACATACTGTTCCCTGGGGGCAATGCTGGCACAGATAAATGAGGAAGGCAAAGAACAAGCCCTGTACTACCTAAGTAGGAGGCTGATGAGAACTGAAGAAAGCTACAGCTACATAGAGAAGACCTGCTTGGCACTAGTCTTTGCTGTCAAAAAGCTCCGACACTACATGTTGTCACATGAAATCAGATTGATATCTGCAGCAGATCCACTCAGATACATATTGACTCAGCCAGTACTGAAAGGCCGGTTGGGCAAATGGGCAGTAATTCTGATGGAATTCGATATCACATATATACCCCAGAGGGCAATAAAAGGACAGGCCGTGGCTGATTTCTTCGCGGAGCACCCTGTGCCGGAGAATGATATGTTGGGGACTGAGTTACCCGATGATGAAACACTCGAGGCCTGTCAAGCTCAGCCAGTTATGTGGCAACTGTTCTTTGATGGAGCATCCAGAACGGAGACAGATTCCGATGGAAAGACCAGAATACGGGCTGGAGCCGGTATTGTGCTGAAATCACCAGAGGGGGAGGTTGTGCATACTTCCTGTTCTATAAACAAGCCATGCACCAATAATGAAGCCGAATATGAAGCTCTGATAATCGGACTCAATATCAGCCTCAACATGGGTATCCAAATGCTTCAGGTATTCGGGGATTCGATGTTGATAATAAAGCAAGTCCAAGGGGAGTTCGAAGTGCGGAAGCCAGAACTAAATCCCTATCACCAGAAAGCTGTACGCCTCATGGCAAAGTTCTATCATATTGAACTCAAACATGTGGGCCGTGGACATAATGCCCAGGCTGATGCACTGGCAAAGCTGGCCAGCTCGCTAGCAGTCCCGCCAGATGAAACACTGAACATTGTTGTTATGAACCGGCGGCAAGTCCCCAGTATGCTAGAAGGGTGCCCCGAAGAGGAAGAAGTTGCCACTATCAGCGCAGTACAGGCGTCTGATTGGAGACAGCATTTGCTACAGTGGTTTCTGCACCAACAGCTGCCACAGAAAAGGGAGGAAAAGATGAAACTCCTGAGAATCAAAGATTCCTATGAATTCAGAAATGGAACTTTATTCCGAATAATGGCGGATGCACGCAAAAAGATTCTACTCCGCTGCCTGTCCACTGAGGAAGCTTGGCAAGCGATGAAAGAAATACACGCTGGGACAGCAGGCGCCCACCAGGCTGGCCCCAAAATGAAGATAGAAATCAAAAAGCTGGGCTACTATTGGCCTACCATGTTTGAAGACTGCTGTAAATTTGCAAAGTCATGCCAGAAGTGTCAGGAGCATGCTACCGTGCCTAGAAGGCCACCTACAACTCTGCACCCTACAGTTCCTAGCTGGCCATTTGCACAATGGGGAACTGATGTAGTCGGGCCACTGCCGACTTCCTCGGCCGGTCATAAGTACATATTGGCCATGACAGATTACTTCTCCCGATGGGCGGAAGCTGTAGCATTAAGAGAAGTGACTGGTGAACTGGTCGCCAGATTTATCAAGCAGAATATTATCTTCCGGTTCGGGATCCCCAACCGAATAATATCTGATAATGGAAGTCATTTCAGAAATCAGAAAATCTATCGACTTGCCGAGAAGTATAAGATTGAATGGAGAACCTCCACTCCCTACAATCCCCAGGCAAACGGATTGGCAGAAGCTTTTAACAAGACTTTGTGCACCTTGCTAGCCAAGGTTGTCAGTTCTAATAAAAAGGACTGGGAAGAAAAGATGTATGAAGCTCTGTGGGCATACCGCACCGTCTTTAAGACACCTACAGGGTGCTCACCATACTCATTGGTATACGGCTCGGAGGCAGTGGTTCCACTAGAGCTGGAAGTCCCGTCGCTCAGAGTGTCAATCCAATATGGCCTGGCCCGTGGCGAACAAACAAATGCTGAAAGAAGGTTAGAAGAACTGACTGAATTGGAAGGGAAGCGCCTCCAAGCTCAGAAGAATATCCAAATGTATCAGGCCCGCATGGCCACTGCATTCAATAAACTCGTAAGAGGACGAGAATTCAAGAAAGGTGACCTCGTCATGGTCAAGAAAAAAGAAGTCATGGCGTCCAACCCAAAAGGAAAGCTGAATGCTAATTGGGAAGGTCCTTATGTGATACAAAGGGTCTACGAAGGAGGGGCCTACGTAGTTGTTAACCATCGAGGGGAAATTCAGTTCTCGCCACTCAACGGTAAACACCTCAAGCTGTATCATGCTGCACAACCAATATTCCCCGAGTAATCGGGCCAAAACACCCTTTCCTTGGCTTAGTGGCATCCCGCCCTAGCCAAGATACACCTTTCCTTGGCTTAGTGGCATCCAGCCCTAGCCGAGATACACCCTTTCCTTGGTCTTAGCGGCATCCAGCCCTAGCCGAGATACACCCTTTCCTTGGCTTAGTGGCACTCCAGCCCTAACCAAGCTACCTCTCCTTGGCTAGTGGCACTCCAGCCCTGATCGAGCTACCCTTCCTTGGCCTAGTGGCACTCCGCCCTAGCCAAGCCACCTTTTCCTTGGTCTAGCGGCATCCAGCCCTAGCCGAGATACACCTTTCCTTGGCTTAGCGGCACCCAGCCCTAGCCGAGATACACCCTTTCCTTGGCTTAGCGGCATCCCGCCCTAGCCGAGATACACCCTTTCCTTGGATTAGTGGCACTCCGCCCTAACCAAGCTACCTTTCTTGGCTTAGTGGCATCCATCCCTAGCCGAGATATACCCTTTCCTTGGTCTAGCAGCATCCCGCCCTAGCCGAGCTACACCCTTTCTTGGTATAGCGGCACTCCGCCCTAGCCAAGCCATCCCTCGTCATGATCTAATGGCATTCCGACTTGTCACCCTCCCAAAAAAGAGGGGAAGAGAGAATAAAAGAATGAAAATAAATAAATAAATAAAAAAGATGGGGTTAAAAATAGAGATACCCCGCCGGTCTTGTTCAGGTTTTCTGAGCAAGGGCAAAAATGGCTAAAACCCAGCTGTGGTGAAAACCCGAAAGGGCACTTCAGGCAAAATCGGGTACCCCGCCACGTGAAAACCCGAAAGGGCGCGTGGGCAAAAGCAAGAGGGGGCTGGCCCCGGCGAAAACCCGAAAGGGCGCTTGAGTCAGTAACGTGGTGATCCTAAAGAAGCCTCACCTCCCGCCATAAACCTCTCGTCAATCGACCGGCACCTTGCCCGATCAACGATCAAACCCGCCCAGTATAGACCCTACGTCTGTCCTGATAAAACCCCCATACCTTGTCCAAAGTCCCACCATGGTGAAGTTCACCGTTGATCGATCGGCATCCTGCCCGATCAATGATGAAACCTGTCCAGTTTAGACCCTACGTCTATCCTGATGAAACATATGAAATCTTTGCATTGGTATAGACCCAATACCGATGATGAAACCTGCTGTTGATCGATTGGCGCACTGCCCGATCAGCGATGAAACCTATCCAGTTTAGACCTTACGTCTATCCTGATGAAACATAAGAAATCTTTGCATTGGTATAAACCCAATACCGATGATGAAACCTACCTTTGGTTGACGGGCTCGCTGTCCGATCGGCAAAGAAATCGGTACGGTTTAGACCTTACGTCTGTTCCGACTAGATCTGCATATCTCTTTACGTCCCGCCGTGATGAAACCTGCTGTTGATCGGTCGGCATCCCGCCCGATCAGCGATGAAACCTATCCGGGCTAGACCCTACGTCTATCCTGATGAAACATATGAAATCTTTGCATTGGTATAAACCCAATACCGATGATAAAACCTGCTGTTGATCGGTCGGCATCCCGCCCGATCAGCGATGAAACCTGTCCGGGTTAGACCTTACGTCTATCCTGATGAAACATATGAAATCTTTGCATTGGTATAAACCCAATACCGATGATGAAACCTGCTGTTGATCGATTGGCGCACTGCCCGATCAACGATAAAACCTGTCCGGCTAGACCCTACGTCTATCCTGATGAAACATATGAAATCTTTGCATTGGTATAAACCCAATACCGATGATGAAACCTGCTGTTGATCGATTGGCGCACTGCCCGATCAATGATAAAACCTGTCCGGTTTAGACCTTACGTCTATCCTGATGAAACCTATGAAATCCTTGCATTGGTATAAACCCAATACCGATGATGAAACTCGCTGCCGATCGACTGGCACACTGCCCGATCAGCGATGAAACCTGTCCAGGCTAGACCCTACGTCTATCCTGATGAAACACATGAAATCTTTGCATTGGTATAAACCCAATACCGATGATGAAACCTGCTGTTGATCGATTGGCGCACTGCCCGATCAATGATAAAATCTGTCCAGTTTAGACCCTACGTCTATCCTGATGAAACATATGAAATCTTTGCATTGGTATAAACCCAATACCGATGATGAAACCTGCTGTTGATCGGTCGGCATCCTGCCCGATCAATGATGAAACCTATCCAGTTTAGACCTTACGTCTATCCTGATGAAGCCTATGAAATCCTTGCATCGGTATATACCCAATACCGATGATAAGAGCAGCCACTAATGAAGCAGCACATCGCCTGATCCGTGCTAAAGTCCCAATTCAAGAAATATATATATATATATATATATATATAAAAAAAGATGGGGTTAAAAATAGAGATACCCCGCCAGACTTGTTCGGACATTCTGAACAAGGGCAAAAATGGCTAAAACCCAGCTGTGGTGAAAACCCGAAAGGGCACTGCAGGCAAAATCGGGTACCCCGCCACGTGAAAACCCGAAAGGGCGCGTGGGCAAAAGCAAGAGGGGGCTGGCTCCGGTGAAAACCCGAAAGGGCGCTTGGGTCAGTAATGTGGTAATTCGAAGTTCCATGCCAACCGGCACGCTGTCTTTACCTCCCCTTCACTGATGAAACCTTCCGTCGGTCAGTTGGCTCCATTCCCCACCGATGATAAAACCCTTCCGGGGTAGACCTTACGTTTACCCTGATGAAATCTACATACCCTCTTTCAAACGTCCCACCGACAATGAAACCCATCACCATTCTGATGAAGCCTGTCCAGCTCAGACCTCACGTCTGTCCTGATGAAGCCTACGCATTTCTTGGCAAGCCCCACCTGCGATAAAACCTGTTGGAATAGACCTTACGTCTGTCCTGACGAGACCTACACCGTCACGTACGTCCCACCGTTGATCGACCGGCACCTCGCCCAATCAATGATGAAATCCTCTGTCCGGTTTAGACCTTACGTCTATTCTGATGAAACTCATGAAATTCCTTTGCATCGATATAAACCCAATATCGATGATGAAACCAACTGTTGATCGATTGGCACCTTGCCCGATCAATGATAATACCCTATCCAGTTTAGACTTTACGTCTATTCTGATGAAACTCATGAAATCCCTTTGCGTCGATATAAATCCAATATCGATGATGAAACCCGCTATTGATCGACCGGCACCGTGCCCGATCAATGATGAAACCCTACCCAGTTTAGACCTTACGTCTATTCTAAAATCCCCCTTGCATCGATATAAGCTCAATATCGATGATGAAGTCAACCGTTGGCTGATCGGTACATCGCCCGGCCAATGATACAATCTGACCAGTTCGTACTTTATGTCCGTTCTGATGAGAACCACATATCCTTTTCAATGTCCCACCTGCAATAGTCTCTACCCAGCCTAGACCATACGTCTACTCTGATGAGACCCCCTCATTTGCATTCCGGCAAATCGTCTCCCTTACGGCACACATGGCCAATAGGACGTTTGCTGCCACCAACAAAATTCGGTTCAAGCACCTCCTCGGATGCCGTCACGCGGTGGAGCGAGTTCCCCATCCTTTCTCTGAAGGGGTGGACGCTCTCCTGCCAAGGTACGAGCCATTCGCATGAGGGATTGTCAAAACCGCTACCCCACCTTCCAAAGTGATAAAACCACATGCAGAATAAGATGGAGACGCATGAAGCCAAGAGATTCCTTTCCATTAAAAAGGGAGTACATAAAGGGCCCCGAGGGGACACCATATCACAAAAGAGAATAAAAAGAAAAAGAAGGGATAGACAATTTATGGCCGCCGGAATATATCTTCAAAGGCCAGAAGACCCACATAAGGAGCGGCCCCCAGCTCATGAAGGCGCGCCTCCTCCTCCTGAAGCCCAGTGGACATGTCCTGGAGAGACATCACTCGTCCCTCCAGCGAGGCTACCTCCTCTTCGGACCGCGGCCGGATAAAGGATAATTGCTGCAGTTCGGCTCGAAGTCCAGAGAGCTCCGTCTCCAAGATGGCCATCCGGTCCCGCACAGCTTCTTCCCGCTGAATAGCACCTTGTAGCTCGGCTCGGCGTTCATCAAGCATAAGCGTCAGCTTCCCCAGCTCAGATTTATATTCTGACCTCTGCAGCTTCAACGCCGTTAGCTTATCAACCATGGTCCGTGCTAGGAAGTCTCTCCGATGCACGAATTTCAGTAGAAGCAGCACCCGCTGAACCCACATGTCCAAAGGGCAGCCCATGGCCTGCAAGCCAGCGGTGAAGCGATTGGCGATTTCCTTCAGTTGCAGATACGTCAAGCCAGGCTGGGATTCTACCAGCTGACGTAGCATGTCCAGATGCTGCCAGACAAAGTTGTCAGAGGAAGCGAAGCCGAAGGAGGCAGAGGGGACGACTTCAAAGGTCACCTCGCCATCGATATCTTCCCACAATGCAACGTCCGGCTGAGAGGACGAAGATGGCAGATCTGCTGTAAGGGCTGGCCAGTCCTTTTCTGTGCTCTCCTGCTGAGCTGAAGATTCCTCCCCTATCGCTGTATCGGAAGCTATAGCTTGAACATCCACAGGGGGAGAATCGATGAAGGATGGAGCTGCCTCTTCATGAGTCTCTTGAATAGGGGCCTCATCTTCAGCTGCTCTTTCTGGTTACAGGGAAGGAGCTGCTATAGGCGGAAGAGGCAGAAGTCCAGTCTCTATAGCCACTATGGCAGGGACTGCTGACTCGGGCGCAATTGACATTACTGCAGCCGGTATAAAAGCGGAGCTTCTAGATGGATCGGCTTCGGCTCTGAAATCTGAAGCCCTGATAGGAATGCAACTCTCTCCTGAGGCCCCTAAGTCCAACGATGCTAAATCCGTCGAAGACTGTATCCGCACTGGCACAGGGCGAATGACCTCAGGGACTCCCATGCAAGTTAAAGGCAGAAAAGGGACAATAGCCCAGTTTGTAGAGGAAATGTCCATGATAGCTGCGGTTGTGTCTGAGCTAGCAGTGGCAATGCCCTAAGACCAAAGCAAAGCAACTTTCAGCACTAGATGAAAGAAACAGATGAAGCAACAAACATGAAAAGGAACCCACCTTTGAAGCAGGGTCCACACCCTCGAAGTGGGGTGAAAGAGAAGGAAGCTCCGTAGTCGGAGTGACAAATGGTGGAGTTATGTCGATCTCGGTGTCGAGCCCGGCAAACTCCTCTTGCAACTCCTCCTCAGAAGATAGCACCAGCAGCTTAGCAGGCTGAAAAGGCAGAGCACCTTTTGCAAATACAAGCGGGGCCTCTGATTCAGGAGCATCCCCCTCACTGCCGCTGAAAGTCGCTTCCTCCTCATCAGAGACGGTCTTAGAACTGCCTGAGGATATTTCCACACTAGCTACACGCTGTGGGGCCACCTCTAAAACATGTCGGGATGTAGACCGGGTAATTATGCGCCTGGCCGGAACAGTACTCTGCTTCGACTGAGTCTTGTGACCCTCCTGTGGTTGAAGCAATTCTTTTGTCATCATAGCTCAGTCTGCTCTTCGCCTGCCACTGCTGCAAAAGAGACCTCTGAGGAATATAGCAAAGAAGACAATGCAAGTATGAAACAGATAAGAAAAAACACACTTACCCTCCGCCTCACTAGCCGGCGTGGGAGAAGGCAACCTGGTCTCCACCACAGAAGGTGCTACAACTGGCTCTTGGGCTGTGCAAAAGGAAGGGGTCAGATTCAAGGACTTCTTTGAAATCCAGCGAAAGAGAATGAGGAATGCAATTGCAGGCTATTGATGTTACCCTGAACCGATGTCTGAGCAGCCTCCATTTCAGATTCAAACTCATCAAATGAGGGAATATCAGGGAGAGGGGTCCCGGTGTCCATAGCTACCGAAGCCGATTGCTGAGCATAAACCTTCTTGGCCTTCCTGGCCTTCCCAACTGCAGCCTTAACTACGGAAGCCTTTCTCTTCTTGCCAGGAGGCAGGGGAGTAGTAGTCGGTGCTGCTGCAGGGATTTCAAAATAAGTAGGCTTCTCAGCCTGCGCAATGATTTTTCTATAAAGCCCCTGTCGCTTTATATCAGGCCTGTCTGTTGAAGATGTCAGAGAGGTAATGTGATCAGTGGATGCAAAGTGTGAATACTGAGCAGAAATCACTGCAGTCAGGAAAGAAGAGATCATACCTGCTGGGCCGTCGTAAAAGATAGAGAGCGGCCAGTACAGATAAGCTACCTCCTTGGAGCGTGAAGCAGCCTCCTTGATAAGCCAGCATACATCGCCAAGTACCTGGCACTTCTCCACTAAAGCTGCCAGGTCACTATGACCATGAAGGTCAAGACACCGAAACAAGTCGAGGTGGTCCATACCCCAGCCGTCGACATAATGAAAAGAGATAAACAACGGCTTGTTCAATATGCCGGCTATCGGGTTTTCTGCAGATAACCCATGTAAATTCAGCAAAATAAACAACCAAGACGTCTGCTTGTAGTACGTCTGGGTTCTATCTTCCCGGCGCACAAACGTCCTATATGGGTGAAATCTATCTGTCGGACCCCTCCAAGAAACTACTGCCGGGAGCGGCTCTTCGACAGGAAATGGATATTGTTGCGCCTCCAAACGAGCGTCCCCTACACGGCTCAAATGTTTCAAGTTCTGCATGAGAGTGTCCTCATTGATAGCAGCAAAGACAGGAGCAGGCGGGTCGGAATCCTTTTCCTTCAAAGCCCGACGCTGGGCCAGATAGTTCTCAGCCTCCCTCTGGTGCTGTGAATAAAGCCTTCTCAGGTGGGCCTCGGGGATGTCAAACACTGGCCCGGGCTGTTGTTTCAGAAAGGAACGCTCGGCCACGTCCCAGAATGCACCTCTACTATCCCTGTAGAAGCTGGTTCGAATGTTCCACCATTTGATATATTCTGATGTTACCCGGGGAACACGGTTGGAAACTGTGGGAACTCTGAAAACTGCACCGTCCTGGCGATGGTAGAAATCCCACCACAACCGGCCATCGCCGACAATGGTGGACCCATGCTTAGCCCGGCTATCCAGGGGAAATTGAGCAACCGTTGTGGGGATATGCTGGTCATAACCAAAGTTCCGCCCAAAGCGGAATGGATAGTATGGTTCCAGAAGGAGCAGGCCACCCTTTCTGAAAACTAAGACACTAGGACGGATGGCCATGGCCCATCTGACCAGCTCCGGCTCCAGGATTGGCCGGGCAGTGTTAACCCCTGAGACAGGATGGATATATGTCTCTACCTCTTCCAGCTTGCACTCTCTCTGAGGATCAATCAAAGGAGCTGAACCTGCTGCCAAGCTCCAGAAATGAATACTGCCAGGGGCATCCACCGGCACCTTTATCAGTCGACCCCTTATTTTGAATAGCTGATCATAGAAAGGACCAGGTTCAGCACTGGCAAACTCAATCATTCGGGGCAATACCGTATCTGCCTGCAAAGTTCTGGGAGCCAACTCAGGAAATAAACTGCAGACCCAGGCGTTGAAAAAATGAAAAGGACCCACGGTCCTCAAAGAACGGGGAGTCCGATGCTTGTACAGATCCCCCAAAGACTTGTATATCAAACACAGGGCCACTGGGCAGAGCGACAGCCTCATTCCCCAGGCCATCTGACAGGCCGGATATATAGCTTCTGGCCGGATGATTGTCTCGTCCCCTTGAGGGAGAGCGAAAGTGCACAGCCAGAATGTGAAGTAAGCCGCACAATGTGTGATGGGGTCTACGCCTGCTGGGTTGGGACCACCGCTGCCTGCACGGCGCAATGAAGATGGCAGCGCCGACTTATAACGAGGAGCCCTTACCTGCTTGCTAGCAGTCGGACCCACGGAAGGGAAGTCGGCATATTTCAAGGGGCCGTCAAAGAAGTACTGAATCCACTGCCCTACCCGGATCCGCAGCTTGCTGCCCTTCTCTCGGGGATGATAACCTTTGGAGGACCCTCTACTGTACGCCAGACAAATGGAGCGATATGCCTTCATCAGGTACCGGTATGAGAAGCCAATGGAATATCTGCCTTCACCATCGGAGCTATCCTTCTCAGAATCTGCCAAGCAGACTTCTTCATACGGCTCGCCGTCAATAGGCAGTCCGGAAAGCTGTGACAGACTCCAGAGGTCAAGAGATGTCTCACCCTCTGCTGTATAGAATATGTTGAATAAGGGGCAGAAGACCTCGAACATCCCACAGCATAACCCTCGGGATATAGGATACCGAAATCGGGAAGCAAAAACACTATGATATACCCCGGCTCTGATCAGCAGAGGGGCATATTCCTTCAGAACAAACTCAGTAAATTCCACGGCTCCTGCTCGAAATAGGTGGGCGTCAGTGATCTTGGTATCCCCAAACCAACCAGCGGCCAAATGATACTTGAACTGAATGGCCGAACAATTCAGCACAAAAGGCTCTTCGCGGTACCCCCACTTCACTGGCGCCAGGAAGAGACCATAGCCGGGCTTCTCCCTATTGACTCGGCCACTGGCATTATCCCACCGAGCAGGTGTGAACTCCGGGGCCCGGGTCAGCATTTTCTTTTCCGGCTCCAGCTCCGATATGCCAAGGACTGCATCCCAGTCACGCTTCTCCCCGGGAAGATATATAGCCTTTCCGCGATATACTGAATCTTTCAGGCTGTCTCTCTCAACCAGAATTGCGGCTTCAACTGTACGAGCTATTCGGTAGTTCCGCATTCCACCCACGGTGAAGGTCCGGATAAACGGCAGCAAGTGTTTGTCCTTCGGGAAATCCGGGCGATAATCAGTGCCCCGTCTGAAACATGTTTCCATGGCAGTGGAGTATACCCGGGATGTTGACACCGTATCGGTATCAGAATCGGATGATTCATCAACGGAAGCGATCTTGTCGTATCCGAAGTCTAAGCTGTGCACGTTCAGCCAGTTTACTGTGGCCCGTGATATATCTGGTTGGGCTGACGAACTTGTTCCGACGGCTCCAGAAGATGTAGCAGCAGAGCCGGAAGCCATTGCAGTGTCTGCAGTCGAAGAAGAAATGTGAATTAAAAGTCCTAAAATAAAAGTCAGTCTTATAAAGATTGTAACATGAGACCCTATGAAAATTTCGGCAGCATCTCCCCTTATTCGGGGTCTGCCCAAAAAGAATAGGGAGTCACCAACCAAGAGGGGGTGATCCCGGAAGCAAAAGGGATTAAATCCCCAAAAAAACGTCATACCCGGGACGGGAAGAACTCGCGGCCACCGCCGAGAGGATGAAAACGGCTCGCGCCGAAGAAAAGAAATGGAGAGAAGAGAAGCTGAAGAAAGAGAAAGGAAGGGTGAGAATGAGAAGAGAAAGGGCCTCGGCGCCCTAAATAGGGGCCCGAGCGACCAGGGTCTCGGCGCGGTGAAACGCGCGCCGAGAACCCCCCAGGCCGAGAGCCCCCTTGGGCCAAAAGGGCGCGCCGAGATCCCCAGGCCGAGAGCCCCCTTCGGCCAAGCGCGCCGGGAAGCTATGCGCGCCGAGAAGCTCCGCGCCGGGAGGTCTTCGTGCGCCGAGAAGCCCCTGGCCCCGTGCCGAGAAGCTCCAAAATGCTGAAAATAAAGAAGATATGAAGATGGAAAAAAGTGAAAATGAAGAATACGTGTGCAGAATATTGTTGCAACGAGATGATCAGGTCTGAGAACCGGATTGAAGAGAAATTGAGGAAGATGCCCTCGAATAATGAACGTCACCTGCAGGCCCCGTGCCGCCCATTCTGCGCTTACGCCGCCCGCAGGTGGGGGGCATTTGTTGACACCTTGAAAATGAACAAGGGTGAAAGCACAATTGAAAAGAGGATCAGACCAACAGTGAAAGACCAATGATGAAGCCCGTCAACCATTTACCCGGCTGAAGCCTTTGTCGGCCAAGCTGATGCCCGGTGCCGATATCATTCAGACGGCAACACTGATAAAGCAGCAGTCACTCGACTGATGGGACCTCCTAGCACACTTTAATGAGAGCTGTACTACTGCCTCATCCAAGAATCCACAGATGACATGTCAGGGTAAGTCAGATGTCGGCTTATTGACAGATGTGATATGAGATAAAGATGAAGCCGGTACCGGCAGATGAAGATTGTAAAGGCTTTTGCAAGTCAGATCAATGAAGAAGAATCGTCTCCACAGATTATACGCCCGGCTGAGGTCTTCCCAGACTAAGGCTGATGTCCGATCTCGTCACCATTCAGGTGACGATATCGATAAAATGATACCCGATTTTGTCATCATTCAGATGGCAATACTGATGGAACCCTTGTCTACGGACTGATGAAAACATATCAATGATATCAATGGAAGCTGTGTCACCAATGGAGGGCCCTTTTGGGTGATGATGCAAGTGGGCCTGTGAAAGTGGCTAAAGACCCAAGTGGGCCTGTGTGAAGGTGGCGCCGAGAGGTTGAATGCCTGTGCACCGGGAAGCCCCAGCTGAGGCGCGCCGTGATGAGGCCTGCCGAGAAGGGGGGAGACAGATATAAAACCCCTTCCCTTCGATAAAAAAGAATAGAGGGGAGATCGAGAGGATAGCCAGAAACCAAAGGAAAAAGAGAGCCCCAAGAAAAGTGACTCGAAGAAGCGAAGAGATATCTGAGAAGAAAGGAGGAAGAAGAAGCTCCAGGTGGGCTGCTCCGGGGAGGGAGAGGAGTCAATGCTCCGCCCTCCCCCATACTTTCTTTTCTTTTCTTTGATGTAATCTAGCGAGTCTTTTCTCGATTTATCAAATGTAGCCGGAGAGTTCCGGTCTTGATTTCCACCTCTCTGCTTTGCATTTCTCTTTTACGATCTGTGTAAGTCTTCGATACAACGCAATGAAGTATCAACATGGCCCATTTGGGCATCGATTGATTGAGATATCTGCTCTCCGTCTCTCTCCATGTACATAGTTCTCGGCTGAAAAGTCCAGTAGCCTAGACTCTTCGAGTTTCAGAGCCGATTGAATGAATCTGTTCTTCGAGGAGGGATGAAGATAGGACCCCTACCCCTATCTAATGGGTTATTGGGTTCCACTTTCTTCTCCCTCCTGTCTCAATGGCAGATCCTCCGCATATAGTCCGAGTTTTCTCTTGAGCCCTTGTGCTGTTCAGGAACCAGAGACATCAATCTCTTGGTTCCCTGAACTGCTGGCTGTACAAAGATATGTCTGCTCTGCAGGTTAATGCCATCCCGCGAGATTCTAACAAGCGATGACCTCAGTCTCTCGACCCTCCATTCTAACCCTTGAATGATTAGGGTCTGGAGTTTCGGCGCTAAGAGTTCCTCCGTCGCCGGTTTTTTCGATGCAGTTGGGCTCGTCTAGGGGATCAGAGACAGTCATCTCTTGATCCCCAGACGGCCTGCAACAAACAGATGAAACCCTTCACAGGATATAGACGATGGTCTCTTTTCCCCTACTGATTCGGCCTTCCAATTCCCTTGGCATCCTTCAAACAGAGCTATCCACGAAACCCCCTCCTGCACTCCACATTCGGTCTCGATCCGAGCCAGAAAACTCAGAAAATTCCCGAACAGAGTACCGTAATCAAGCCCTGAAACCCTTAACCCTTTCACCTTCCCAGTGTGCTAATTTCCACGCCGAGAACTACGCCGACGAGAGGCCTCCCTCTTCCTTCCCCTTCAGCAAACCGACAAACCCCCCGGTTAAACCCTGTTCCTTCACAGCCTTCCCGGCCTGTGGCCTCCCGGCGCCGGGTTCCCGGCGCGGCGAGGAGCGCGCCGAGAAGCCTCACGCCGGGAGCTTCCCCCCCTTTTTTTTTGCCATTAAAGCCATGCCGAGAGCTCTCCCTTTGGCCAATAGAAACCCACGCCGAGACCCTCCTTCTTTGGCCAATGAAACCTAGTCCGAGGCCCTCCTCTGCACTGTCATCCTTCAATCCTTTAGTCTCCCTACACACCTGTCTAGGGGATGTTCGGAGACCATCATATGTGCCCTGAGAAGATACAGTAATGGGGAAGACCTCCCCTACAGCCCTCATTTCCGATCCGGATTTCACTGCTACCTTACGAACTCAAAGAGCCATGTTATTATATGCGTTCTGATGGGTTCCAAGGGAATATTAACCAATGAGATAGACGCAAGTAACATCCCCGGGCCCGGTGCCCTTCTTATCTGGTCGTCATCCCGGCATCCCGTGGATGATGACCTATTCTCTCTTGGCATAATCCAAGTTGAGGGGACATGCTGCCGAAATTCATACATACCCTACCGGGTAAATGTGATATTCTCTCCCAGCCCCGCCGGCCCACGGAGTTATGTCCTTGCACGCTCTCCGATGGTCCCTCGAAGGGGGATATAGATGCGGCACCGCACCCACATGGGACGTGCCATGTCGCGCCGGTCCCTATTCGGACTCCGGGTCTATTATACCCGATCTTTTACGGATCCTACCCTGCCGCTGCATGGGTGGTTTCCTATTCCCACTTGGCATAGTCCAAGATGGCGGGGATATGCCGTCGGATTTGTCCCGTACTTAATAACCCCCCTGCTTTGTCTAGTCCATTTAGCATTCTGCAAATAAATCAACCCCGTCTCTTCTGAGCCTTATCTTCACCGCTGCTTTCCTCCTATTTTGGCGTTTAATCAAGGGTTGTCCTTCCTTGGAAGGGCGTAATTAACGTCATAGCCTTTATGGTATGACGGACTTCTGGTCCCGACTCGGACTTCACAATCGACTGACCAAGTCAGATCGAGCGCACAATAAAATCGTCACACACGTGACTGGCACGCCTAATAAATCAAAAATCCAAATAATTAAAAAATATTAAAAAATACAAATAAATAATAAGACGAAACAAGATGAGATCCACGTTCCACAAGCTGGCACGCCCGGTGGGACCTAGTCTCCCTTCATCTCTACGCCAAAATAGGAGGCCCAGCGGGCCCCCCTCAAATTTCTGATCCTGTGCGCTTTCCTTATTTTCAGGAAGATGACTACTGGACTTATGTCTGTACGCTTCGGCCAACAACCGATCGATATGCATGTGCGAGAGGGTTACCTGGCGGTACCCCTGTCATTCGGAGCAATGCCCCCTGCTGTCGGGCTGCCCAACTGTCTGGGCCTCGTCTTCACCGACCTTCTGCAGGTCAACAACGACGAGCAAGGCACCGCTGCAGGTGCCCCTATGAAGACTACTGGTAAGAAGGCTGGCTTACCGGAGAAGATGACCTCGACGGCCGTCGCCTGCTATGTACACCAAGTTCAAAGGAGGGATACGGTTCCCGCTGCTGCCCAGAGGGGAAAGAGAAATAACCGGAGAAGCCGGTATGCTGCTGCTGAGCGTCGTCTTTCCAATTCTGGGAAGACAATGATGATGGGAGATGTTAGGGTGAACCTCAACGGTCGCCCCAGAGAAGTCCGGCCGGACAGGATTGTCCCGACTGTCCAGACCGACAACAGGTTCCGCGTCTGGCCGCTAGGAGGGCCAACTGGGAAGCTGATGAAAGGAAGCCGCTGGCGCCCAAGCCAGCAAAATATAAACAGGTCTGGCGACCAAAGAAGATTCAGAGCTGGGCCCCAGCTCGATATGAGAAGAAGGCTACTGAGGATGCTGTTGCCCGCTTCAGGGCAGGAAGCAGAAGAGAAGAAAGAAACTACAGAAGAGATGATGTTGCTGCTTACCCCAAAGCTCTGGGGAGGAGAGATGAAAAAAATGATGAAGGAAGAAATCTGATTACTACTCGCCCCGTGATGAAGGGCAAAAGATATCAAAAGAATGAAGACCTTACTATCACCCATCCCAGGGCCAAAGGCAAAAGATGGCAAAGGAAGAACTATGATGACACTGCCAACTGCTGCCAAGATGGCGATATGGGAATGAGCAAACCAGTCACGGTTGCCATTCCAAGAAGACCAAGAGCCTGTGCCAGACAGGCTGACATATTCAAATATTCCAAAGCCGAGCATTTGAATGCTCAGATGACAAGACTGGCTCATCAGCAGAAAAGCCAGGAAAGATTGATACTCCGACCAGAGCCGCGAAGGCACGATCCAGAGGAGATGAAACAAGTGGTCCAAGACTACTTCCATTACCTGGGGAACTCTGCCCTCGGTCAGCAAAGATTATCCCGTGCTCTGGGCACCGTGGATGAAGAAGAAGGAGAAGCCCTTCAAGAAGTGATGCTCGGAGTCTCCTCCTCCGATTCAAATGATTATGAAGAAGGCCGCAAGGCCGGATATGATAAAGAAGACCTGTATAGGGAAGAAGCTGAAGAAAGAGTATCGGTCTTCGACCGACTCAAATACCCTGACCAGGCAAAAAGAAAAGTTTGCAGGCAGAAGGGAAGAATGCAAATCTTCGCCTGTAACATGGCTGGAATCGCCAGGGGGCAGAATATGCTACCAACTCAGCCAGATGAACTGCTCAGGCTGGCTACCAGACCAGGCCCCGTCACAAGAAGAGGTCAGGCTGCAAAAGATAAGATGAAGAATGATGAGGAAACCCGCAAGATCACCACCATGACAGTCAATGTGGTGACAACAGAAGAAGAAGACAATCCCTTCGTTGATGATGCTGAAGGGACTTCAGAAGATATACAGATCCCATCGACTCTGGATCCCATGATCCAGATGATGTTTAGAAGATATCAACAGGAGATCAGTGCTCTCAGAAGACAGCTAAATGAGAGGCATGAAGCCACACCGATCTCCAAGCAAGCCGAGCCTGTCGGGCATACTTCCAGCTCAGCAGACACGGCTGTCCCAACTAATCCCCTTCCAGCTGATAAGGGCAAAGCTCCGAGCCAGCCTGTTCTGCAGCAAGCAGCAGCTCAGCCCTCTACATCTCAGACACAGCCCTCCGCGCCCACCTTGCGCGCAACTGTGATGACGACTCCCTACAGCCAACAGCAAGCTCACTTCTTCCCAGAAGAGATAGATCCAGCCCTGGCTCACAAGCTGATGATTGAAAGAATTGTGGAGATGAAGCTGTCTGAAAAGACCGGTGATGGTGTAAGTACCTATGACGTGTACAAAGTACCGTATCCTCCCCAGTATGCTGCTAAAAGACTACCCCCAGGCGTCAGTAAGCCGCCGAAATTTGAGAAATTCAACGGCCAGGGCTCTCCCAGGGAGCACATTGCTTACTATACCACAATTATGGGCGACCTGGCAGCTGATGAAGCCTATCTGCTTAAGTTCTTTGGCTCGTCCCTCACTGGGATAGCCTTTGAATGGTATTCAAGCCTGCCCGCTGGATCAGTGGTGGATTGGCCTGATATGCAAAGAAAATTCCGCGATAGATTTCATGTCACTGAAAGAGAAATTACAATAGCGGAGCTATATGCAACCAAGCAAAGGCAGGATGAAACAGCACTGGACTACATCAAAAGGTGGAGAAACTTAGCCATGAGATGCCGAAGACCTCCTCATCAGGAAGATGCAGTGCAGATATGTAAACAGAGCCTCAAGAGAGAGGTGCTAGAAAAGATGATCGGTGCAGATGTCAGGACATTTGACCGGCTGAACAACATAGTGGCGGAAGTCGAGACGTTCTTGTCCAAGCGTCCGACCGCCAATGTTCCCACTATTTCGAAGGGTAAAACCAATGACCGACGGCCATCACATACTGAGGCTAACGCCGTCGATTTTAGAACCTTTGAGCAACAGAAAGGGAAAAAGGAGGCAGACGAAGCTCCCTCGCCTGAGGGTGCAACAGAAAGAAAAGATAAGGTCTCTCTGAAAGACAGAATGAGAAGGGCTTACTCTTTCCCAAAGATAAGACATCAGCACTATTTAACTGGGCATATAAGTTCAACAAGGTAACATTGCCTGAACCGAAGAGACCTGCGGATGCGACAAAGAAAGATGATCCGCTGTTCTGTCCATTTCACCGTGCGCTGGGGCACGCAATTGAAGATTGTTATGTCTTCAAGGATATTATGGAAGGAATGGTCAAAAAGGGTGAGCTACAGTTGGGTGATTACCAGGTGAAGCCACCTCATCCGCATGAGCCTCCGCCCTGGAGGATGGCCGCCAATATGATTTCAGTCTATCAGCAGCTGCCTGAGGAAGCCGTTGAAGAATGTACCAGGCATACTTATGAAGCTTGCCTCCTCACCCCACTGAAAGATCAGGGAGGATGGCAGACGAAGCCCATAAAGAACAGGAAAAACACTCTTGCAGCCAGCACCAGTGGGGCAACTATTCGGGGTGTCACCCCAAGGCCTGAGCCACCTCCAGTAAAGCCAGTATGGCATACAGCTGAGACCGGGCCAGTCATCCGGATCCCTACTCACAACCAGAGGAGACAGACTCCCCTACCTGCACATAAAGAAGTAAGTCCTGCAGCCAGGCGTCTACAGCAGTATCAATGAGCTCGATGAATATGAGCAGAAAAAGCCCAAAAACCTACTGGTAAAAGATTGTATACTCTGGGAGCAGCTCAAAGAATTGAAAATGAAAGAGCAACCAGAGGCAGAATAAGAAAAAGCTGAAAATGAGCCCTTCTGGGGGCAGGAGCCGGCAAAGCCGAATTCCCAAAAGAAGAAGAGACGGCCCAAGTCCAAAAGGGGAAAGAAAGTCACGGCAGTACAATGCAATACACTTTCGGTACTCTTTTCCTTGCCTGGGGAGAATGATGAGGATGAAGCATCAAATGCCCCGCTAGAAGCCAACCATGCTGAGGCCTCTACCTCAGCCCATGCAACACGTTCTGGGAAAAGATGGGGGCGCCCGCCACCAGCCAATCATAATATTATATTTAGAGGGGAGCAACCCTATCAGATCCCCGAGCCAGAAGTACGAGGTGTCCAGGTTCCTCCCCCTGCCAGCTTGTACCAAGAGAAAGAAGAGGCTCCTTCATTCCTGGAATTCTTGTCCAGTTTGGAAAATGAGCAATTGGCTCACATTGCTTCAGCTGAAAACAATAGATGCCAGCAGACTGCGGTTAGGAAGCAGAAGCAGCATGAAGAAAATAAAGGAAGTAACCCTCTAGCAGAAACATGGGTCGTTACTACAGAAGAAGCCTCCCGGGAAACCGATCAAGAGGGTAAAACCGGCACTGGGCGGCAAAGGCCACAAGCACCACATGAACCTCCAAGACCCCGTTGGGTGGAGGAGATGAGACTGTCTAACGTCCGGGTGGGCAGCCGGATCATGAAAATGCTAAAGAAGCTCCCTACCAGGTTCTCCATCTGGGAAATCCTCTCTCTGAGTGAAGAGGCTCGCCAAGCCATTATTGATGCCTTGCAGTCGCCGGCACAGTATGAAGCACTCTTGACAGAAGTGAATTCTGGTCCATCAGTCACATTCACAGAGGATGATATGCTAATCCCAAATTCCGGCCATAACAGACCGCTGTATATGAGGGGTTCCCTGAACTGCCAGCCGATAAGCAGAATACTGATAGATCCCGGGGCTGCTGTGAACAATCTCCCATACCGCATCTATCAAAAATATTACTTTGATCTGCAGCTTACCAAGGTCAGAGACATGAAGATTGCAGGATTCAACCAAAAGTGTGAGACGCCCTCTGGGGTAGCTGACTTTAACCTCACATTGGGGACCTCACTACCGTGGTACGATTCTATGTAATCGACTCCAACACCACGTATAAGGCCCTGCTGGGGAGACCGTGGCTGCATGAATATCAGATAGTGCCGTCCACGCTACATCAATGCATTAAATACTGCCATGAAGGAAAAGAAGAGAGGGTGTTTGCGATCTGCATCCCTTCGAAGTGTTCGAGTGCCATATGCTCGATGCATCCTACTACACCGAGGTGTCGCAAAATGCGAAAGGAAAGAGGCTGTGGTCATCCAGAAAAGCCTGAGACAGAGGCAAGGAACTGGTCTCCACCGCCACCAAAGGGCTATATTAAAAAGCATGAGGTATCTCACATCTCTTATGCCGGTGACTTTGCTCGGATTACCCTCCTAGCATCCACCCGGATAATGCCGATGAAGAAATGAAGCAAAAGTACACTCAGGTAGAGGTGCCGCAGGGTTTATTTAAACCCATCGTCAGCCTTGAGTACCAAACGGTGCTACCACTGAAGACTATGGAAATCCCTCGCTTCTGCGAGCCTCCTATTATATTCTACACCGGGGAGCCAGTCGAAGAAGATGATCAAGACTGTATGGCCCCTGAAGAAGCTGCAAACCGGATGGTACCGATTACAGGCTTGGATTATACTACCCAACGGGTTTCACAAATGTTCTCCAAGATGCAAATGCCATCAATGCAGCCTGCTGCTCAGAAGAAGGCATTCAAGGAACTGTGGGATCCGCCTCGAGATAGTAAAGAAATGAGGAAGATCACTCAACACCCAGGATTGGGTTATACCCTCCAAGAATACTATGAGGCTGAGGTAGACGTCATATCTGTCTCCTACCAGCATGACGATCCTCCCGAGGTAGGATATGACAAATACCCCTCGGAAGATGAAGAAATCATTTATCAATCCATAATAAGCAATGAAGCCTCAGACAACCTGCCAGAAATAGAGACATCTGATGAGACAAAGAAAGCTTGGTACTGGGATGACCTATCTTCCAAAGAGGATCTGTTCCAGGCTGAAGCAAAATTTGATACGGGAACCCCGGATGAAGATCAAATAGCCAGAGAGCTGGAGGAGTGTCTGGAGTTCGGGCGCATCCTAGAAGAATTTCGGGCTCTGCAGAATGATGACCTGTCGAGAGAGTCCACTTCTGAATTTCCTGCTGAACCAGTCTCGTCCTCGGGGCAGACTGAACAGAACCCGATAATATTGACCCTATATGATGCACCAGCATCCGCTGATGACCAGTATGGTGAAACAGAGGAGCATGAAACTGAAGAAGATTATATCCCGGGAGGCTTCATTGATTTGCAAGAAGCCCCGCCCGAAGTCGAAGATGGAGGCCAAGCCACCGTCGATGAGCTGATAGAAATAAATTTGGGATTCGCAGATGAGCCAAGGCCGACATTCCTCAGCGCACTGCTAGAGCCAGATGTCAGGGAACAATATATACAGTTCTTTACAGAATTCCAAGATTGTTTTGCATGGACATATGATGAAATGCCAGGACTGAGCTCTGATGTGGCACAGCACCGATTGGCAATAAACCCAGGGGCTAACCCTGTAAAGCAGCCTTCCAGGAGAATGCGTCATGAACTGATAAATCAGATTAACAAAGAGTTTGACAAGCTGATTGACGTTGGCCTTGCCGAAGAAAACCAGTATACTACATGGCTGGCCAATATAGTGCCCGTAAAAAAAGAAGAATGGGCAGATTAGAATATGTGTTGATTTTCGGGACCTTAATAAGGCTTGCCCGCAAGATGATTTCCCAGTGCCCATCACTGAGGTGATGATCGATGCGACTACTGGCCATGAGGCCCTGTCATTTATGGATGGGTCATCCGGATACAATCAGATCTGGATTGCTGAAGAAGACAGAGTGCACACTACATTTCACACTCCGAAGGGGATATTTCACTACAAAAGGATGTCGTTCGGCCTTAAGAATGCCGGCGCTACTTACCAAAGAGCTATGACAAAGATCTTTGATGATTTACTCTTCAAGAAAGTGGAGTGCTACATCGATGACCTAGTGGTGAAAACCAGCAGAAGAGAAGATCATCTGCAAGACCTGAGGATAGTGTTCCAGAGCTTGCGCAGATATGAACTCAAGATGAATCCTATGAAATGTGCCTTCGGCGTATCCAGTGGAAAATTCCTTGGGTTCATTGTCCGTCATAGGGGCATTGAGATCAACCCATCCAAGATTAAAGCTATCCAAGAGCTCCCTCCACCAAGGAATCTCCACAAGCTGAGATCTCTACAAGGGCGTTTGGCCTACATCCGACGATTCATATCAAATCTGTCGGGGAGATGCCACCCTTTTCACAAGCTCATGATGAAAGATGTACCGTTCCTCTGGGACGATGGCTGTCAAGAAGCCTTTGAGAAGTTGAAGGAATACCTCAAGACCCCTCCGGTGCTGGGGGCACCCATTAAGGGCAGGCCCTTGATACTGTATATTGCAGCCACATACTGTTCCCTGGGGGCAATGCTGGCACAGATAAATGAGGAAGGCAAAGAACAAGTCCTGTACTACCTAAGTAGGAGGCTGATGAGAACTGAAGAAAGCTACAGCTACATAGAGAAGACCTGCTTGGCACTAGTCTTTGCTGTCAAAAAGCTCCGACACTACATGTTGTCACATGAAATCAGATTGATATCTGCAGCAGATCCACTCAGATATATATTGACTCAGCCAGTACTAAAAGGCCGGTTGGGCAAATGGGCAGTAATTCTGATGGAATTCGATATCACATATATACCCCAGAAGGCAATAAAAGGACAGGCCGTGGCTGATTTCTTCGCGGAGCACCCTGTGCCGGAGAATGATATGTTGGGGACTGAGTTACCCGATGATGAAACACTCGAGGCCTGTCAAGCTCAGCCAGTTATGTGGCAACTGTTCTTTGATGGAGCATCCAGAACGGAGATAGATTCCGATGGAAAGACCAGAATACGGGCTGGAGCCGGTATTGTGCTGAAATCACCAGAGGGGGAGGTTGTGCATACTTCCTGTTCTATAAACAAGCCATGCACCAATAATGAAGCCGAATATGAAGCTCTGATAGTCGGACTCCATATCAGCCTCAACATGGGTGTCCAAATGCTTCAGGTATTCGGGGATTCGATGTTGATAATAAAGCAAGTCCAAGGGGAGTTCGACGTGCGGAAGCCAGAACTAAATCCCTATCACCAGAAAGCTGTACGCCTCATGGCAAAGTTCTATCATATTGAACTCAAACATGTGGGCCGTGGACATAATGCCCAGGCTGATGCACTGGCAAAGCTGGCCAGCTCGCTAGCAGTCCCGCCAGATGAAACACTGAACATTGTTGTTATGAACCGGCGGCAAGTCCCCAGTATGCCAGAAGGGTGCCCCGAAGAGGAAGAAGTTGCCACTATCAGCGTAGTACAGGCGTCTGATTGGAGACAGCATTTGCTACAGTGGTTTCTGCACCAACAGCTGCCACAGAAAAGGGAGGAAAAGATGAAACTCCTGAGAATCAAAGATTCCTATGAATTCAGAAATGGAACTTTATTCCGAATAATGGCGGATGCACGTAAAAAGATTCTACTCCGCTGCCTGTCCATTGAGGAAGCTTGGCAAGCGATGAAAGAAATACACGCTGGGACAGCAGGCGCCCACCAGGCTGGCCCCAAAATGAGGATAGAAATCAAAAAGCTGGGCTACTATTGGCCTACCATGTTTGAAGACTGCTGTAAATTTACAAAGTCATGCCAGAAGTGTTAGGAGCATGCTACCGTGCCTAGAAGGCCACCTACAACTCTGCACCCTACAGTTCCTAGCTGGCCATTTGCACAATGGGGAACTGATGTAGTCGGGCCACTGCCGACTTCCTCGGCCGGTCATAAGTACATATTGGCCATGACAGATTACTTCTCCCGATGGGCGGAAGCTGTAGCATTAAGAGAAGTGACTGGTGAACTGGTCGCCAGATTTATCAAGCAGAATATTATCTTCCGGTTCGGGATCCCCAACCGAATAATATCTGATAATGGAAGTCATTTCAGAAATCAGAAAATCTATCGACTTGCCGAGAAGTATAAGATTGAATGGAGAACCTCCACTCCCTACAATCCCCAGGCAAACGGATTGGCAGAAGCTTTTAACAAGACTTTGTGCACCTTGCTAGCCAAGGTTGTCAGTTCTAATAAAAAGGACTGGGAAGAAAAGATGTATGAAGCTCTGTGGGCATACCGCACCGTCTTTAAGACACCTACAGGGTGCTCACCATACTCATTGGTATACGGCTCGGAGGCAGTGGTTCCACTAGAGCTGGAAGTCCCGTCGCTCAGAGTGTCAATCCAATATGGCCTGGCCCGTGGCGAACAAACAAATGCTGAAAGAAGGTTAGAAGAACTGACTGAATTGGAAGGGAAGCGCCTCCAAGCTCAGAAGAATATCCAAATGTATCAGGCCCGCATGGCCACTGCATTCAATAAACTCGTAAGAGGACGAGAATTCAAGAAAGGTGACCTCGTCATGGTCAAGAAAAAAGAAGTCATGGCGTCCAACCCAAAAGGAAAGCTGAATGCTAATTGGGAAGGTCCTTATGTGATACAAAGGGTCTACGAAGGAGGGGCCTACATAGTTGTTAACCATCGAGGGGAAATTCAGTTCTCGCCACTCAACGGTAAACACCTGAAGCTGTATCATGCTGCACAACCAATATTCCCCGAGTAATCGGGCCAAAACATCCTTTCCTTGGCTTAGTGGCACTCCGCCCTAACCAAGCTACCTTTCCCTCGGCCTAGTGGCACCCCGCCCTAGCCGAGCCACCTTTTCCTTGGTCTAGCGGCATCCAGCCCTAGCCGAGATACACCCTTTCCTTGGCTAAGCGGCATCCAGCCCTAGCCGAGATACACCCTTTCCTTGGCTTAGTGGCATCCAGCCCTAGCCGAGATACACCTTTCTTCGGCTTAGTGGCACTCCGCCCTAGCCAAGCCACCTTTTCCTTGGTCTAGCGGCATCCAGCCCTAGCCGAGATACACCCTTTCCTTGGCGTAGCGCCACCCAGCCCTAGCCGAGATACACCCTTTCCTTGGCTTAGCGGCATCCCGCCCTAGCCGAAATACACCCTTTCCTTGGATTAGTGGCACTCCACCCTAACCAAGCTACCTTCTTCGGCTTAGTGGCATCCAGCCCTAGCCGAGATATACCCTTTCCTTGGTCTAGCAGCATCCCGCCCTAGCCGAGCTACACCCTTTCTTGGTATAGCGGCACTCCGCCCTAGCCAAGCCATCCCTCGTCATGATCTAATGGCATTCCGACTTGTCACCCTCCCAAAAAAGAGGGGAAGAGAGAATAAAAGAATGAAAATAAATAAATAAATAAAAAGGATGGGGTTAAAAATATAGATACCCCGCCGGTCTTGTTCAGGTTTTCTGAGCAAGGGCAAAAATGGCTAAAACCCAACTGTGGTGAAAACCCGAAAGGGCACTTCTGGCAAAATCAGGTATCCCGCCACGTGAAAACCCGAAAGGGTGCGTGGGCAAAAGCAGGAGGGGGCTGGCCCCGGCGAAAACCCGAAAGGGCGCTTGAGTCAGTAACGTGGTGATCCTAAAGAAGCCTCACCTCCCGTCATAAACCGCTCGTCATTCGACTGGCACCTTGCCCGATCAACGATCAAACCCGCCCAGTATAGACCCTACGTCTGTCCTGATAAAACCCCCATACCTTATCTAAAGTCCCACCATGGTGAAGTTCACCGTTGATCGATCGGCGTCCTGCCCGATCAATGATGAAACCTATCCAGTTTAGACCCTACGTCTATCCTGATGAAACATAAGAAATCTTTGCGTTGGTATAGACCCAATATAGGCCGTGCCTATGGCCTGTGAACCGCGAGTCCATGTCCTAACTTGGGACTGGAGGTTTCCTGAGTTCCCAGGTGGGGGAATGGTCTCGGCAATTACGATTCACCTCGTGAGTCATCGCATTATGGTTTTAGACCTAGGGATTAGGCCAGATTGACAGCTCAGTGCTGTCGTGTGCAACGGTCTTGACCCCGAGTCTTGTGACTCAAAGGCCGTTGGGTTTCGTTGGTCTAGTGGACCATCTGTAGTCTGGAGGCATCGTGCCACCTGTTACTCCATGTTACTCGCAATGGGTGCGTGCGTGGTTTTCTGTGTCCACGTTCTGTGACACGTCCACTAGTCGTAGCTTTCCCACGGCACGCGTGTGCTGGCTCGCCTGGGAGTGGCTGAGCGGCGTACCCGAGAGAGGCGGTGAGTAGGCTGGTTACCGCAGGGCCCCCGCGTACTTCCGAGTCCGGGTTTAGGGGGAAATACCAGCTAGAGGACAGGCCTAGGGCGTACGGTCTGAGTGTGCACACAAGGTTGGGGACGTCGGACGGCGCCGGCAGGCGCGACCCCAACTAGTCCTTGTTCTGTGGTACTGGTTACTGAGTGTGTCTGAGTCTCACGCCTGGGGCGTCGTAGCTAGACACTTGTGACGCGGTGTAAGACGTCAGGGGACGCATCCGGTCATTCTTCTAGTGGGTGGTGCTCCTGTCACGTGACGTGGGTTATCGTGTACCGGGTTTTGTTTCTGTCTGCGGAACGGGACTTCGTGAGTGGTTTCGGGAGTGTTCCCGGAGTCAAGGTCTGGGGTTTCCGGTGAGCTTCACCGAGGGCCTTTCCCCAGACAGTGTTGTGTTCACGACGGTAAGGTCGTGACCGTGTTTCCTGGCCGTGTGATTTTGGCTCAGGCCCTTTTCGAAGGGCAGGCCTCCGCTACGGAGGTAGCGTGGCGTTTTCCTAGTAGCATGGCTAGGGCGGTTCATGTCTGGTGGTCCCCAATCGTGGAATCGGGTGGTCGGGTGCGTGGCTTGGTTGTCCCCCGATGGGAGACTGGGTCGTGTTTTCTGGTACAGTAGGAGTAGCTGTAGAGCCGAGTTTTGACCGGCCACCGGTTTGCTGTTCCTGCTGTAGTTGTAGCTCTCCTTTCCGCTACCGCCATTTTTTCCGGTTGGGGTTCCGCGGGATCCCTACTGAGTCTCTGTTTTGGATACTCATCCCCTGCGTTTCAGGTGCGGCGGTTCTTCCTCGTGGTTCGAGGGTGCGGAGCGGAGGTTCTCAGTTGCCAGCTTACCGGGCCGAGTGTTCACTAGGCATGTGGTACGTTTTACTACTTTAGACTGTACTTTCTGTTGGACTGGACTCTGTTGTAGTCGTTTATTTATTTCTGTTAATTATTGAGTTGTCTTGCTTTATTTCCTATTTCTTTGTGCCTCCACACTCCTTTTAGCCCTTCCGAGCCCTCCCGGCTCGTGGGCGGCGGTGCGAGTCTCGGGTTATCGGGCCTTCCCGGTAATCGGATTCTCAGGCCGTTACATATGTCCCCCAACACCGGTCCCAACATACCGGCTCAGCGGAAGACATCTTCATCACCACCGCGGCTAAGGCATCAAACCGCGCATACGTCTTCAGACGCCAGCACCAACCTACAAGGGCGTCCTCGCCCTACAAGGGCGTCAGCTCGGAGATATCCTCACCAGGATTTGTCAACTCTGGCTCCAGCACCTCTCCCTCCTACTCCCTTGGAGACGGCTATCGCCAAGAGGCAAGAGAAAAATAGGAGGAAGAACCTCAGAAGGCGGCTCAAGAAACAAGCTGAACAAGCAGCCACCCTGCAATTCCCGGCCGAGCCAACGCCTCTCCAAAGGCTCCAGCGGCTCATTGATGACCTGGAGGACTACGTTCCTCCTCGTCCTACCGGGGCTCTCCCACTCGATAGCTACATCCCGTGGGAAGAGATGCAGAAACAAGCCCGCCTCAGAAATTGGGTCCAAGAAATGATCCAAAAGCTCAAGAACGGCGAAAGACCCGTGATCCCTGACGAGCTCTCCTTGTGCTATAGGGACAAGGAGATCACCCTAGAGCATCTGGAAGAAATGCTCCAGCGCTGCAACTGCAACATGGTGGCCATCCCACCTCCTGACAATATCAACGCTTCTTGGCGAGGCGAGCCAATAGCCTCTCGAACAAGACAAAAAATTGTTGCCCCTCTTGGGCTACAGCCAGCTCCAGAACACACCGGCCATGGCTGAGCTCGTGGCAGAGGTCATGGGAGAACTCCCGAGCTACCCCTCTCTGTCCACCTTCGATCCGGAGCGAGTTATCCTCTTTCGAGGAGAGGAACTAGCTCCCATTCCGGAAGTAGAAATTCGGGGCGGACCCGGCATCTTCGATCCTTCTGACAGCAAAGAGACTACTTTCAGCCTCCCAGTCCCCGCACCAGTACCGACTTCCGCAGTAGAGCAAGCGGGACCGTCCGGCAAGGACGAGCCAACCCGCCAATCACCCCCAGAAGAGCCGTCATTGACATCCCTGTTCCAAGAGCCCGCTGGTGATCAAGGTCGATCTGGTCCCAGGGATAAGGGCAAGGCAGTGCAACTTCCCGATGGGGAACAGCACGGTAGCTCGCAGAAGGTTCAACCTGACATACTACCTTCTCTGGAGGATGCTCGAGCCCGAGCTGACCGGAAGGTCCTCCACCAGATGAAGCGCTTCCCTGCCAGCATCTCAATTTGGGAAGCCATCACTTGGAGTAAGGATCTGAGGGGCACCCTTACCAAAATACTCCAAGAGCCAGAAGTTTATGAAGCGCATGCCGCCGAACTGAAGGCGGCTGCCTATGGGGCCTTCGCAGCCACCATCACCTTCACAGAGAACGACATGTTGCTTTCTCCTCCGTGCCACAACCGTCCTCTCTATATGAAGGGGAAGATCAACGGACATGATGTGAACCGGATCCTGGTGGATGCCGGTGTCGCTATTAATATCATGCCGCTCAAGACATTCAAGTCTCTATATCTGACCCCATACCTCCAGAAGGTCCAGGTGGTCAAGATATCCGGCTTCAACCAGAACACCGAGGACGTCCTCGGTTGGGTAGACGTCGATCTGGTGCTCAATGATTTCGCCTCTAAGGCGACATTCTACATCATCTACTCTAACACATCTTACAAGATGTTGTTGGGCAGACCCTGGCTTCATGAAAACTGGGTCGTCCCGTCAACTCTCCACCAATGCATCAAGTATGCCAAGGACGGAGAGCAACATAAGGTCTTCGCAGACCTGTCGCCGTTTACACTAGTAGAATGCAACCTAGCCGACGCGGCGCTCTACTTCAAGGGGATTAGTCCGTACCCTATGATCAAAAACAAAAGCAACGGCTGGCTCTCAGAGGAAGATGATGATGACCTCTTCTCTGTTGACGAGGAAAAGGCCAGGCTCCACCGGCTTCGCCTCAGCTCCAAGTCAACCCCAGATCACCCTGAGAGGCGCCCGATCAACTTCGAGGCTAATCTCATTAGCCGGGCTATCGGCAAGAGTATATGCCTGCCACCAGACTGCTTCCAGCTCCCGTGTGCATTCGAGGAGCACAGCGTCGAGTCGCTGACAACATTCATTGTCACCTTCAAGCGACAACGCCGGAACAAGAAGAAGGCTAACAGGGACAAACCCATTGTCTTCTACAAAGGAGGCATGGTCCCTCAAGCCCTACCAGATAATGACTTCGGCTGGTCTAGGCAAGCCGATAACACCCCTGAAGCAGTTCAGGTGTGGGGCGACCTATCGCCGCATATTCAAGAAATGTGTCTGAAGCAACACATTCCCCTGTGGCAGACTCCTGCCCAACAAAGATATTTTCATCGACTGTGGGACCCTTCCCAGGGCCGGGGGCAACCCCCATCCTTCCATAAGGATACCAGGGGGCTTGGTTACGACCAGGACCCGGACTTTCGCGTCCACTACGCAGTTAACGTCATAGGCTTGGCACTACCGGCCCACGACCAAACAAGAGTCGAGGCTAAATTCGACAGCTCCGGGGATGAGGGAGAGGAAATTCTGATCCCGATCTCTGCCAAAGCCAGAACCCAGGCCATCGGGAAACCTTCTTCGCCTCCCTGCCAAGACAAAGGAGTAGAAGAAGCTTTTCCGATCTCTCAGCCAGTCGAGGGACCCAGTTCAACAAACCCTCCTGAGGGGGGGAATCTTACTGGCCTTAGCTACGAAAGATTGTCAGCTTCGCCAGGCAACCCTAGAAAGACCTCAGCAACTCCAGTTGACAATCGCTGGCCAAAAGTCGACGGTCCAGATCAATCCTCAGTGGATTCCAGCGACAACCACTCTTGAGTCCCTTCAGCATCGACTGGTGGCTTCGAGAACCAAGAGATGCACGAAGCCGACACTGATGATGACGATTTCATCGACCTCCAACCCGCTCCTCCCGAGCTGGAGGATGGCGGCTAGGCGACCGTCGACGATCTCGTGGAGATCAACCTGGGCGAAGATGACGCCCCTCAGCCTACATTTGTCAGTGCTCTCCTCACCGAGGCAGAGAAGCAGAACTACAGGCAACTCTTGCTTGAATACAAGGACTGCTTCGCCTGGACGTACAAGGAAATGCCAGGGCTAGACCCCTCCGTAGCGGAGCACGACCTAGCCATTTCTCCCTCAATCGCTCCGGTCAAGCAACCACAACGGCGCATGCGCCATGAGCTGGAGCTCCAAGTTTTCGCCGAAGTCCACAAAATGGCGGAGGTCGACTTCATCGAGCCGTGCATCTACCCGATCTGGCTTGCCAATATAGTGATAATCAAGAAGAAGAATGGTCAAGTCCGCATCTGTGTTGACTTTTGAGACCTCAACAAAGCCTGTCCCAAGGACGACTTCCCAGTTCCAATTTCTGAAACGATGGTCGATATGACCACCGATCATGAAGCCTTGTCTTTCATGGACGGGTCGTCCGGTTATAATCAAATCCGGATGTCCCTCAAAGACAAGAACCATACAGCCTTCAGATCCCCCAAGGGGATTTTCAACTACAAGCGCATGCCCTTCGGTTTGAAAAATGCTGGTGCTACTTATCAAAGGGCAATGACCAAAATATTCGACGAGATGCTACACAACACCGTCGAATGCTATGTCGACGACCTCATCGTCAAGACTAAAAGGCGCGAGGACCATTTACGCGACCTTCGCCAAGTCTTCGAGCATCTCCAGCAATACGGGCTCAAGATGAACCCCATGAAGTGCGCCTTCGGCATATCTAGTGGCAAATTTCTCGGTTTCATCGTCAGATATCGAGGAATCGAGGTGGATCCCAGTAAGATCAAAGTGATCTGGGAGCTTCCACCACCCAGTAACATCACCGAACTTAGGTCCTTCCAAGGGAGGCTGACCTACATTTGGAGGTTTATTTCTAACCTCTTTGGTCGATGCACGCCTTTCAGCAAGCTAATGAAGAAAGACGCCCCATTCACATGGGACTCGGAGTGCCAAGCGGCTTTCGAGCAAATCAAGGAGTACCTCCTTACTCCCCCCGTCCTGGGGGCACCAGTCAAGGGTAAACCCATCATCCTTTACATTGCTGCCATGGACGCTTCGTTAGGAGCTCTGTTGGCATAGATCAATGAAGAAGGTAAAGAGCATCCCCTCTATTACCTCAGCCGGAAGCTCATCGGTGCCGAGTACCGCTACTCCCCCATGGAGAAGGTCTGCTTAGCACTAGTGTTCGCAGTTAAAAAGCTGCGGGATTACCTCCTGTCTCGTCGGGTAGAGCTTATCTCCAAGCATGACCCTCTGAAGTATCTCCTTCGACGGCCTATCCTCTCAGGCAGATTGGGGAGGTGGGCTCTCCTACTGATGGAATACGACATTACCTACGTCCCCAGAAAAGTAATCAAAGGACATGGTATGGCTGAATTCTTGGCAGCCCATCCAGTGCCAGACGATCCACCCTTCAACTCGAAGCTCCCGGACGAGGAGTCCCTAGCTACTAAATCACAACAACCGGTTGAACAGAGTGGAGATGTCTTGCATTACTGGCAGCCAAGCGCTCTCACAACCACTATTGCTCAATCACAACAACCAGTTGAACAGAGCGGAGATGTCTTACATTATTGGCAGCCAAGCGCTCTCACAACCAGCGTACCTTGCTGGGAGCTCTACTTCGACGGTGCTTCTCAAGGGATCACCCGGAGCAACCAGGATCCAGCCACCACGGCGGGTGCCGGCATTGTTTTCCTGACTCCTCAGGGCGGAGTTTTGTACAACTCTTGCACCCTCATGAAGTCCCTGACCAATAATGAAGCCGAATATGAAGCTCTACTTATTGGGCTCCAGACGGCTCTCCACATGGGCATTAAATGTCTCAAAGCCTACGGGGACTCCCAGCTGATAGTCCGACAGGTCCTCGGCATCTATAACGTACGGAAGCCAGAGTTGGTTCCATACCACACCGCCGTCACCCGATAAACCCAGAAGTTCTATTTCTTCGAAATAGATCACATTCCCAGAAGCAACAACGCTCAGGCGGATGCCTTAGCCAAATTGGCCGCGGCCATTACGCCCGAGGGCGAGGTCGACATCGTCGTCAAGCACTGACGGCAGATGCCGAGCTCACTCGAAGGCGACACCGATCTCACCATTTACGAGGTCCACGACCTTGACCAGAGCCCACCTCCAGAAGAAGATGATTGGTGTGCGCCTATCATCAAATTCAAGAAAGGGTGGCTTCCCCCTGACCGAGCTTAAAGAGTCCAGCTACTCCGCCGATCAATCTCTTACGAGTTGATTGGCGACTCCTTGTATCGGCTCGTCCACGAGAAGGACAAGTCGGTTCTCCTGAGATGTGTCTCTCTAGCGGAAGCTCGAGCCATCATGCAGGAGGTCCACTCCGGATTGTGCGGTGCACACCAGGCCGGAGATCGGATGAAGCACAACATCAAGCTTAAAGGTTTCTACTAGCCGACCATGTACGCGGATTGCGTCCAGTATGCCCGTGCATGTCATCAGTGCCAAGCCTTTGGCCCAGTACCCAGAAAACCTCCTAACCCGCTGCGTCCTACGGCCCCCACCTGGCCATTCGCTGAGTGGGGCATGGACATCGCGGGGCCTTTCCCGCCATCTTCCAAGGGCCATAAATACATCTTGGCCGCCAGTGACTACTTCTCTCGTTGGGCAGAGGCTCTACCCTTGCGAGAGATCACCGGCAAAGTCGTTGCCAGATTCGTCCGGTACAACATCATATACCGATTTGGTACTCCCAGTCGCATAGTGTCCGACAACGGGACACCCTTCAAGAATAAGGCCGTATACTAGTTAGTGGCCAAATTCCAAATCGACTGGAGAACCTCTTCGGTCTACAACCCTCAGGCCAATGGCTTAGCGGAAGCCTTCAACAAAACCTTCTGTAAGCTCCTGGCTAAGATGGTTAGCCACCAGAAACACGACTAGGGTGAAAAGGTCTTTGAGGCATTGTGGGCCTACCGGACGGTCTACAAAACCCCTACGGGGTGCTCGCCGTTTTCCCTTGCCTACGGGTCAGAGGCGGTTATCCCCATCGAAGTTCAGCTAGCCTCTTATCGCGTGGCAGTCCACACCGGCCTTGCCAGTTCTGATGAAAACGAGTACTAGAGAAGGCTAGAAGAGCTCACCGACCTAGAAGGAAAGCGACTCGAAGCCTACAAACACCTACAAGCATACCAGGCCCGCATGGCCCGGGCCTATGATAAGATCGTCAGGCAGCGAGCTTTCAAGCAAGGCGACCTCGTCATGATCAAGGAAAAAGAGGTCATGGCAGGGCGCTCCAGTGGAAAACTATAGCCAAATTGGCGAGGTCCGTACATCATCCAGAATGTCTATGAGGGTGGGGCTTACACGGTTGTTGATCACAAGGGTCACAGACTGTTCCCGCCTCTCAACGGCAAACACATGAAGCTATATTACGCTCTAGAGCATGAGTTCGCGCGCCAGCCAGACTAAGGCGCGCGTCCCAGCTACTATCAATAAGGCCGGTCCTCCCCTGTGAAGGATCCAACCGGCCAGTCCTTCCAGTCTACAATTCCCAGTCAACCAGCCAGCTCAGCTCCTTAGAATCGCCGCCAAGCATCCACGGGAATCGGTCTGCTGCCCTCGTTCCCGTCACTATGGGAGCACGAGCACCTCTTCACCGACACCAGTCTAGCCGCTAGGCTCTCAGGTAAGTCAAAAAAAATAACAAAAATGGGGTTAAAAATAGAGATGCCCCGGCAGACCCAGCCATCCTCAGCACAATAGGGTGGTTGGGGCAAAAAGGCCAGTAGCCCGGCTGAGGTGAAAACCCGAAAGGGCGTCTCAGGCAAAATTGAGAAACCCCTCGACGTGAAAACCCGCAAGGGTGGTAGAGCCGATAATGAGAAAATCTCCTTCTCCCTACCAGTCAACACGGCCTTCCACCTGTCCTTTGGTGGGCCACTAGCCTCACCCAGAACCAGTCCCCAATCCACTTACACTGCTACAGCGCAAGCCCTTCAATCACCCAGTTAACCCTGCATTACTCCCACTCAGCTTGGCCAACCTCTGGCCCTCACCTCAATGTCGCGGTTCAACCAGTCCCTGTAACGGTCAAACTTCCAGTCACCGTCTCGGTAAACTTACATCCCTACACATTCCTAGACATTTACTATTCCCTGCCCCCACATCCCACATATCCAGTAAATCCATAGCCTTCCAGTTCATCATAATCCCAGTTCCCCATACAACCCCAGATTCACTAGGTTACAACCCCAATCATACCTTGCCATGGCAAAGTGGCCTTTCGCCACCATGGCTCAAGAATTTCTAAAACCCTTAAGAGTGGTCGAATAATATTCGGCCACCCACACCTTCCAGTCTCAGGTTACGTCCCCTGACAACAATATGCTATGGACGATAGTCTCAAGAAAAAAAAGAAAGAAATAAAAAAAATGGGGTTAAAAATAGAGATACCCCGGCGGCCTCAGTCAACTCTCTCTACGAGACGACTAGGGGCAAAAATTGCCACCAACCCAACTGAGGTGAAAACCCGAAAGGGCACCTCAGTCAAAATCGGGTAACCCCTCGGTGTGAAAACCCGCAAGGGCGCACCGGAAAAAGCTAAAGGGGGCCAACTCTGGTGAAAACCCGCAAGGGCGGTAGAGCTGGTAAAGAAAAAAAAAGCTCTCTCCCTCTTCACTTTTCACTCACAAAGCCATCGGCCACGACATGTCCCGATGGCGAGTTCAACATCACTTCACGACAATGGTGGCCACTACACCCCCGAGGGTCGCTCATCGCCAGCTTTCAGTTCCAGTTCCGGCTACAATGCCTTCACAAGCCAGCCGCCAGTCTCCAGTTCCAGTTCCGACTACAACGCCTTCACAGGCCAGCCGCCAGTCTCTAGTTCCAGTTTTGGCTACATCACCTTCACAGGCCAGCCGCCAGTCTCCAGTCCCAGTTTCGGCTACAACGCCTTCACAGGCCGGCCGCCAGCCTCTAGTTTCCAGTTTCGGCTACAACGCCTTCACAGGCCAGCCGCCAGCCTCTAGCTCCAGCCTCGGCTACAACGCCCTCACAGGCTAGCCGCCCAGCTTCTGGTCCCAGCCTCGGCTACAACGCCTTCACAGGCCCAGCTGCCAGTTTTCGACTCCAAGCTCGGCTATGACGCCTTTGCGGTCTAGCCGCCCAACCCCCAGTTCCAGTCTTGGTTATAACGCCCTCTCGGGTTAGCCACCTGGCTTAGTTCCAGTTCTCAGCCATTGCACCTTTCTAGGTCACCCAGCTGGTTTCAACTCCAGTCCCCTTTCCCAGTCACAGTCCCAGCTTCAATTTCCAGTTCCGGTCCTCGTTGGCATGTCCGCCTAGGCCATCCAGCTAGTTCAATCCCAGTTGCCCAGACACGTACGAATCCCATTTTCTTTGGCTGATGGCACAATGTTAGCCAATATTCCACCATCCAGTTCAGGGTCAATACACACCCTCCAGAATCACCTCTGTAACCCTAAATCACATAAGTTGCCCCGCTTCTACGGGTCTACATTGGTTCCCCGGTATGTGGGCTTTCATCCCCCAGGAGGATTGGCCCCTACATATAGCCTTTCTTCTCTCTACTACTCAGTACTCAACCTCCAGCTTTTGATACCGAGTTCCTTAAACCCGGTTCCTGTCATCACTCATGGCAATGTGTCATAGGACAAGCAAGCACGACTAACACCAAGTGGTCGTCAGTTCACGCGCATTATTCCATTCCATCAAATAGGGAGAGAACAACCCAGTAAACAAAGGATCTGGAGTTCATTAATACTCTGTAAAAAGAGCCCAAGACATGCCCTTGGGGTAACAAAATCCACACACTCCAGACATCAAAAAAAAAGATAAGGAGAAGAGGGGAAAGATACAATCAGGGCTCCGGCTCGGTCCCCTCTAGCGCCGCAAGGTGACAGTCCGCCGCTGCAAGCTCCGCCTCCAGGGTGGACAAGAGCTGGGCACTGGCTCCAGCTATAGCCTCATCAGCCTGCCACTCGGCTCGGACGCACTCGGTGACTTCCTGTCGCTCCTCCCAGGCCTTTCTCAAGGCCTCGGCCTGGCTCTCCACCTCCCTCAGCTGTGTGGCTCGCTCCTGAGATGCTAACGCGGTCGCCTCGGCATGACTCCTCTGCTCGGCTATGATTGACACGAGCCGAGCCCGCTGCTCCTATGCCTCTCGGATCACCGCCAGCCTCTGAGACCTCTGCTCCTGCACCTCGTGGAGTCGTAGGTACTCGGCCCAAATCCCAGCCAACCCGGACATCCAGAGCTCACGTGGGAATCTGAGCGCGTGATAGCCCTGGGTGCACTCCCTCAGCCGCTGCCTCAGGTCCTTCGGAGAAGGGAGGGGCTGGCACTGTGAGTAGCCTTGGGCCCGCTGGAGTAGGGCGACACCTGCACTCGCCTCCAGCAACGGCTCTAGCGGAGAAGCGAATGGAGGCCACTCGACCCCTAAATCTAGGGACAGGTCTCCGGACGTAGCCAACACTCCAGTGGAACCTGCATAGGTCCAACAAACACCAAAGGGAGTAAGCAATACATAAAAGACTTCCTTCGACAAAGAAAGTGAAAAACTTGAGAAAAAGAAGGAGACAAGTCTTGCCCCCTTACCTGAAGTAAGTCCAGCTACATGTGGACGCAGTTAATTTCGAGAGATCTTCATTCTATTCGTTCATCCGTTTGTTGGTTTTATTAAGTGCGTGGGCATGCCAGTCACAAAGTGACGATTTGTTCGGGCTCTGGAGAGCCCATGGTGCGCTCGATCTGACTCAGTCAGGCGATTGTGTGGTTCGGGTCGGGACTGAGACCCGTTGTGCCATAAAGGTCACAACGTTATTTACATCCCCTCGGAGAGGGGAATACCCTTGATTAATTGCCAGAAATTAGGGCTCCACGGTCGAAAGAAATACTGATTAATGCAAGAAGGAAACACCCGTCGGGTCATGCGGTGAGCCCGAGGTGGGGACCTGAGTACTCGGGTCATGTCGGTCACTGATGGACCATTTCATGTTTGGACACAAGTTCACACGGAAAACGAGATGATAACCCGGGGGATGAATCCGTACAAATGTTTGTCGAGGGATGGCAATTTTAATGCAGGGAGGCAAATCAGATCCCGTCGAGGGAGGGGACCCTGATGAATTATCGGCCCGAAGTAAGGCCGGGCGGTCACCATGACAAGAGAGAGAACTCCCGAGAGTGACTTCCGGCTTACAGGGGCATCATTAATATCCCTGGGTTCGAAATCCAGGAAGGAGAGACTCCTGCCATATTGTCGTATTCACGATGGTCGTCGACGCTTGTTATTATCGTTTGTTTATTGACATTACCCTTTCTTTGATATTATCTTCCCTTGTTGTTATCCTGGTTGGGACCACCCCTTTTATCTCATTATTGTTATACTATTCATCATTCCTTTTATCATATAGCCTCCCTCCCTTTTTATTGCATGCATGTGTGTATTCGTTGGGGAGATGATGGAGACTAGGGTGTACCGCTAAGAGATGAGTGGTGTGTGCGGTTCAAAGTGTAAAGAAGGGTGTACCGCTGGGGAGCGTACCGCTGGAAGAATGGAGATGGGCGTACCGCTGAAGGGTAGAGGGCGTAGCGTACCGCTGAGGCACCAGGGGAGCACACCGCTGGGAGAATGTGGAGCGTACCGCTGGGGGACTGGAAGCGTACCGCTGGAAGGGCTGGAGGAGTTGATGCGTGAACGAGCCACGAGGACTGTACAGACTTGCTGTATGCAACAGACAATGTATAGACTTGCCCAGCGATGCAGTGTATAGACTTGGCAGCGAGATGCTCACGATGTGTAGACTTGCGTGTTATGCAACGGACAATGTATAGACTTGGCCAGCGGTACAATGAATGTATGGACTTGTTCAACGATGCACACACATAGCGGCGATGTATGGACTTTGCAAGACGATGAATGAGGCGGTGCAGTGTATAGACTTGGAAATGCTTTGAAGCCCATGATGCACTGTATAGACTTAGACGAAGGCATGCTGCGATGTGTAGACTTGAAGAGCGTTCGGCAGCCAATGGATAGACTTACACACTTGTGCAGACTAGCCAGTGTATGGACTTGATGAGCATGCAACACACAATGTGCAGACTTCGTGCAATGCATGAAGAAGCAATGTACAGACTTAGACAGACTTCGCTAGCGTGGAATGTGCAGACTTGGTGTATGAAGCAAGCCAATAGGGAATGTATAGACTTATGAGTGCAACGTAGGTAGAGTTGCCAATGTATAGACTTATAAGTGTGTGCGACCAGACAGTGTGCAGACTTCATGCACAGGCTGTACAGACTTCAATTCAAATGATGCAATGCATGAACAAGAAGACAATGTACAGACTTTGAACGTGAATGATGCGGCGATGTATAGACTTGATGGAACGCTGGGAGGATGCGTGCCGCTCAGACAGCAAGGGGGAGCGTACCGCTGGAGGATAGAAGGTTAGGGCGCACCGCTGGAAGAGGTAGGCCAGGGTGTACCGCTGGGAAAAGTAGCAAACGAAACCAAGCGGATTGTGCCGCTGAAGGGGTGGGCCAGGACTCAAGAGAGGATTCCTTGTTCAGTTCAAGATGAGGCATCTTATATGGTTAAGCTTTCATTCTCCTGTCATGAGATTGAGTCCCAAGTCATATTTTAGCAATACAGTGCTTGAAGTCTTGTTCAGTCCAGTTCCTTGAATCTTGCGTGGTCCTTTTAGTTGGCTAGAGTGTTTTTATCATTGCTCAGTCCATCTGTTTGCTGCTTCTTTTCATCTCTTAAATTTGTTGTTATTCCTGGTGAAAATTCGACAACACCTCCCCTTGACCCGGGAGGTAAAGGAATAACAAGGAACATGCCCACGGGGGTGGCATGAACCGATAGCTGAGGGGGGTGCCGGAGCAGCCGCCTTTAGGGAAACTTCGGGAAACTCAGAGAAAACATCGAGCGAGGAACCAATAGACTGACGCAAACTGTGAGTACACCGGGAAGTGGCAATCAAGGAGTGGCAGGCTGACAGTCCAAGGGTGTGCCGCTGAGTGGCTAAGGAAAAGGGGGGTGTACCGCAGACAAGCAGAGAGGGGGTGCACCGCTGAATGGCCCTGAGGAGAGTGTGCCGCCAAGCAGACTCAAGGAAGGCTGTACCGCCAAACGGCCGCGTGGGAAAGGCGTACCGCTGGGGGCCTTGAGTGGTAGAAAGGCTGGGAGCTTGAGGGTGTGTGGGCATGCCACTGGTCCCGAAGGAGGGCAGAGGAGAATGCTCTGGGCATCGAGTGACTCCAATGTGTCAAAGAGAATGGGCTCCCACAGACCCGAGATAGAAGGGGATATCAAGGGTTGTTGTGCAACGGAGAGCCATTGAAGAGGGACGAAGCTGGCCATACTCTATTGACTGCATAAACCAGTGCTACGGGAAATCAAGTAGAACAGGGAGTTGGGAGGTTGAGGGAAGAGAAAGCAAAACCACAAGAGACCGGTGAGAAGAAGATGACAAATGCAGTAAGAAGCAGAACCAAACACTATTTCATTCATGGAAGATTCAGGATGATAAAAAAGGGAATCATGGCCCGAAGACCACACATCATACAATGCATCCCTGAACAAATGGAGGGAAGAAAATAAATAATAAAAAAAAGAGTTGGAGAGAGGGCTGGAACGAGGAAGGGTAACCATTCCCTGTCCTCCATTCCTCCCCCCCTCTGCTACATGCAACACTCCTCTCTTCTTCCTACATTTGCTCTACCTTCTTCTTCTCTTCTTCCTTGCCTCGAACGGGCCTCTTCGCACGAAGATGCTCTCTTCTTTCTCTGTGTTTCTTTCCTCTCTCTAGTAGAAATCCATCTTCTTCTCCCCTTCTCTTCTGTCTGTGGGGGGCCTTTTATATGCGGACGGTTGACGAGGTCACCTCATGATGGCACTGCCATCCAAGGTTGGCTTCGGTATCTTCCTCGTCAGGCGAAGATCTCCCCTCCTCCAGCCAGAAGGTGACACGGAGACATGCGCTAGCTGGCTTTGAAGTGGCTGGACTGCGCGCCAATGGGTCTGCCTATTGACCGTTGTGTCTTCTGCCGGTGCATGCCGTCGGGAGGCTTTCAGCGCTGTGCCACTGGGGAAAGGGCGCATGGCGTTGAGGGCAGAAAGGCTGTGCCGCTAAAGGGCCAAAGGCCTTGCCGCTGAAGGGGCCAAGAAGCCCTGTGCCGCTGGAAGGGCCATGACTTGGTGAAGGAGTGTATAGACTTCGTGGGCAAGGCAACCGGATGATGTACAGACTTGAGAGTTCACAATGTCCATACTTTGGCAGAGCAAAGGCTGTACAGACTTCAGCTCAGCTGCAATGTATAGACTTGCAGGGGCTTGCGTCAAAAGTAGTGTACAGACTTCATCAATGTATAGACTTTGGCAAAGCAAAGGCTGTACATACTTTAATTATGCCGCAATGTATAGACTTGCAGGGGTCGGTGTATAGACTTGGAAGCTCAACCGGTGGATGTACAGACTTCGCCAACGTGCGGACTTTGGCGGTTGAACTAGTGGATGTACAGACTTCAGCAACGTATAGACTTTGGCTGATGGCTGTACAGACTTCGATTGAAGCAGCGAGCCAGTGTACAGACTTGGAGCTCGGATGTATAGACTTCGCGTTTGCCAGAACTCTGTACAGACTTCAAACATGAGCGTATAGACTTCGTGGTCATGGACTCTGTACAGACTTCACATTGTGAGCATGCATGAGCCTGTACATACTTCAGACATGATATGGAGTGTGCCGCTAGAAGGCTAGATGGCCGTGCCGCTGGAGGGCCTTATGCCCATGCCGCTGAAAGGCTGAAGGGCCGTGCCGCTGGGGCTTATGGCCGTGCCGCTGAAGGGCCTCAGGCCCGTGCCGCTGGAGGGCCTTTGCTTTTGCTTAAGTAACTTGAAGCAGTGCCTTCTTTGGGATATTTCTTCACCGTCAAGAGCCCGAGGGAGGGTCCCTAGCAGTGTGTTAATTCAGTAGGACATCCTGTGACTTCTTGGTCTCTTAATGCGCCCGTGCGAATGCGGGGATTTGCCAGGCGGTAGTATCTTCCCGGAGCCCTGGATGGCCAGTCTCTCCGGGTCTTCTTCCTTTGACTTTGACATTAACGTGGAGCTTAGCGGGACATATGGACGTGCAATTTTATGCGTCCACACTACCTCCGTGGCATCGTCCGTCGAGGTCGGGGAAGGTAACTGCACCTCCGCCTCCACGACGTCACCTACCGAGGTCGGAGAGGGCAATGGTTCCTCCACCATCCGATCATCTCCAACAGTCACGAGTGGGACAGGAGGCTCCTCCTGCCCACCCTCACCAGGAGCCGACACGTGCTCCTCCCCAGAATCTGACGCTGTAAATAACTCAAGAACGTCAGCACTCTGCCTTATAGAGCTGACAAGCACCAGATAAGGATGGAGAGGACCACTGCATACCTCTAGAAGGGGTCCCCATCAGAACCTCCCTACCAGCAGAGGCCCCGGAGGACGAGGAGCTCGAGCTCGAGCTCTCCTCTGTCTCCATCTCCGAACCGCCGTCGTTTGAAGAACTCGACGAGGTCTCCGACGAACTCCCAGAGGTGCCCGAATCTGAAGCCCCTGCAAGCCAGCGCAGCAAACAAGGTCATCACAAGACCCAGCTCTATACAAGGATGCCTCTCCAGCTAAGAGTTGCAAACAGAAAACTCACCGGTAGGAGCGCTCCCCTCTGAAACCTTCTCGGTATCGACGATCTCCTCCTCGCCCTCAGTAGGGGCCACTTTCATAGGCCCCTCCTCCACCATCTCGGCCCCGTCGCGGGGCAGCTCACCTTCTTCTAGAGGCGAAGGTACACCTGCAAACGATACCGACATGACCTCAGCACTAGAAGATGGTCAACATAAAAAGGCCTAATAGAAGTGGTTAAGTCTCTAGCAATGCACTTGAGGGTCTCATGCTCAAGGACCCGACCAGCCCCACAGTGCAGGCCGACACCACAGCTGGCAGGGAAGCTCGCCCTACCCCCGCCAACACCTGCGGCAACAAGCTAGACACTTCCTCGGTCGCGGGTGACATCGAAGTACTCCTCCCCTCAGGCTCCCCCTCAAAGGAGGGAAGAGACACTAAAGGACTGGTGCGGACCAGCTCCTGAATCATCTCCAGAGTAGCGGCTGGATCCTCACCTGGCAAAGGACATCATAAAGGCAGTCAGTATCGACATCCCCGCAACTCTGCAAAGAAAAGACAATACTCTTTGTAACAATTCAAGGCTTACCTAAGTCATCCTGAGTCACACCAGGCTCCTGCCCGTCAATGGATGGGGGCACCTATCTTTACATCTCAGGAGAAGCCGCGGTCTCTTATGTTCCAGCCATCTCTGCATGACACCAACAACGATGTCAACTACCAGAATCAAATACAACCATCAACATAACAAGCTCGGTCCCAGAATTGTTTACCTGGCTGGGCATCCTTTGAAGCTTTCCACGGCTTAAAATCAGGGAAGGTCTCAACATTAGGGGCAGTCTCATCCATCATACGAAGGAGCCCCTCCATATATATCTTGTGATCGACCCTGTCGTCAGGAATGGGGTCAACCTCCTGAGGTGGCGAGAAGGCCGTATCAGCCCCAGGCTCCAGCGGCGCTGTGAAAAGCAAATCCAGTTGCACAAGGTTAGCCAATCGTCAAGGCTGAATCCATGCAAAGCAAGTAGGCGAATCTGGCACTTACCCAGAGCCGGCTCCACCTCAATATGCTCCCTGGCAGTGAGTCCCTGAGAGGACTCACCAACCTCCCTGACTCCGGTCTCCATCCGGGGGCGCTTCCTCCGGGGCTGAAGGGCCCCGTCACTATCCCCAAAAGATGTCCCTGTGGAAGGATGATCCCTGTCCGCCGCAGGACTTGCCAATAAATACAACCACACAGGATCTCTCAGCCATATGCCCTAGGAAACAACAAAATAGGGCTAGTAGGCTAATGAAAAGGTTTTACCTGAAGTCACGAAGGGGGTCAGAGGCAGAGGAACTAGCTGCTCTGGCTTTAAGCCCACGACCCGTGCAGCCTTCGCAACCGCCTCCTTCACGTCCCTCAGGGTGTAGGCACACTCGATAAGGGACACCAGTGCTATGGGCCCGACTGACCCGATCGCATGGGCAATGTGACGCCTCCAGTCATCGGCCGCCGTATCTGCAAAGCTACCCTCAGGGAGAACTCGGTCCAGCGAACCCCACTGCTCAAACCCGCAGTCCTCCAGAAACTGGGTCCACCAAGTCCTCGACACCTCGGGTCGAGGTGCCCTGACTCTGGTACCTCCAGGCGCCGCCCGCGCCTGCCTGAGGGGCTTCAGTGCCCCGTTGCCACCTCGCCCCGTCGACAAAGAGCCTCGGCTCCCCCGGGGTGCCTGCTGCACCAGCCTCTCCACCTCCCGGCGGATCCGAGAAAAGCGAGTCCGCAGATACCCGTCATCCAGTGCGATGAGAGGCAGGTCCTCCCTCAAGAGACGGGTCTCCTCAACTTTCCGGATCGCCGAGGCCTTCTGTCGGTACTGGTGACTATGCTAGAACCACCATCTGGCGTAATGGATGTCGAACCATCCCCTGCGTCCCAGCACCGGCGTCGGCAGTCGCTCCGGCTCTCGGCGACAGTAGAAGTCCCACCATGCCGCGGCTAGCAAATGGGTGTCCCGACCTTTGTACTGACGATCCGCCAAAGGGAACTCCTGGTTCGGCGGGATCCCCTGGTCGTACCCGAAGTTCCGAGCGAACCTGTGCGGGTAGTACGACTCCAAGAAGCTAGTCACGGATGAGTGTAAAGGCAGCACCGCCGGCCGGGTGCTCATCACCCACTCTGTGTACAACGACGCGTCCGGCTCTGGCTGGTAAGGTAGGGTGCATGCCAACCCACCACTCAAAGGCACCATGATCAGGTGGGAGTCCCTGGTAGCACCGTCAAAAGGAACACCCTCCTCGCCCTTGCCGGGCAAGTAACACAAGACCATCCTGGCTTCCTCCAGCTACATCACTGCGTCCCCATCGGGCTGTCCTGTGAAGATGAACAACAATGGTGCCGCCTGGTTCGTCACAGACCAGCGAGACACCAACCCTGGGAACAGCAACCCAGCCCATGCACTGCGGTAGTGAGTCGGCAGAAGCAGGCTCCACTTACGTGGCGGCGGGTGCGCCGCCAGTACTCCCAGTCCCTGGTAAACATTGGCCAAAGTCGCTGGGGCTAAGGCCAGTCTCCATCCCTCTGCCAATTGGCACGCAGGCCACATCAGCTCTACTCGCAGTAGGCCGTCCTCCCCGTGGGGGACCACGAACGTCGCCAGCCAGTACGCCAAGTACGCGGCCAAGTGCGTCACATCCGGCAGTCGGTGGGGGTTCCACCCCTCCCGTGGAGTGTAGATATACCTCGGATGCATCCTGAATCATAGCTCCACCTCTGTATACTCCTCCCAAGGAGTCTGGTCTCTAGCAAACTCCTGGTGAAAATAGAAAGGCCCGTTGTAGAAATGACGGACCCATGCATTCAGCGGCACTCTCGGAGTCTGCGTTGCTTTCTCTCTCCCAGCCAGGGCCAGGTCCCTCCAGGTTTTCAATAAATACTGGTAGCTGTAAGGAACCTGGTATCTCCCATGTCCGTCAGTATGGCTACGATGGAGGTCATCCAGCACTACCTCCTCGTACCCCTCGCCGCTGATCGGTAACCCAGAAATCCTCCGCAGAGACCACAAGTCTAATGAGGTCTCTCCCTCAGCCATTGCCACGGTGTTCCACCTGCGGTTGAAGCGCTCTGTCAGCGCCTGTAAAAGTCCTATATAACAAGGATACCCATACAGGGCCGCAGTCACAGCATATCGGATGTCAGCTCGGTCTAGCAGCACCCGGTAGTGGTGTACTATGCCCATCAACCACTCAGTCTCCCCCTGGCGGTATCTGTGTGACGGAATCACCGCCCAGCGGCCATACCAACTGACTGCACTCTGTCGTAAAATCTCGGAAAGGTGGCTGTGGTCGTCGTAGCCCTCCCCAGCGTACTCCAGCCCTGATGGCTGCAGCACTAACCCTGGACTGCCCTCTATCTCTGCTCGGTGGTGTCCATGCAAATCCCAGAAGGCAGGACCCATCACTCCAGCACAAACTCTGAATCGGTCTGCTCTACTGAAGAAGCCCAGGCACTCAGCGCTGGGGAACTGACTCTGCCTCCAGTAATCCACAGAGAAACTCAGGAAGCCGCAAAGGACAATCCCGTGCAAGCTATCTCGACCCACTAAGATCGCCCGCTCCAATTGGCGACGGGCTCCAGCAACCCGAGAGTCACTCTCCTCCATGCCTGGTGGGACAAAGTGCCTGATAAACTCAAACAGGTGACGGTCCAAAGGGAACTCCACTGGATAGGCACCACTGCGATCATAAGTATAAATTTCGCCCGCCTCCGACGCGCGGGCCAGCTCCACAACCCCAACCCCGTTGCCGCGCTGGCCGACGGGGCCCTCTGCCACAACTGCCTACCCACCATCAAGCTGCTCCACGCTGGCCGCGGTAACAACTGGCAGGCCCAAAGGGGGCATGGGCCGCTCTGTCCTCCTCACCCAGTGGTCCTCCTCTCGGACCACACGCCTCGGGACCCTCTCGTCCCTGCCAAATTGGGCCATAGCTGCAAGACATAGCACAAAAATGGTCAGTACTCCAGAAATTCAACACATATAATACAACAAATCACAAACATATGAAGCGCCAAAATGCAACTACAACAACTCAAAAGGAGAGGTTCACGGGCCGTACGCCCTCGTCTCCGCCTCCGACGCACGACCCGTGGGGGGCATTTGTTGTACTCGGACTATTTCCTCAGCGAAATACCCAGAAATAGGGGTTCGGGAATTTCCTTGAACACCTTCAAGGCATGGGCTACCCGGCCCCTCCGACAACCCAGTGGGCCCGACCAACGGCCCTAGCATGTTGGCCGAGATGCACGACTGCTCTAGCAATCAATCGGGACCGCTCCCGATTCATAAGTCAGGGATTTCCTCCGCACTCCACACGGTCATCCGGGCCACCCCGGGGACACTCCGACTACAAGCCATGCCACATGGTACTCAGTGAAAAGGCCAGAGGCCTACCCCGGAATGTCTTCCCTCAACCCTCCAAGGTCAAAGGGAGACCTAAATAGGTCAACCACAGGCTAAGGAGGCCCGTAGTACGCGTGTACGGCTCACACACGCGTGTTCGGCATTCTGCCGAACACCTTGTGGGCGCACGTGTTTCAACCCTTCTACATCAACCCGCGGGCCACCCCGTGGTTCCAGTACACCAATTGGGTCCTACAACAACCCCCCAGCAAGTCGGGGCCATCCCCGACCCTCAGACCCGTGGCGACAAGCCACCGAACTCAGCTCTCGGGCCAACCCGAGGTTACCCTGCCAACCCGCCGTACAATGTGGCATGCAGCACGAGGCAAGGCTCATCGGCCTAAGGTGCCTCCTTCCAGCCCCTACGGACTCCTACCCTTGTCCGAGGCCCGTCGGCCACCTACGTGGCTCGTTCGGCAACTCGGGGTGTGTCGGGCATTCGCCCGAACACCTTGCGAGCTGCCTCTACAACTCGAAGAATAATGCCTCCCATGGGCCATTTCAATACCCCAGAACTTCATATCCCCCAAGGGATATCCCCAGACGACAAAGGAAGACCCCCGGGAGCCATCCCTCGGGATTACGGCTTCGCCCGGGGCCCGTGTGCCCCGGGGCCTAGTCGCGCCCCCGGGGAGGGCGAACTCCCCGGGGGGGGGGGGGGTGTGGCCGCGCCCTCTCCGCAGCCCGGGGGCCCGACAGCCCTCCCTAGTCCCTGTTCATGCAGATGCGGTCCGAGGTTCGTGTAAAGCTCGTTCGTCGTACCCGTACACGGAAGAATTTGCGAAGACGAAGTCCCGAGAATACGTGGAGTTGCACACGTCAATCCCTCGGTCTGCGCGCATAAGCAGCCAGTCAGTCAGTCCAAGCCCGTATCCTTTATCTTTTAGCATCCAAACGAGTCAAAGTGGGGCTAAATTAACCAAAAACTGGGTTTTATAGAAGGGGGACCACTCCCTCTCTCTCCCTTTACCTGGTCCGCCCAAACCCCCCCTTGGGGAGGGGTTTAGGCGGACCAGCCTGGACCCCCAGGCTGGTCCACCTAAAGCCTTGAACAATAAAAAAAAAGTTTTAAAACAAAAAAAAGGGGACCAACATTGATGTGACACCAAATGCAGCAAGATGAAATGAGACCCTTGGACTAAATTCGCAAGAACACACAAATAAGAGATCAAGCATAAAACGCCGAACACCGCGCGCACCCGATTCCCTAGGTGACTCGGTGATGCCGAGTAGAATAGTGGGTCTAGCCCCTAGCCGGTTAGAGGACCAGCACTTGCTAAGTTGTCCCTCCCAAAGGTTGAAGGCCCACAATCACGGGCGGCCGGGGTGCCTTGGAGCACTAGGACACTCACTCACTAGCCACGGTGACCACACGGCAAAGGTGGATCCGGGATCGAGCTCTCTTCCTCACCGACCAGCGGACTAATGATACGGATATGAAATGAACAGAAATGACGGAGCAAGGTTTTAGAGGCTCACCTAGCCGGCTTGAGGAAGCCGACTTCGCTCGAAGACGAGGGCGAGCGGGGAAGTGTGTTCCCCGCACACTGCGTCGGTGAGGCTTCACCTGCGAGAATTTGATTACACAACTACACCTCACGCAGGAGGGGGGTTCTCGGGGTGGGGGTTAATGATTTTACATTCCAAACACTACCACCTCACAGGGTGGGGCTTTCAGCCAGCCAAGCGGGGAGGGGAGGATGGGCCAAAGCGGGTAGAAGAGAACTAAGGAAGTTGATGCAGCCGGTTGGACATCTGGAAGGGAAGCCGCTGTTGCCGCCGTCCCGAGCTAGCCCGGACTCCGATTACGACGATTCCACCTCCTGGAGTTCCCTGACTTGATGCTGGTGATGTCTGAATTTTTTGACGGCCTCTGGAGTCGGAGACTGGCGACACCTGTGACTGGACCGAGGCAGCAATTGTGGTCTCTGGCCGGACCTGTTCTGTAGCAGTAGGTTGCAGACACTGTGGTGAGCTCTCCCGAACTCCGAATGGCACCAAACCAGCGGCGTTGTCTTCGTGGTTGAAGTAGCTAACAGCAGGAAGTGGTGGGGCGACGATCCCAGTTCGGTGGTGACGTGGGTCCTGGGAAGAGTGAACTCTGGTTGATGCAGCCAGAGAAAACTGACCTGGACAGTGTGAGGGAGAAAATTCGTAACTCTGTCCCACGGAGTCCAAATGGCGAACCGCTTCCTGATCCTGAAAGGGGACGGAGAGGAGCAGAACTTTGATGAAGAAACCCGAGCCTGGTTCAGCCTTGGTTGATCGTGGCACCCTGTTCTTGTCGGTTCTGGTGTGGGATGGAGTCCTCCCTGCGCGACTGTGGGAGAATCGCCCTAGCCAGCAGCTCCGATCTCAGAACGAGGTGAAACCACCTCGCCTTCGAAGCTGACTTGGAGCTCTTTCCAGGGATGTAGGATACGCCCTCAGCAGCACCAGGATGGAGCTGTGGTCGTCGCTGCAACTGGAGGTTGATCTGCAAGTCGGCCTGCACACGAAGCTGAAACTAGGAGGACAGGGAAGAAGACTTCTTGGGTGATTGAAAGTGGGTGAGGTGCGGCCAAGGGGAGTGGTGGGGCTCTTGTGTGGAGTGTAGAGGGATGAGGAGGGGAGGAGTGGTCGAAATCTGCAGGGGGGGGGGGTGAAGAAGGTGGATGCAGCAAGGGTGTGTGTGTGGGTGGAGGGTGCGGCCTAAGCAATGGATGGGGGTGGATGGATGGTGGACGAATTTGGGAGGAAGGGGGGAGTGGGGTGGTCGACCTAGGGAGGTGAAGGGGCTTCTTGGGGAGGGGAAAGAGTCCTTGGGAGGTGGAAGGTTGCTTAGGGAAGGGGGAGGGCTGCCTTGGGAAGGTGAAAGGGTGCTTGGGGAGGAGGGATTGTTAATGGTGAAGTAATGGGGGTCTTGGGAGGTGAAGAGGCTTGCTGAGGTGGCAAATGAGGTGGCAAGGGTAAGGAGAGAGATGGGATTCGAACTAGAGAGAGAGAGAGAGAGAGAGAGAGAGAGAGAGAGAGAATTAGAGTGAGAGAGAGAGATAGACTCAAGTGGATGCAACTTTCAATAATTTTTCATTAACCATAAGGGGAGGGGTTGGGGCCCTATTTATAGGGAAATCCCTTTTACAAATAGGTCCTCAACACTTCACATACTAACACAAAAGCCAAGGGGAAGGGGGGGTGCGCCCATGGGCCTAGCCCAGTGGTAAAGGCCCATTAACAAGCACAAAGACTCATATGACTCAACTAAGGACAATTAATTAAAAACCTAGGTACAAGACTCAAATAAAAGACAAAAGTACATGGTAATGAAAGGGGAAAATCACATAGTGACCTAGGAAAAGATTCTGAGATCCACTCTAGAACAGAGACGGCCTCCTAGCTGCTCCCGGGTGGGAGGGAAGTGCCAAGCCCTAGGGAATCGCGAGTGATATCCTCATCAATTCCCCCGGGCTGGGAAAAGCTCGACTCTGTCGAGTAGAGGCTCTCCCTGCTGCGGTACCGCTCCAACAGATCAGGATCTAGCTGCTGGAGATCTTCCCTGCTCACCCAGGCATCGTCCGAGGGTGGTCGTCCCTTCCACCGGACTAGATAGCGCTCATAAGCCTTGCTCCTTGTGTTGGTGATCTGTTCATCTAATATCCGCTCCACTTTATCACGCTGGTTCCTCAAGTCGGGTGGTTCTCTCTGTGGTGTGGGGTTACTCTCAAAGGATGGGTCTGGCTGGATATCCTCACTAGGTGTCACCGCGGGGCCCCTGTAGGGCACCAGGTCCGCCACATTGAATGTGGGGCTTACTCCATATTTTTCGGGAAGGTCCAATACATAAGCATTGGTGCCAAGTCGTCTCAGCACCTGGAAGGGGCCAGCCCCACGTGGTCTCAACTTTGAGGCATTCCCAGGGAACAACCTCTCCGTTCTCACCATCACAAAATCACCTATCTGGAATTCCTGGTGGCGACGGTGGGAATCAGCTGATCTTTTGTAGATCTCATTACTCTTGTTGATGTTCTTGCGAATTTCCTCATGCAACTCTCTAAGGTGTTGGGCAAATGACTCAGCAGTGATAGACACCCTAGCATGAGGGGGTAGGGGAATGAGATCAGTAGGCTTCCTAGGCTTGTAACCATGCACAGCTTCAAAGGGACTCATGCCTATGGACCTACTGGTGGAATTATTATATGCAAACTCGGCTTGGGGCAGAATGAGATCCCAATTTCCAGGACGGTCCTCAACAAGACATCGAAGAAGATTCCCCAGACTCCGATTGACGACCTCCGTTTGGCCATCAGTTTGGGGGTGATAGGCTGTGGAAAATTTAAGTAAGGTCCCCATTAGGTGCCAAAGGGTTTTCCAGAAATAACTAGTGAATTTGACGTCCCTGTCAGAGATGATGGTCTTGGGTAGGCCATGGAGACGAACCACCTCATCAAAGAATAGACGGGCCACGTGGGAAGCATCAGAGGTCTTTGAACAGGGGATGAAATGGGCCATTTTTGAGAATCTGTCCACGACCACAAAGATGGAGTCATGCTTTCTCCGGGTTCGGGGTAGCCCTAACACGAAGTCCATACTTAGGTCCTGCCATGGCCGATCGGGAACGGGTAGAGGGGTGTATAGGCCAGTGTTTTGTTTGACTTGCTTGGCAGTCGCACATGTGCGGCATTGCCCCACAATTTTGGCCACATCCCTCTTGAGGCTGGGCCAATAGAACTGCCCCTCAACCAGGCCAATAGTTTTGTGTACCCCAAAATGTCCAGCTAAGCCCCCAGCATGTAACTCCCAAACCAATAAATCCCTTAGCGAAGTCCTAGGGATGCAAAGCCGATGCCCTTTGAAGAGGAACCCATCCTCTAAAATAAAGCCATGGTGTTCTTGGGAGGAGTGGGTGGTCAGGTGGGTGTGGATGGGCCCAAATTCGGGACAAGTCGGGTATTCTTCCCTCATTCGGTCGAAGCCTATGACTTCTACCCGGACGGTGGCTAATAGGGAGACCCTCCTGCTAAGAGCATCCGCAGCGCGATTCTCACTCCCGGCCTTATGTTTGATCACAAATGTGTAGGCCTGGATGTACTCGACCCATCTAGCATGCCGAGCATTCAATTTCTGTTGCGAGTTGAGGTATTTTAGAGCCTCATGATCGGAGAATATGACAAATTCTTTGGGTAGGAGGTAGTGCCTCCAATGGCGGAGGGATTGCACCACCGCATAGAATTCTTTGTCATAGGTTGTATATTTGAGCCTGGCATCACACAACTTCTCGCTAAAGTAAGCCACGGGATGTCCCTCTTGGCTGAGGATCCCACCAATTCCTACCCCAGAAGCATCACAAGTTACTTCAAAGACTTTGGAGAAGTCCGGGAGGCATAAAACCGGGGCTTGGGTCATCCTATTCTTGAGTTCCTGGAAGGCCTTAGTAGCTGATTTAGTCCATACAAAGGTTCCCTTTTTGAGGCAATCTGTGATTGGGGCTGTGATGGTGCTAAACCCACGGATGAACCTTCGGTAGAAAGTGGCTAAGCCATGGAAGCTTCGGACTTCATGGAGAGTGCGGGGCTCCGGCCAGTCAATGATGGCTTGGACTTTTTCGGGGTCCATAGATACACCTTTGGTGGAGACAACATACCCAAGGAAGGTAATGGAATCTGTCATGAAATGACATTTTCCTAGATTGGCAAAGAGGCTTTCCTTCCTAAGGGTGGTGCAGACCTGCCTGACGTGGTTGAGGTGGGCTTCCTTGGACTGGCTGTAGATGAGGATGTCATCGAAATAGACTACAAGGAAAACCCCAATGTAGGGCCTGAGGGCCTCGGTCATGAGGCGCATAAATGTGCTTGGGGCATTGGAAAGCCCAAAAGGCATCACCAGCCATTCATAGAGTCCATCTTTGGTCTTAAAGGCTGTTTTCCATTCATCCCCGGGCCTTATCCTCACTTGGTGGTAGCCACTTTTGAGATCTATCTTGGAAAAAATGGTGGCTCCCGCAAGCATGTCAAGCATATCGTCAAGTCTAGGTATAGGGAACCTATATTTGACGGTGATCTTGTTGATGGCCCTACTATCGACACACATTCGCCATGTCCCATCTTTCTTTGGTGTGAGAAGAGCGGGGACGGCGCAGGGGCTTTTGCTAAGCCTGAGAAAGCCTTTTCTAACAAGCTCTTCTACTTGCCTCCTTAACTCAGCATGTTCGGTGGGGTTGAGGCGATAGTGTGGTAGATTTGGAAGGGAGGCTCCCGGGACAAAATCTATGGCATGCTGAACATCCCTCATGGGAGGTAGTTGGTCCGGTAGTTCATCGGGAAACACATCCTTGAACTCTTCAAGGAGTGGGTATACTTCCACGGGATGGGGGTTGGATGGTGTTGACTCTCCTAAACAAAGGACAACAGCGCACACGAGGGTTCCTTGGGCAACTTCCTCTTCTAACTCCTTTCTAGTGATGAGGTGGAGGCCTTTGATCGGCCCGGTGGGAACTTCGGGGATGGAGTTTTGGGAGGTTGATTGTGTGGGTGTAGGCGGGCCCTTGGAGCTTGGTGAGGGCATGGGAGAAATCCCCTTAGTGGGTGGTTCCTTTCGGGGTGGGGATGGGTTGAGGCGGATGACCTTCCCCTCGTGCACAAAGGTGCATGTGTTCGTCTTCCCATAGATAGTAGCATCTACATCGTATATCCAAGGTCTCCCAAGTAGGATGCTTCCTACGGCCATAGGTATGATATCACACCAAATTTGCCCTTGGTAGGATGAGAAGGTGATGGGAATAAGACAACATGTGCTGACGGGGAGGGAGTGGTTGTTGATCCATGACACACGGTAGGGTTTGGGGTGGGGTGTTGGGGTAAGCCCAAGGAGTTTGACGGTGTCCGGGGACACGGCATTTACACAACTCCCATTGTCTAAGATGATCTTCCTAACATGATTCCCAATTTTTATGAAAGTATGGAAGATGGAGGTCCTACGCCAATCCTCCTCTTGGGGTTGGGTAAGAGTGCATCTTATTACCCCAAGGTGGGCTGTTTGGTGGTCATCTTCTACACCCTCTTCAATGAATTGCTCCTCGTACTCATCTTCCCACCCTATGGCAGCCTCGTACTCCTCCACATTCTCATGAGATTCTTGGGAGGTAGTGGGTTTGCTCTCCATGACAAGATTGGACATCCCCTTGGAGGGGCATTGGGTGGCTATATGGCCATAACCATGACACCGAAAACACTTAATCGAACTATTCTCTGGGGCCTTCCCTTTGGAGATTTCCTCTCTTCGGGGATAGGGATTGGGTGGAGTGGTTTTAGTAGGGGGAGGGTTGGTTGGTTGTGGGTTGGTCCGGGTGGGGGTATTCCCACTAGGAGTAGGAGTCTTCAACAATGGTGGAAGATTGGGTCGTGGACCCGTGTTCCTAGGCTCAAACGGACGGGAAGGTGTGAACCTTGAATTCCTAAAGAACCTCTCCGTATCCCGAGCTATTTGGTAAGCCATTTCAAGGGAATCCACATCCCTCATAATTAACTCCCTTTTTATGTTTGGATGGAGGCCATTTCTAAATCGTGATAGGGTGACGGCTAACTCCTCATGTACTCCACATTTAAGAAGATAGGAGTCAAACAATTCTATATACTCTACCACGGACTTTCCTTCTTGGGTGAGGCATTGCCATTCATCTAAGAGTGTTTGGGTGTAGGAGTGGGGAAGGTATTTGAACCTTAATTGGGCTTTCATGTCCTCCCATGTTTGAATGGGTTCCTCCCTCCTAATTCTCTTCCTAGTTTCAACACTCATCCAATAGGTCTTGGCCAATTTAGTAAGGTGCATTTTGGCTAGCCTAACCTTTCTTTCCTCGGTCATGTGGTACCACTCGAAGTATTGATCCATAGCACTCTCCCATTCTAGGTACACATGTGGGTTATGTGACCCATCAAAATTAGGGGCATCCACTTTGATCATCCTAAGTAGGTAATCATCCGGGTCATCCCTTAGTCGCCTCTCCAAAGCTCTATGTGGACGGGGCCTCTCATTCTCGGGGTAGTAGTCATTCTCAAGGTCCTCCCTTTCATGCTCAACCCGGGGTGGTGGGGCCCTATGGGGAATGTTTCTAGGGGGGGTCCTAGCTTCCTCAATCCTATCCAATCGAGTGACTACCCCATTCATTTGCTCCGTGAGGGCTAGAATGGCAGCCTCTATCCGTTCCATAGGATTTTGGGGAGTTCCTCTAGGGTCATTTTGGTTGCCTTGGAGATTGGGATCCATGGGTGGGTTGGAATTAGAAGGATCAGCCCGGTATATGGTACCTCTACGGGTGGACATGCAAAATTAAGACAAGGCGGGATGCAATGGCCCTTGGACCTAGGCTTGTAGAGACAAGTCTAAAACTTGCTCTGATACCAATTGATGTGACACCAAATGCAGCAAGATGAAATGAGACCCTTGGACTAAATTCGCAAGAACACACAAATAAGAGATCAAGCATAAAACGCCGAACACCGCGCGCACCCGATTCCCTAGGTGACTCGGTGATGCCGAGTAGAATAGTGGGTCTAGCCCCTAGCCGGTTAGAGGACCAGCACTTGCTAAGTTGTCCCTCCCAAAAGTTGAAGGCCCACAATCACGGGCGGCCGGGGTGCCTTGGAGCACTAGGACACTCACTCACTAGCCACGGTGACCACACGGCAAAGGTGGATCCGGGATCGAGCTCTCTTCCTCACCGACCAGCGGACTAATGATACGGATATGAAATGAACAGAAATGACGGAGCAAGGTTTTAGAGGCTCACCTAGCCGGCTTGAGGAAGCCGACTTCGCTCGAAGACGAGGGCGAGCGGGGAAGTGTGTTCCCCGCACACTGCGTCGGTGAGGCTTCACCTGCGAGAATTTGATTACACAACTACACCTCACGCAGGAGGGGGGTTCTCGGGGTGGGGGTTAATGATTTTACATTCCAAACACTACCACCTCACAGGGTGGGGCTTTCAGCCAGCCAAGCGGGGAGGGGAGGATGGGCCAAAGCGGGTAGAAGAGAACTAAGGAAGTTGATGCAGCCGGTTGGACTTCTGGAAGGGAAGCCGCTGTTGCCGCCGTCCCGAGCTAGCCCGGACTCCGATTACGACGATTCCACCTCCTGGAGTTCCCTGACTTGATGCTGGTGATGTCTGAATTTTTTGACGGCCTCTGGAGTCGGAGACTGGCGACACCTGTGACTGGACCGAGGCAGCAATTGTGGTCTCTGGCCGGACCTGTTCTGTAGCAGTAGGTTGCAGACACTGTGGTGAGCTCTCCCGAACTCCGAATGGCACCAAACCAGCGGCGTTGTCTTCGTGGTTGAAGTAGCTAACAGCAGGAAGTGGTGAGGCGACGATCCCAGTTCGGTGGTGACGTGGGTCCTGGGAAGAGTGAACTCTAGTTGATGCAGCCAGAGAAAACTGACCTGGACAGTGTGAGGGAGAAAATTCGTAACTCTGTCCCACGGAGTCCAAATGGCGAACCGCTTCCTGATCCTGAAAGGGGACGGAGAGGAGCAGAACTTTGATGAAGAAACCCGAGCCTGGTTCAGCCTTGGTTGATCGTGGCACCCTGTTCTTGTCGGTTCTGGTGTGGGATGGAGTCCTCCCTGCGCGACTGTGGGAGAATCGCCCTAGCCAGTAGCTCCGATCTCAGAACGAGGTGAAACCACCTCGCCTTCGAAGCTGACTTGGAGCTCTTTCCAGGGATGTAGGATACGCCCTCAGCAGCACCAGGATGGAGCTGTGGTCGTCGCTGCAACTGGAGGTTGATCTGCAAGTCGGCCTGCACACGAAGCTGAAACTAGGAGGACAGGGAAGAAGACTTCTTGGGTGATTGAAAGTGGGTGAGGTGCGGCCAAGGGGAGTGGTGGGGCTCTTGTGTGGAGTGTAGAGGGATGAGGAGGGGAGGAGTGGTCGAAATCTGCAGGGGGGGGGGTGAAGAAGGTGGATGCAGCAAGGGTGTGTGTGTGGGTGGAGGGTGCGGCCTAAGCAATGGATGGGGGTGGATGGATGGTGGACGAATTTGGGAGGAAGGGGGGAGTGGGGTGGTCGACCTAGGGAGGTGAAGGGGCTTCTTGGGGAGGGGAAAGAGTCCTTGGGAGGTGGAAGGTTGCTTAGGGAAGGGGGAGGGCTGCCTTGGGAAGGTGAAAGGGTGCTTGGGGAGGAGGGATTGTTAATGGTGAAGTAATGGGGGTCTTGGGAGGTGAAGAGGCTTGCTGAGGTGGCAAATGAGGTGGCAAGGGTAAGGAGAGAGATGGGATTCGAACTAGAGAGAGAGAGAGAGAGAGAGAGAGAGAGAGAGAGAATTAGAGTGAGAGAGAGAGATAGACTCAAGTGGATGCAACTTTCAATAATTTTTCATTAACCATAAGGGGAGGGGTTGGGGCCCTATTTATAGGGAAATCCCTTTTACAAATAGGTCCTCAACACTTCACATACTAACACAAAAGCCAAGGGGAAGGGGGGGTGCGCCCATGGGCCTAGCCCAGTGGTAAAGGCCCATTAACAAGCACAAAGACTCATATGACTCAACTAAGGACAATTAATTAAAAACCTAGGTACAAGACTCAAATAAAAGACAAAAGTACATGGTAATGAAAGGGGAAAATCACATAGTGACCTAGGAAAAGATTCTGAGATCCACTCTAGAACAGAGACGGCCTCCTAGCTGCTCCCGGGTGGGAGGGAAGTGCCAAGCCCTAGGGAATCGCGAGTGATGTCCTCATCAAACATGGTCCACCCAAGCCCCCTTGGGAGGGGGTTTAGGCGGACTAGCTTGGACCCCCAAGCTGGTCCGCCTAAACCCCATCTCTTCCACACACACACACACACACACACACATAAAAAAATTTAAATAAAATAAAAATAAAAACACTGTTTGGGGGGTTTACCCGGACCAAGTTGGACCCTCAACTTGGTCCGCCTAAACCCCACCCCCACCCCTCCAAACTTCTATAAATTGCCCCCCTTACCAACAATCTAAACACACACAGATGCATGCAGACAACGCATGAAGGAAGGAAGCAACGCACGGATGAGCTAACTTCCCCAGCCTAATTGTCGCACCCTCGGACTCCCGAGGCTTTCGGCAAGGGTCGGGAACGCGAGAAGACAAGTGCGCGCGTGATTGACTTGCTAGTCGGCTCACATACGCCGAGGGTATGTCTCACGTACTCCCCTCACGTGGTGTCTAGCCGTCTCATGCCAAGTCCATCCCCGTCTCGTGTAAGATGACCGTACCAACGGCGAATACGCCCGTGCCCCGGGTCCGCCCGTGTACGTCGACTTACGACACTTACCGCGGTGACGAAGGGTATCGCGTAACGACCGCGTCGGCCCTTGACACGGATCCACGTGCCCACCATTCATCTTCCAGTAGGCTGTCGACCCCTCAGATTGACAAATCAAGTCTAGTCGGACCTCTGGCCAGGGAATTACAGTCCCGGGGCCGACCTTGACTCGCCAGCACGACAACACTCATCGTCCGAGACCCGGACCCGACCGCTCGCCTTGAGCCGCGTCCGACCTCCGCCAGGTGCCAGCCATGTCTGTCTGACCACCAAGGCAGTCGGACCTGCACCAACTCCTCTGTAAAGAGTTCCAGTAAAACACGCGGACACCCGCTTTGTCACGCAATGACCCGGGGGCCGACTCACGTGTCGGAAATGTCCCGCAGCTTGCGCCCGTTGTACTTCGGCCTCCTCGGCCCATTTGTAAAGCCCATGTGGCTCATCGTAAAACCAGTGAAATACATATGCCCGTATTTGGGCCTCCAGCTTCCTACCCATAGCACTCGGCATCCGTGCCCAATACCCCAACTCCAGTGAACGCCTCTCAGTCTAACACGTACCCCTAGCTGCTGAATGCGCCCGGCCCTACACCCATGGCTTCAGAGGCATATACATACTTTTCTTCAGCACAGAACGAAGGTATTCGGATTCGATCTGATGTAAATAAACACCGGTTGCTTGCGGCCGGTGGGGAAAGACGTCCTGTACACGATTCCCGCAATCGCCTACGCTCTCGCACCCATGGAACCGCTACTCTCCACGTGTCGCCCGATCGCCTGAGCCCACGTGCCGCGCCCTGGTGGCGCTTCCCCGGTCAAACCCTGGTTCCATGAGTGATTGTCGAGAGATCGACTGGCACGCCCGCACCCTATCCGATTAACCCTTAGCCCGACATTCCCGTGCCATTCCGCCCCTCTCGACTTTCCGTAAAAGGAGAGTGCCCGGTACCGCCGTGAGAGGCATGCAACCGTAAGGAGGATACCTAAGATACATCAAACTCCCGTATTTTTCTTCCCCGCTGTATTCCTTCCTTCACCCCGGTTAACCGGCATAAAAACCTGCGCAACAGAGTGTTATTAGTTTCGAGATCGGAGGCAGGCGTAATTGAGGAGCGCGTGGCAACGGCTAGCTTAACCGCCGTGGCAGTGTGGTCATTCGTGAGAAGCGTTGCTCATTCCCTGGTGTGTATGAGTGTGTTGGCACTGCTCCAGAAGGATGCGTGCCGGTTGGGCGGTGTTCGTGAGAATTCGTGGTTGGTGTTGTAAATCAGAGCTTGCGGTGTTTCAGAGGATGTGTTGAGCGTCGGTGGATTGGTTCCTCGGTATGTGATTGTTTCGGGTCACGTGAGACATGTTGTTGTCGTGCCGTTGCTGAGGCATTGTGGTTTGCGCCGCTGGCTGGATGGAGAATTGGGAAAATGTGCTGACAAGGTTGCCGCATGAGTACCATGTTCCTATGTTGGAGTTGTGTCCTCGGATGAGATCGAGTTTTAAAGAAGTGATCTCTGAGAGATTATGGATCCCGGTTGGTGGCTGTGAGTGGCTGGTGAGGTTGACCGGGTGGTTGACCATGGTAAGAAGTGTATTGCATGGGGACCCGTGCGCATTGGTCGTGGCGCTATCGGCCAACTTGCTGTGGTAGCAGGCGACATTTTTCGATTCTGGAGAAGTGTGTTGTGGATTGTAAGAGGTTATGTCCTGAGGCTCTATGGTAAGGGCGGAACTGGGAGTGGTAGGCATCCTTTTTGAGTGATTGAGATAAGATAGGATTCGATTGGATAGCAATGGGACGGTGCCTGTGTGCGGAGGTCCTTGATGGGACGTTGACATTGGATGGTGATCCTTTGTTTGTGACCAGTAATGGAGGATTTCCCTGTAAGTCTGAGTCAAGTGACGTGAGGATTGAGGGTTGTGGAGTCCTGTCATTTGGTTTCATCGTACTCCCCTGAGAGGGTAGAGTTGGCGTGAGGATCGGATCAGATGCGGCCTCCGAGTGAGGATCGGCTTGAAATGCGGTAATGATCTGTGGATGGTCAGCGGATGGCCTATCGTGATTCAGATCACGTTTGTTGGGCCGATGGTAGTTTCCCGTTGGCGAGTATCTAGTGACCAGTGGATGGTCTTTCACAGATAGAAGATGCTGATTATTGTGGCTCGAGAATAGCAAGAGTTGTATGCCACCGAGGCCTTGGGTGGCCGATCATGAGATGTGCTTTTTCCCGGAATTGGATCTGGGATTTTGTTAGAAGTTTATCTTCTGGCAGAGTTGGCCGTGTTGCTGAGGGTGTTCGGCTTGCCAGGTGTGAGCTGGTGGAAGTTCAGTGTTGGTCGTTCCCTGGTGTAGGGTGTGAGATCGATCAGCGGGTTGCAAAGCTGGTGTTTGGTTGGTCCGTCGAGCATGGGCGTTGACCGGTGGATTCGTTCTTGTGGCGAGGATTGTGTTTCTGGGTAAGCAACATCGTGGCAGTGGTGCCGTGGTCGATTTTCGTGTTGGCTGAGGTGACGCCAAACTTGTACTCCTTTACATGTGCCTGCTCTGATGATAGATGTGTGTGGGATTGTGAGCGAGGCATTGTTCATGATCATTTTGGCCGTGTCCCACAGGATCGTGGTTTTTGCGAGTATCGAGGTTTGGTTGGGGCTCTAACGGCGTCGTCAGTTGATTCTGTCGTTCTCCCCTTGTGGCTTGGTGCTTGTCCAGAATTTTGAGGATGAAATTCTTATAACGGGGGAGGGTTGTAATGCCCCGAATTTTTTGGATATTCATCGGATCGGGATCCGTGGGTTTCGGATCGCTTTCGGGGGTCTCGGAGAGCGTTTTATGGGTTACACGTGTTTTTCTCTGATGCGCCTTCGGAACCCTATACAGGGTGAACCGTTGTGTTCTCCAACTCTGGAATGTTACCTGCGCGTTATGCGTTTTTCAAGGATCATGGAGAGCATTTTTTCTTATTTTTATATTTTTTAAAATTTTTAAATCCCAAAATATTTACTTATAAATAACCCCTTAATCCGCTCTCTTTCTCTCATTCTCTCTTTCTCACTCTCTCTCTTCTCTTTTTCTCCCCCTCTCCTCCAGGCGACCGACGGAGGTGATGGTGGGCGAGGCGGGGATGGCGTGAGGGTGAGGAGCGCGAGGATGGGGCGAGGATCGAGGCGGTGGAGACGCGGCGAGTTCGACCGCGCATTCGAGTGCCCGGTGAGGGTTTCATGAGGCATTTTTGCGTAGAACAGCGTACACGGCACGCGGAATCTTCGGTAGAGGTAGGGGGATGGTTCCCTAACCTCTGTAGTTCATTTCTCGCGAGTTTCGTAGGCCGTGGTGAGTCGAGCGGGGTTTATTGCTCGTTTTGGGGAAAAATCACATTTTTAGGGCGTGCGACAGATTCTTCGATTCGATTGCATTTTTGGGGTTTTAATCGCGCCTCTTGGTGGTCCAGAGGCCGGGGAATGGTTTCCCCATATTTTTCCCATCACCTGGGGGTGATTGGGCTTGGATCGGCACCAAACGACGATGTTCAATTTCGGGTTTCACCATTTTCGGTCGACCGACGCGGACGGTTTGGTCGATCGAACTGCATCGTCTGCAAACTGGGCATTTTGCCCAGTTCAGTCGACTGAACTGCCCAGTCCGGTCGACCGAACTGGTTGGTCGACCAACCCCCCGTGGGTTGGTCGACCGAAATGCAGAGTTTGGGCCGTTTTTGGCCCCGGTCAGTCCGGTTGAGACCCAATGACTGACTTATGGCCCCGTGAGTGTCCCAGACAACCCGTGAGGATCGTGATCATGTTTTTGGGTGTGCGGAGGTACCGAGTTATCTCGATCAACGTGCCCATGGGTTTAGCGGTCTGGGTGACCCTCTCGTGTTCCGGGCTTTCGTGTTTTCGCTATATCGAGTCGTCGTGAGTCGGCGTAAGTGCGAAGGGGTATCCCCGCACGTCATTGATCTTTCGGGAAGTGTTTTCCGTGTGGGCTATGTGTGTGGCCTCGGACTGTGAGTCCGGTTAACCAGCCTGGGGCTGGAGGTTTTCCGTGTGTCCCTTGGATGGGAGATCAACTCGGTGAGTTGTGAGCTGCCTTGAGAATCGTGTCACCGTGATTTCAGACCTATGGATTAGGCTAGATTGACGGCACTGTGTCGTAGTGTGCGACGGTCTTGACCTGAGTTTCGTGACTCAAGGACCGTTGGGTTGTTAGGTCTAGTGGGCTGTCCAGAGTCGGGTGGTCTCAAGCCACTTGTTACTTCGCGTTACTCGTGATTGGCGCGTGAGTGATTTTTAGTGTCCACGTTTAGTGAGCCCCCACTAGTCGTAGCTTTCCTATGCACGCGGGTGCGGACTCACTTGGGAGTGGTGGAGAGCGTGACCCGAGAGAGATGATTTTTAAGCTGGTTACCGTAGGGCCCCTCCGCGCAGCCTGAGTCCGGGCTTTGGGGAAGAACCAACTAGAGGATCTGACTAGGGCGTATGGTCGATGTGTGCACACGTTGTTGGGGGCGTTGTGAGCGACGTCACGCGGAAGAGGAATATAATGACGATGATGATGTGCCCGCAGGGAGGGGCAAAAGCGGAGCGCGCGAGGGGCTCGTTTATGCTGCAACACAGAAAGAAGAAGAGAGGAGAGAAGAGGCCACCACGGGAGATTGCTCCGGCGGGACGTGCGGGACAGATGCAATATAGCAAGATATGGGGGTTAAACGGCCATAGCGTAAAGTGACTCGCCGCAGCCTCGGGGGATGGGAATGGTGCGGAAATTAAATAGCAAGAATTGAAACGGCCATTGCGGGAAGTGACTCGCCGCGGCCTCGAGATTATAGCAGATATGGAAGCAGTTCAAGATATAACAAGGAGCAGACAGAATTCAAACGGCCATTGCGGGAAGTGACTCGCCGCGGCCTCGAGAATATAGCAGAATAGAGATATAACAAGATATAAAAAGAAACAGAATTCAAACGGCCATTGCGGGAAGTGACTCGCCGCGGCCTCGGGGATATAGCAAAATAGAGATATAATAGGGTATAAATGACAGAATTTAAACGGTCATTGTGGGAAGTGACTCGCCGCGGCCTCTAGAATATAGCAGAATAGAGATATAACAGGGTATAAAAAGAAGCAGAATTCAAACGGCCATTGCGGGAAGTGACTCGCTGCGGCCTCGAGAATATGGTAGGTATAAGAGTAGTTCAAGATATAACAAGGAGCAGACAGAATTCAAACGGCCATTGCGGGAAATTACTCGCCGTGGTCTCGAGACTATGATGTGATCGCCAGGGGTCGAGGACCCCAAAAATAAAGAGTGATCACGCCTACCTCACTAGCAGGAAGTGGCGGGTTGCTTCTTTCTCCCCCTTCGACCGGTCGACGGAGAGGGCTTTCTTCAGTTACCCTTACAAAACAACAGACAGTAGATAAACAGAATTAGAAAATAGCAGTGTATTATCAATCTTTTGCAATAAAGGTGATGAAATCGTGGCAGGACACACACCTGGTTGGTGTGGTTTTAAACCCCTCTCGGACACGAGTAGGAGGAAAATGCAATGATGAATGAAATTATGTAAAGAGGTATATAAAAGAAGGCTCTCTTATGATGGGAAATGGAGGATGCGAGATGATGAATGTAAAAGAACTACGAAGAAAAGGAAAGGATTGGCTTATTGGATGTGCCGATGGCGAAATCCGGCAGAGCTTCGGCAGCGTAAGGACGGCGTGGAAGCACGGTGGACGAAGGCGGCCCTCCTCTAGCGAGCGCGAGCACCCGAGAAGCCGGCAGAACCTCCCCCTGAAAAAGACCTACGGGTTAGAAAGAGATCCGACAGACTCTGGGTTCCAGCAGCCTGTCGGACCTCTCAAAAGCTCCCCTCGGACTGAGGGGGGGGGTCTTCTATTTATAGAGCTCCGGAGGATGGAGGCGTCCAGGGGCCTGGACGCCTCCACTGAGGCAAAAGAAATATTTTATTTTATTTTATTTTATTTATTCTGAATATTTTAAAGAAGGCATCCAGGCAACTGGATGCCTTCATAACAGCCCACCGGAACCCCGCCGAAAGTCGCACGCGGTTTGGTACAACGCATGATTTTGATGGGCGCCCGTGACTCACGAATGGGCGCATCTATCTGGGAAGACGTCTTCATACTCTTGGATTCTTGCACAACGTCAAATTGAGCGGCGGTTCGGTTTGTCCGGATGTTGGAGATTGAAGGCGTCCAGGCACCTGGACGCTTCAAAGTTTTTGGATTTTTCCGAAACGACAGATCGATCGACGGATCGGGGGCGCCCGTGAGCTGGATAATGAAGGCGTCCAGGCGTCTGGACGCCTCAAAAGGAGGCGTCCAGGGCCCTAGATGCCTTCAAGAATATTATTCTTTTTTTATTTTTTTTATTTTTATTTTTTGTCATTGATGAAGGCGTCCAGTCAAGTGGACGCCTTCATGAATTTTTATTTTTTATTTATTTTTTATATTTTTTTATATTTTAAAATTAATGGAGGCGTCCAAGGGCCTGGACGCCTCCATTAATACCCTCCGGATTCCCCCGAAAGGGCGCCGGCAGCCGTCCGTCGGACAATTCCTGTCTCCGGAATCTTCTGATGCGTCCGATCGGTGGTGATGCCGTCCGTATGCTGCATGATTTCCACGACGAGGTGATTTTCGGATGCTGCAGGGGTGTTACGTTACCCACTCAAAGGGACGAAAAGCACTCAAGCAATTCAGGTGCGAAAGCCACTGCGGGGCATCACATAGTACTATGAGATTTTCTCAGGGGATGTCAGAAACAGCGTGTCTACAGCTGCCCCGCCTTGGCGTCTGCTTTGCAAGGGAGTGACACGTAATGGAATGGTATCGAAGTGAAGTGACATGGAGTGGGAATGGACTGAAAAGTTGATGCCAAGGTGCGATGAGACACGCTTTTGACATTACTGTCTGGAATCTTTCCTGGATTCTCAATGAGGCGACCTTGAAGAAGGTCTTCCAAATTTGACGATTGCTTGAACAGAGACCAAACAAGGGAGGGGGAGATGTACACTCAGGCACGAAAATAAAGAAGACCAACTTCTCGGTGTGGAAGTACCTGGGTCATAAACCTGCAGGTTTCACCTTTGGGGAGCGGTTACCAGCCAATGTGGAAGTGCTGCAGCCAAGGTGGGTCAAACAAGGTAAAAAGTAGAGGAATATCTGAGGGTCAGTCCAAACAAGGGTCTCTTTTGGAAGAACAGTGTAGGGCTGTCTCAAGGAAACTCCGCGTCTTATTCGGAGTGGAATATCTCATATTTTGTAAGAATTGAAGCATAGTGGTTGTCGTAATCGAATCGCATTGAATGATCTTCCGCAGTAAAATCATAGTCCTATATGAATGCATGCTGGGTTTAAAGAAAATTTAAAACAAACTAAAATAGAAAATAGCCAAGGATAATATTATCAACTCGTTAAGAATGGGTCAGGATACTGATCCGGTGAGCCGATACTGAGCCGGGGCCCGTTTATCCACGCACCAACTCACTGAATGGAACCGTCGTCCCCATGCTATCACAAATTAACGGCCTATCCGTACAACCCAAATTCTTCTGGAATCATCACTATTTTTGTTGAAGGGGAACTCAAATCCCAGATTCGTTCGGGTCGCAAGGTCCTTGACATGTTCTAATAGCGTATGTATCATTCAATATGATGCATGACATGGTGGGACCAATTACCGAAAGGTAGGACAGGAGATAGGACAAAGACGTCTGTTAGTAAAACCTGCACAGACCAGCATAGATTAAGAACATCAGAAAGTAACAGAATCACAACAGAATCGCACCACAGTACAAGGGAGATCCAGACAAAATCTCGACGACTGACCACTGATGTGACATGTTCTGTCCTGTAGCGCCTCTCCTTTCCTATAAGTACCCTCCTTAGGCTAGTTCAGCCAAATGCATCAAGGAGAGCTTTGAAAGCTCAAGAAGAGGAGGAGAGGAGAATCTAGGGATTTCCAGGATGGAAGGAGAGTCTTCCCACCCTGTGAAGAGGAGCAGGCCTACCGGTGAGATCAGGCGATTTTCCGACCTTGAAGGTCATCTGAGTGGGATGATCCAGTCGCATATGGTAAGCTGATTCATTTCAAATTCTCCGCGCGAACTCTTTTTTCACTTCTTTTCCTTCCTTTTCCTTCTTCTTCTTTCCAGCCGTATCCACTCATCCCAGGCCCGAGGAAGTTCTCCAAACTGCCGTGGCTTTCGAAGCTAACTTCCAACATCTCCATTGACATGAGGGCCATACTCACGAGGTGGCATCTTCAGGGACTCCTTATTCATGCCAAGCACTACGAGAGGATTCGCATGGACTGGGCTGCTATGGGCGTATTGGTGGAGATTTGGCATCCCCAGACCCACACTTTCATCTTCTCGACCTTCGAGGCGACCATCCTTCTCGAGGAGGTGGAACTTCTACTCAGACTGAAGAAATTCAAGAGCGACGGGAAGATAAAGGTTATGCGGATGCTGACAAGGGTGACTTCCGAGAGTGTCCTCGGAAGCTTCATGCCGCCTAGCGCAGCCAGAAAGGTCCACACTCAAAAGGGAATTGATTTGCAAAAGCTCACGGAATGGGCCATGGATGCCCTGAGAGGGTCGCCAGACGATAACCACTTGGAAGGAATCATGAAGGGGTTTACCATCTGTTTGGCGGGTGCCCTCTTATTCCCTTATACCGACAACATAGTAGAAGAAGACCAATTGAGTGCCATCTGCGGGATTCGGAGTGGAAAAAGGGTGGGACCCGTCGTCCTCACCTACCTTTACAGTGGCCTTACTGCCTCCAGCATGGGTAAGCCTCCTTTCGGTTGCGCACTTCTTCTGAATTGCTGGATCGATTTACACTTCAAGTTTGACCACCGTAAGGGGATGCCGACTGCTTCGAAGCTCTTCCAACAAAGTCCCCTTCATCACATAGCCGATGTGTTAGGCTTTGGTGGCACTGTAGAGAACCGTGTTCCGTGGTTGAGGAAACGTGAAGACTGGCGGTCTCACTTCAGAACCATGACACAAAGCTTCTTCACTTGTGCACCGGCATGCCTACTCTCGCTTGAACTCCTTACGCGGCGTTCTCCCGGAGCTGAACTCCAACTGATTGGCGCGACAGAGTTTGTTCTTTACAACGCGCATCGGTGCTACATCCAGATCGACATTCCACGCCACTCGTTCCCACTGCTAACCGACATCGTTCCTTTGAAGAAGAGGGAGTTGGACGCAGAAGCGGATGCGAAGCAAGCGAAGGCCATTAAAGCACCCTGGAAGACAAGTGTTGTGGGAAAGGCATTAGCGCATGTAGGGGAAGAATGCGAGCTGTGGAGAGCTTATGTAACAGAACTGGGGAAGTTAAGGCATAAAGCGCCTAAGCCCCTGATGTAGCTTACTCTGCTTTCTGATGGAATAAAATCTGGAATTTGACATTTTGGACCATTGTTCCCCTTTGTTATCATTTTATTATTTTTATTTTTATTTTTTCTTATTTATTCATATTATGATCATATGTATATATATATATTTTTAAAGGGGGGGCGTCCAGGGGCCTGGATGCCCCAAAATTTTTGATTTTTTTAATAAAAAAAAATTTATGGGGGCGTCCAGAGGCGTGGACGCCCCAAACTTTTTGAATTTTTTAGTTTAATTTTTTTGTGGGGGCGTCCAGGGGCCTGGACGCCCCAAACTTTTTGAATCTTTTTAATAATTTTTTTTATGGGGGCGTCCAGGCGCCTGGACGCCCCACACTTTTTGAATTTTTTAGTTTAATTTTTTTTTGTGGGGGCGTCCAGGGGCCTGGACGCCCCAAACTTTTTGAAATTTTTTTTAATTAAAATTTTTTATGGGGGCGTCCAGGCGCCTGGACGCCCCACACTTTTTGAATTTTTTAGTTTATTTTTTTTTATGGGGGCGTCCACGGGCCTGGATGCCCCAAACTTTTTGAATTTTTTTAATTAAAATTTTTTATGGGGGCGTCCAGGCGCATGGACGCCCCACACTTTTTAAATGTTTTAGTTTAATTTTTTTTTGTGGGGGCGTCCAGGGGCCTGGACGCCCCAAACTTTTTGAATTTTTTTTTAATTAAAATTTTTATGGGGGCGTCCAGGCACCTGGACGCCCCACACTTTTTGAATCTTTTTAAAATAAAATTTTTTATGGGGGTGTCCAGGGGCCTGGACGCCCCAAACTTTTTGAATTTTTTAGTTTAATTTTTTTGTGGGGGCGTCCAGGGGCCTGGACGCCCCAAACTTTTTGAAAATTTTTTTATGGGGGCGTCCAGGCACCTGGACGCCCCAAACTTTTTGAATTTTTTTTTAATTAAAATGTTTTATGGCGGCTGGACGCCCCAAAGAGGGACAAAATTTTATAAAAGGGGGCTCCCACCCCCTTTTCTCTTTCACTGTTCATTCCAACGACCCATTCTACTATGAACGACCCATTCTCAGTTCCTAATGGAGCAAGGAGGCCCGAGCCAGGGTGGAGAGAAGCGGAAATGACTTGCTCGTCGTCCGAGGAGGTCGAGGGATCATGAGGAGGTTGCTGCGGAAGAGGAGGCACCTCCCTTGGCCGTGGAGGGTCCTGAGGGCCCCGGCGACGCGGGGGAGGATGAGCACGACCCGGTAAGCCCCTTAGACTCCAATTTGTTACTTTATTAGGCGTGAAATGGGGCGAGAGACAACGTTTGGAAGGGGGGTGTGTGAGGGAAGGAGGCGTCCAGAGGCCTGGACGCCTCCATCTTTCTTTTTTATTTTGTTTTATTTATTTTTTGGGTTATTACGTGAATAACTGTTGGAAATAAAATAAAATGTATGGAGGCGTCCACTTAAGTGGACGCCTTTATTTATAATATATATTATTTTATTATTTATCGTATATACAAAAATGATAAAATAAAAAAATAAAAAGTAAGCGTCCAACGGTCAAGACGCGTTCAAAAATAATTATATATTTTACTAATTTTTTTTAAAAGGTAATAATAATAATAATAAAGTTTGGAAAATAATAATAAAAAAAGAAAGCGTCCAGTGTCCCGGACGCCTTTAAAAATATTTTTCTTTTTCAAAAATATTATTTTTTATTTCAAAATAAATAATAAATAAAATGTTATGCACCGTGTTGTTTATTATTCATGACTCTGATGTGTTCCTTTTTTTGTTTGTTTTGTGGTGCAGGGCGTGATGAAGAGCCGGATCAGCTGGTCACTAGTGGTAGCAGCGTACCGGTGGCTACCGGACTTCCAGAGGGCGCGGGTGGACGCCATGAGTTTTGGAGCCTTCCTGAGGATCGAGCCCTTCCGGCTTGACCTTCCTCTTATCCAGGTGTTGAGGGAGCGGTGGCACGTGCCGAGTCGGGCGTTCCTGATGCCCTGGGGCACATGGTGCCGACATTGGAGGACGTAGCTCGGATCACCGGGCTACGAGTGGACGGAGAGGCAGTCAGCGGGGTCACCTACCCCGACTACAGAGAGAGCGCCCTGGACCTGCTGTGCTTGGAGACAAGCGCGACCGACAGAGACAGCAGGGTAGTCGGCCGGGTAGAGATTATGGAGGCGCTCGGATTCGTTGACCCGCGCCAGTGGGTTAGTGAGACTGGGGCAGAGTTTTTGACACGGCTGGAGGGAGACGCCCGCGCAGCTTTCACCCAGGACCCGAGCTAGCGAGAGCTGGTGGATCTAGACCTCCGGAGGTTCCTCTTCTTTTTCCTGGGCCGCCTTCTGCTGGGGACGAAAGGGGTCAGCATCTACTGCCGGTTCCTTGGGATCCTGGCGGACCTGGACAGAGTGGGGGACTATGCGTGGGGAGCAGCCCTACTTGCCCACTTGATCACCGATCTCTCCCAGACTTCAGAGAGGGAGACGACAGTCAGCGGCTTCGCACCTTTTCTCCAGGTAAACATTTTGTTTATGCATGTTATTGTAGTTATGACATTACTTGTGCTAATGATGCATGACAGATGCAGGTGTGGAGCTACTACTACTTCCCGATGAGGAGAGCCAGGCAGAGGAACATGAGAGCCATGCCCCTAGCGCGGCGATGGAGGCAGATCATGGTTGCGGTACCACACGGCTACCAGCTGGCGTCGCTTCGACGGGAGCTGACCAAGTACCCTGAGGCTATGGTATGATGCATATGATTATTTTTATTTTTATGTGACTCAACTAGTATGATGCATGTATGGCGATGCAGGTGGTGTGGAGGCCCTACCTGGGCATGGCCGATGCTGGCCAGCCTTGGGTCGTAGCGGGTCGTCCTCATTTCGGGCGGGACGTGTGGGTCCATTGCCTGAACGAGATCGAGCCGCTGCGGCTCAGGCTGGTCATGAGGACGTTGGGGCTAGCTCAGGAGTGGGTCGATGTAGATGAGTCGGGCCGTGTCGGGCGGAAGACCCGGTGATGGGAATCGACGCCGAGCATTAACTTTTATTTTTACATTTGAGTCCTTTTATTTACTTTTATATCCTTGGGAAAGTATATGTACAATTGTAAGGCTTTGTAAGCCAATATGTCATTCCCTAGGATTGTGTGGGTTTTTATGCAAATGTGTAATAGGTCCAGTTAGGGGGCCCCCTCCCCTTCCCCATTCATCAACCTCATCCATGTGGGGCTGGTCAACCATCCTAGGTGGCCATCTAGAAGGTTTGAATGCTAATTGACCACATGGGAGACAAAGGGGTTAAAATTTCAAAGGTTGGCCACCTACCTTACCTACCTAGTCAAAGGAGTGCTCCATTCATATGTAATTTATTTTTTTTGAGTTTTGATCACATGGGGGAAGAAAATGACTTATTTCCCACGAAATTCCCAGCCCCCCACCCCTTGCCATTTTCTATATAAGCCTATGTATAGTGTCATTAGAGATTAATGAAGAAATGAAGAGAAAATTATTGGAAAATCAAGAGTGTTCTTGAGCCCCTCCTCTCTCCCTCTAGTTCCTTTCCTCCAACCCAAAGTTCTAGAGTGATTCTACCTTTTATCATTCCCTCTCAACCTCCGGTGATCGTCTGTGCCGCCGCCGCCGCCGTTCGTGCCGCCATCGAGCCGCCTCTGCAGTTCTATCTTCGTCCGATCACAGCAGCTTCCACGAATTGTTTGTCTCAGCCACGAGCTTGGATTGATCTAAATTTTTTATGGTGTGTTCATCCCTTGCATCCCAAGATCCACGTAAATTTTCACGCCACAATTCCATCGTTTAGTATTTTTACATTTTCATCCAACCTGTCATCCCAGCTCTGCCAGGTTTCTGTCTACAGTGACAGAACCTCTAAGTTCTCCCCATCCAACCATCTTTTTGATTTGTCCAAACCCTCCCAATTTTACTGGCAGTTCTGTCCATCACCCCCTACCTCCAAAAATGTTCTTAATTTTTTATCAACCTTTTATCTATTTTTAGAAATTCATGTTCTTCCTCTGATACAGTGTTTTTAGTCAGATCCTAAATCCGACCACCCTCCACTTCCAAAATCAGAACAAATCACCACCACCTCCAAATCCAGATCCAAAAATAGTCCTTGTTTCCTTGTTCGATTTCCTACAACCTTGCTGAAGAACACATCTTCGAATTCGGACATATACTTTACGGTCAAAGGCAATCAACAGGAAAGTTCTCTGAAGATCTGAGTCTTCGGTTACTGTACAACAGCAGCATATAAAATTCGCCAACATAAAATACAAATCTGGTGAATTTTTCTGAAGGCCACTAGATTGCAGTACTTTGAAGCAGCTTTCCAACGGCTCTGATCTCGTCGCATTCCGACACCGGTGCTGATCGCAGCGTCCGTTCTCGCCGGAACGCGTGCTGAAATACAGAACCGGCAGATTTTCGATCGGTTTTTTCGACCGGTGCCGAACGGAGCCGCCCGGCCTCCGGCCGGCGAACCAGCGAGTCGCCAGCCCGGGGAGCGCTTCTCCAAGTGTCTCCACTACAGCGGTACCACCGGGTCCCACACGGCCCCTCCGGACAGCACGTGGGCCCCACGGTCGTGAACACGCGTGTAGTCGAATCAACACACGAAGCTGCCCGTCAACCCGAATTCGGTCCTCCCGGGCCCATTTGTATAGCCCTTTATGATGCGGGACGGATGACTCGACCGGGCTAGGACGTACGACGGACACAAGTGCGGCCAGCACTAGCACGTTAAGGCAAGCCAGGCAGCTAGCCACTGTGGTACTCTCTAGGTGGAGACGCCTCTCAACAGCGCTCTCTCTTTAGCCCAGCGATCGTCCCTTGCGAGGGAAACGTGGGGATCGCGGCGATTAAGAAACCACCGTCGCCTAGGGTACCGATTCGCGTTCGGTGCTCGATCGGAGCTACGGAACGGGCACTCTCAACTCGCTAGCACGGTGATTTAGATACAAGCTAACAGCCCTAATCTCACAAACGCAGCAATATAGAATGTATACTAAATTAGCAATGTGAGAATGGAATGATCGCGTACCTCCACGTCTAGGCGTGGGGAAGAATTCCCGGCCATTTTCCGAACAACCCCGATATACAAATGATTTAATTTTATAATTTCAGATCTGGAAACCCACTCCACACAGGGAGGTAAAGGGTTACAAAATGATGTTTGGGGGTTGCTGGGTCTCGGGTTGACGGGCAGCAACCAACGGAGCCGAGGAAGGCGAGCTGGAGCCGAACGAGTGCGCCGAGGGCGAGTCGACTTGGTTCTGTCCACACCGGGCACCCTGTGCAGCGATCTTCCGACGACTATAACTCCTAGCCACGACGTCTGATTGGGGTGCCATTTGTTGGAGAATGACGGTGACTGGACGTAGTTTCTTCACTCCAGAGGGCGCATTCAGATCCTTTCAGATCTGGGTGCAGTAATGATTTCTTTCAGCGTCTAATTTGGTGTTCACAGAACTGCACAGACAGACAAATAAATGGTGGAAAAAGGGTTGCCGATGTCGAAATGGAATTCCGTCTATGGGAGGTTGTTGGTGACGTCCATAGGAACAAATCCTCTGAAGACCTCTCTCTCAGATATTGGCTGGATGAGGCAGGACAGATGTGGGAAGTCGCCTCTGGATCTGGACTGAGTCTGTTCAGATCTTCTTGCGCGACCTCACGAGAATTGACGCCATGGACAGCACAAACTTTGAAATGCAACGAAACTAGAGGCAACGTGAAGATGACTTACAATACTTTAATTGATCTTCAGACACCAGCTCCTGATCACGTCGTGGTTGGGCTGCATAAATCGAAACACAGTCACCCTCAGATCTGGACTGCACTCTAGGACAGATCTGCGCGCCGCCACGAGAAAAATCACCGCCAGTGCTCCCGAACTCCAAACGGCATCAAACCAGCGCTGAATTCTTGCAATCTTGTAGTAGTATCAAGGATAAATCGGAGGGAACAAGATGATAAGAGGGGGATGGGAAGAGAAGGTCGAGTCCACGACTAGATTTCTGGGAAATTCACACCAAGGGAAAGGGCAAGAGAAAGAGGGAGAATCACTCTCTTAACAATTTTCTTTCAACAAAATATCATTAGCCTCTACATATACAACGTACAAGCCTTTAAATAGGCATTACAAGAGCTATAGAGGGCTGGGGGGATGCGTGGGATACCATAAGGGGGGAGGGGAGGGAGCCCATTACAACTTGCCAAGTGGTGAAAGTGAAAGGGGGGGGCAAGGGGACATGGGTGTTCACCAAACTTTGAATTTCTTGTAAAAAGGAGGGAGGTGGCAGCCATTTGAATATGACCAGCAGCCTTTCTAGTCTCCCATGTGGTAAATGGAGAGGGGAAGAAGAAAATTCAAAGTTGCTAGCCTAATACAACAAGGAAGGGGGCGCCCCCCTTATTGGGCTATGAATGGGCCACTTGGAGGCCTTGGCTTAAGCAAGCCCAACCAGCCAATATGGCTTAAGGCCATTCTCCTCTAGTTGGCCCATGTATGAAGAGCCTATATATGGCCTATGGATCCATCCAAATGGACCAAGGCCTCTCCCTTTCTTAATGAAGTCTTAAGGGCCTTAACCAGTTGGCCCATTTAGAGCCTTACAACCAACCCAATATGAAAACCCACATATAATGTGACATTACAAGCCCAATATAATGCTAAAAAGACTCCAAATAGAAGCCAAAGTGTCCCCAATTTGAAGGGAAGTCGATGTAGTCAACTTGGTGCTCCGCGTATGGCACCGTCGGTTCGCCGACGTGTCACGTGATCGCCCTGGTGTCCGCACCAATTTACCTCCCTGCATGGAGTGGGCATGTTCCCATTGCTGTAATTATTGTGTGTTAAGTTTCCCGGGAGTACGAGTTTCGTTCGGGTCCGTCGTCCCCACGCCGGGCGCGTGGAGGTATCGTTTTCGCTCCCTTCTCGGCATTTTGCTTACTTCATATATATTTGTTTATGCCACTGCTAGAGAACATGCTCTAGGTCCATTAGCTCGCTATATTATCATTCACCGCTGCTACGAGAGAGAGCGTGACCGTCCCGTGACCCGATCCGGGCACGAAAGTGCGAGCCGACCACCCTAGCTCTTGCCGGTTTCTCAACCGCGCACGTCCGACGCTTCCCTCGTTAAGGGGCAGTCACGAGCTTGTCGTGTCCGTGGTCCCGTCCCGCATCACCCGGGGCAAGGCGAAGATTGTTGACTGGCATACGTGCTTCCCTGCACAGTACCAGGACTGGCAGCAGGGTGGAGTCCCAGTGGTGTCCCATGTACCAGACAGCACTGACTACTTGAGGCAGTACCGAGCCACGTACGTGGAGCGCCTCTACCTTGGTGGTGCGGCAGGGGTAAGTGTGAAATGAGGGTGTTTCTTTTCTATATGTATATACATGTGACACTAATCTACGTGCAATGCAGGATGCCCGAGACAACCTGATAGCCGACCTACGGGCGCAGCTGGCGGATGCCAGACAGCAGTTAGCGGTCGTTCGACAGGAGTTGGAGATCCTGGTGAGTGATGCATGCATTTTTTTCGTGACCTAGATTTTTGATACTTAGCCTCTGACTGTTGTCTGTTCTTGTTTTTCAGTGAGCTCATTTGGCAGTGACAGCCGGCATGGCTGGTGGAGCGGGTTCCAGTTCGCGGGGCCCTCCTCCGGAGGTTTCCGCCCTTCAGGAGCAGTTGGCGTACGCGGTGGCCCGGGCTGAGGAGGCCGAGCGTGATCGCGAGGCTCGAGTGAGTGTTTGCTTGACCCCGACTTTCTTCTAATTGCTCCTCTCCTTTACTGATCTCTGTGGGCTTTGGCAGGTGGCCGAGATTCGGGAGGCCCTGGCCCGTGCTGTTCGTGCCGAGCAGGAGCGCGACGCCTGGGTGGCAGAGCGTGACGCCTGGATTGTGGAGCTGGAGGAGGAGCGGCGACGGGAGGCTGAGGAGCTCCCTCGCGACGTGTTGGATCTGCGGATCGCCCTTGAGCTATCGAGGAGAGAGGCGATGAGAGAGAGAGAGAAGAGGGAGAGGGATAGTGAGAGCATAGAGAGAGAGAGGGAGTACAGGAGGGCAGAGTGACATCGAGATTGGGACGAGAGGAGGGCTCTGGAGGCTCAGGTGATGGAGCTCTGACTGAGCCTTGGCACGGTGGAGGGGAGGCTTCGGGAGAGCGAGGAGCGGTATCAGAGGGCGAAGGAGCGCGGCGCGCGGCTTCGTCAGTCTGGTTCGTTCTCCATAGGTAGCTTCCTAGTTTCTTCTACTGAGGAGCATCGTTGCGCCTTGGAGGCTGGCATGGTGCCACCTGGTTAGACGAGCACGACTTCTCAGAGTTCACGGAGGCCCCCTAGGGATCCCTATCAGAGGAGGGAGGAGAGAGATGATCAGGAGGGTGGTAGCGAGAGTTAGAGAGTTGCTTGTACACCCCACCTTCCTCATTTTATGATGTATAACTGACTATGTGAAATGAAATGGTTCCTTGTGTTGTGCGTACTTTCTCTCTCCCATGCTACTTTCCTTGCACTAAATTATTACGAGGCACGTTTCATGAGACCTTGCCTTAAAAAGTAGAGAATTATGCTTTGCATGGAGGAACCTGTTTCTTTCTTCTTTTCTCTCTCCTTTTTGGGCGCGTCTAGGCGCGGGGACGCATCTTAACTTTCAAATTCAAATTTAAAGCACCAGACGGCCCTTCTTATTCCGTGCCTTGCCCGCAAACGAGCCCGCCTCCCGTCGAGATTTGCTCGCCCATCTTCATCTTCTTCCACTCTCGACTGATGGAGTTCGGCGGGCCAGATCGTGGTGAAGGGAGAGAGGGGTGAGGGACTCCTCGCCCGAGGAGGGACATGCAAGAGCACGGGGAGGCGTCCATGGAAGAGGAAGGGCCCCTTCGGGCGCCTAAGGGACACGAGGGACCCGATGGCATGGAGGGAGGTGAACACGGCCCAGTATGTCCTTCGATCTTCTCCTCTTTGATCCATTTGGAGTTTGGAGCGAGCCATGTGAGAGGGGAAAAGGGTTCGGTGAGGGTTGCACTCAAATGATTGACGCATCCTTGACGGGAGACGCGTTCTTGTTGTTTGACGTAAGACCCTTCTTTCTTGATGTAGGGCATGGCAAGGACCCCGGGCTTGACCGATGAATGGGCGAGCGCTGATGAGCCAAGCCGTGTCAGGAAGGAGAGTCACGGCAAGGCGAAGCTCGAGGACTGGCGCCTACGTCTCCCTGGACAGCAAGGGAGCGTACTTGTAACGACCCGAGAATCCGATTACCGGGAAGGCCCGATAACCCGAGACTCGCACTGCCGCCCACGAGCCGGGAGGGCTCGGAAGGGCTAAAAGGAGTGTGGAGGCACAAAGAAATAGGAAATAAAGCCGGACAATTCAATAATAACAAGCTGAAAGAAAGAACAACTACAGCTACAATAGAGTCCAGTCCAACAAAAAGTACAGTCTAAAGTAGTAAAACGTACCACATGCCAAGTGAACACTCGGCCCGGCAAGCTGGCAACTGAGAACCTCCGCTCCGCACCCTCGAACCTCGAAGAAGAATCGCTACTCCTGAAAGCAGGGAATGAGTCTCCAAAATAGAGACTCAGCAGGGATCCCGCGAAACCCCAACCGAAAATAACGGCGGTAGCGGAAAGGAGAGCTACAACTACAGCAGGAACAGTAAACCGGTGGCCGGTCAAAAACTCGGCACTACAGCTACTCCTACTGCCAGAAGACACACCTCGATCATGAAGTCGAAGCTACCAAACCACGCTAGCACCGCCTACCGAAGTAAAAACACACGGTAACCACGCCGTAGAGGCCTGTCCCCCGGACACAGCCGACCTGGACACGGTGTCCAAGGTGCAACCCTGACCATCTGATCGCGGGTACCGCACAACAAGACCCAACCTCGGTAAAGCCACTAGCACTAATCTCATGACACGAAAACCAACACATGCGTCACGGCGAACCAACCGAAACTCAACGGTCAACACGACCGAAACCCGAAGGTCAAAGTCACGGAAACTGACAGTCTGTCACTTCGTACTCGACAGGAGTACCTCCCACTAGAAGCACAGCCGGTAGCGTCCCCTGACGTCTTACACTGCACCGCAGGTGAACCGCCTGACGTGATAGGTCCTACCCGAGGCGTAGACACTGTACAAGTAACCACAAACAAGTGACTAGCTGGGGTCACGCCCGTCGACGTGCGTCCACTGTCCCCAACCACGTGTGCACACACAAACCTTGCGTCACTAGGTCTGGTCCTCTGACTGGTTTTCCCCCGTAGCCGGACTCTGGCTACCGATGAGGGGCCCGACGGTGACCGGTCCACAAACCGTCTCAAAGGGTAAGCCTCTCCACCTACTCCCAGGTGGGACCACTCCCGTGTAAGCAGGCTACGACTAGTGGAGGGTCACTAAAGGAGTAGACTCTTAAGTCAACGGAAAAAAACATCCGCGTTCGACGACGTACGGGGACCACCCCACGTACCAGCCCTGTCGCACGGTGACCACAGTCGGAGAAGAAACAGGACTCGCAGTCCACGACCACGCACGCACCGTGCGCAAGAGTCGAGAAAACTCAAGTGGCGCTAAGCCACTGGACTCTGGACAGTCCTCTAGACGCACGACACCCAACGGTCCTTGAGTCAGAAGACTCGGGGTCAAGACCGTTGTACGCAACAACACAAGGCCGTCAATCTAGTCCAATCTCTAGGTCTAAAACCACGGTAGCACGAGTACCGAGATAATTCACGAGCCGCCAAGACCACTCCCTCAGGAAGGGAATGTAAGGGGCAAGGCCACCCACACGGGCCACACAAAAAAACATAGAAGCACGATTCCCAAGGCAACACACAAGCCGCCAGGTCGATTTCCCATCTTGAAGCAAGCGGGAAGCCTCCAGCCCCAGGCCGGATAACTGGACTCGCAGTCCAAGGCCAAACACGTGGCCCACACGGGAATCGCCTTCCAAAGAAACCCACAACATGCGGGGGAGACCCCACCGCACGCACACGAGTACACGGTGACTCGATCATGCGTAACACGAAAGCCCAGAACACGTGGGGTCACCCGAACCCACCACACCTACGGGCATGCTAATCGAGGTAACACGGTCTCTCCCGACACCCCAAAAACACAGACACAGAACCCATGGGGTGTCCAGGATACTCACAAGGCCGGAGGTCGTCCACTGGGTCCCAACCGGGTCGACTGGAGACCAACACAACACCATCAGGACGCTAAAAGGTCACCCTGACCCTTAAGCTCATGACACGCAAAACGAGGTAAGTGGGACAACCTCTGGACACCCAAAGACACGGTCACGGAACTCTACGGGGTGTCCGAGAAACTCACGAGACCTAAAGTCAACCACTGGGTCACAACCGGGTTGACCGGAGGTCAAAACGGCGCCAACAGGAACCAGAACATGGTAGTGGTCACCTGGTGACCGCGACCAGATGGTAGCGGTCGACCGGCGACCACGACCATGCTGTCACGGTCATCTCACGACCGCGACCAGCCATGCGCAAGCCTGATGGTAGCGGTCGCCCAAGGACCGCGACCAAACAGTAGCGGTCATTCCCTGACCGCGACTAGGCCAAAGCGGTCTATCGCACGATCGCGACACTCGAAGGCCTTTCCGACCCAAACACAAGGGTGAAAGCGGTTCTCTCACGACCGCGACCAAATGGTAGCGGTTTCTGGTGGACCGCGACCATTTCGGAAAACCGAGAACGGCGGGAAAACACCCAAAAATCCACGCCACGCCCCCAAACATCCACGGATGAGGGGGAAAACATAGGGGAAGCTCCCCAACAACCCCTAGCATGCATCTATGGCCTCGGATCGGCCTAAAACGCAACGAATCGCTAGATCGGGCGATCACTCCCCAAAACATGATTTTCCCCAAAACGCCCCAAACGACCCGCTCGGCTCACCACAGCCTACCAAACTCGCGGGAAAGGAAGAGCACGAGCTGGGGGGTCCATCACCCTACCTCCACCGAAGATTTCGTGCACCGTGGACGCCGATCCACGAAGAAAACGCCGCTGAAGCCTCGTCGTTCCACGAACCCACGGCCGAGCTTCACCACGCCCTCGAGCCTCGATCCTCGACCCATCCTCGCCTTCCTCCTCGCCCGCATTGCCCTGCCTCGCCCCCGCCTCAGTCCGTCGACCGCCGGAGAGGAGAGAGTGAGAGAATAGAGTGGGAGAAGAGAGAGAGGGTGAGAGTGAGAAATGAGAGGAAGAGAGAGGGTGGGGGGTATATATAGGGAAATCCGGAAAATCAGAAAAATCCCAAAAAATAGAAAATCACACCCTCGCGATCCTCGGAATGCACCGATCGCAACGGTACCACACTCACCTAGGTGAACGGCCCGGTTCACCCGCAATGAGGTTCCGAAGGGAAAGCTGAAACCCACGCCGGGAATCGGAAAACACACGCGGAAAAAGCCGCGGAATGCCTCCGGGCCTCCGAAACGACTCCGGATCGCGCCGATCCGAACACGAAAGATGTCCGAAATAAAATTTCAGACACAACGGAGTCGGACGCTCCGAGAAACCAGATCCGAGACCCACGGACGAGGATCCAAAAAATCCGGGGCATTACAGCCCTCCCCCCTTAAAGGAATTTCGTCCTCGAAATTCAGGACCAAGCACGAAGTCATAGGGGAAGAACACCGAACGAACTGACAACGCTGTCAGAGCCCCAGCACAGAAAATCTCAGTTCTCATGAAAACATCAGTCCTGAGGGACACAGCCAGACTTACAATCACAAACAACACCTCGCTCCACGCACCGAGCACACACCGGCAATCAGAGCAGGCGTATACCAAAGGACACAGTCCAACATCACCTCAGACAACGCGAGAACCAACATGGCACCGCAGCCACAATCTCGCTCACCGAGGAATCACAACCCTCGACATGAGCAACAGCTACCGATTCATCCATTGGTCGGCAGACAAATCGCACATCAGCTTCGCAGCCAGCTGACAGGTCGCACACCCTCCTCAAGGGAGCAACCAAAACAGAGCCTCCACCAACTCAAGTAGTACTCTCCGTAGACCGCAACCAGAACATCGGCTCAGCACCAAGAAACACCTCACACATGGAAAGCCGAAAGCCGGACATAACACTGTGCCAACTCTTGTCGGAAGATAAACCTCGACAAAGCCCAGATCCCATCCGGAAAGGCACATCACAGAAACGACCACCAAAGGTCTCGCTGGCACACGGCTCTCGCCACGCTCGAGCCCCAACAACCAGCATCTTCTGTCTCTGAAAAGACCATCCACTGGTCACCAACTGCTCGTCAACGGGAAACCTCCGCTTGCTCAGCTTCTTCCTTCTTTCCTGGTCCTCGATCGGGTCCAAAGGAAACATTCCAAACCTCGGCAAGCCATCCGTCGACTCACACACAAACTGATGCCGCATCTCACGCTGCACTCCTCTCGGACACCGCATCCGAGCTCGAACATCGCTCCAACGCGACCCTCTCGGGGAGCACGACGAAACCAAATGACGGACCCTGGTGTCTTCAATCATCACCTCACTGGACTCAGACTCACAGGGGAATCATCCCATGCTGGTCACCAAACCAGGGATAACCATTGCGACACCAACGTCCTATCAAGGACCACCCACCGACGCCAACCTCACAAAAGGCCTCCGCCCACAGGCGTCACTCTTCCATCTGGTCTCATCAAATCCTTCGATCAATCCAAGTGGACACCTGCCAATACCGATTCCGCCCTTACCACAGAGTCACGGGACACCACCTGAACAGTGCTCACGGGTCCCTAAGCAATAAACATCTCACCGTCACAATCCGACAAGACCGTAGAACCAACAGACACTACTGTGGTCGGTCACACGGTTAGGCTCACCAGCCACTCATAGCCGTCAACCAGGACCCATAGTCTACCAGAGACCACTTCCCCAAAAATGATCTTATCCGAGGACACGACTGGGAACACAAGTCGATCGCCAAGCCACCGACTCTGACCAACACGTCCTCGACCTCCGTCAGGCGACATCCTCAACAACCTCATCCAGGTCCAACACCGACGCCTGACACGGCTTCCAACACAGGAATAGGGTACTCATGCAGCGCACTAGCCAGCACATTCCCCAACACTCCATCCTGCCAGTGCCCACCACCACGATATCTCGGGCAACGGCACGACAACAACACGTTTCACACCGAGGAACCAATCCTCCGATGCTCAACGCGAACTCAGGAATCCGCCCGTAGCAACCAACGCTACGATCCTAAACCAGTGGGTTACAAGCCCACCACGCTTCCGCTGCGCACTCTGATTCATGCGCACAGTCGAGAAAGTAAACACCGCCCAACCAGCACTCATCCTTCCGGAACAGCGCCAGCACACCCTCACACGACAAGGGAATGGGCACAGCTTCTCACAGGCAACCACCTTGCCAAGACAAGGAGCACCTCTCGCACGGACTTCATGGCACATGAAGGCCAACCAATCCGAACACACAATGCAGCACGACGACCCCAGCCAAGCACAATCTCTCCAACCAATGGGGAAACCAGTGCACTTTCGACCAACGGAAGAACTCCACGCTCGACCTGACCTCAAACCTCGCGCATGCCGGAAACAGCACCATCCAGCACCGAGAAAACCATCACTTCCATCAGGTCAGCACCTCCGACACACTCGACGAGTGTCACGTCGGACCATAATCACAGCATCTCTCGATGCACCACCGCTGTAATTCCTCGAACTGCAACACGGCATGCCAAGAGCCGCAACACGAGCCATAACCGACAACCGCCGATGCTCACCCTCGAGTCCCGAACTCGCCGCGGAGCCTTCACATCTCAAACCAACTCCAGGGCGAACACACCCCATTCGCACACAAGAGCGCAGGAGCAAGACTTACTGGGACACCACAGCCCAATCCTGCCTCGAAATCCATAAAACAATCGGGACTTACACGTCATTTCTGACGCCACAGAGCATGATAAAGACATCAGGCTCGACAAATCAGCAGCTCACCGAGAAGACATTCCGCTCACCGGAGCACACTTCTCGATCAGAACACCCGCTCTGCCACCTTAAACCACGACCTGAAAGCCTCAGGGGCTGGATAAATCTCAAGCTGGAGTGGCCAAAATCGACAGCAGCTCCCTCAGAGCGCGCTCATGGCCACTTAACCACGAACAGTCCTCTCCAGCCACCTGACCACACCGCAGGTTCCTCGAACGCAGCACCGCGAGCTCACGCCTGCCAGCAACCTCTGCCCAACGCAGTACAACCAGTGCCACCACCGATGAGGGAGAAGGCTCTCGACCTCGATCCTTAGACCCCACGCTGGCACGAAAGTCACGGACAGCAACCACCTTCACAGCGCCGCACAGCGCACTCAAGCTCTCAAGCGAGAAACTAGGCGGAAAGCGAACATAAAACCCTAAGCCAGCTGCCGACTGTACTGGACCTTATGGACTCTGATCACTGCAACATTTCGAATTCCTATGTACGTCCACAACCACCGCTCTGATACCAGCTGTAACGACCCGAGAATCCGATTATCAGGAAGGCCCGATAACCCAAGACTCGCACCGCCGCCCACGAGCCGGGAGGGCTCGGAAGGGTTAAAAGGAGTGTGGAGGCACAAAGAAATAGGAAATAAAGCAGGACATTTCAATAATAACAAGCTGAAAGAAAGAACAACCACAGCTACAATAGAGTCCAGTCCAACAAAAAGTACAGTCTAAAGTAGTAAAACGTACCACATGTCAAGTGAACACTCAGCCCGGCAAGCTGGCAACTGAGAACCTCCGCTCCGCACCCTTGAACCTCGAGGAAGAACCGCTACTCCTGAAGGCAGGGAATGAGTCTCCAAAACAAAGACTCAGCAGGGATCCCGCGGAACCCCAACCGGAAACAACGGCGGTAGCGGAAAGGAGAGCTACAACTACAGCAGGAACAGCAAACCGGTGGCCGGTCAAAAACTCGACACTACAACTACTCCTACTACCAGAAGGCACACCTCGATCATGAAGTCGAAGCTACCAAACCACGCTAGCACCACCTACCGAAGTAAAAACACACGGCAACCACGCCGTAGAGGTCTGTCCCCCGGACACAGTCGACCTGGACACGCTGTCCAAGGTGCAACCCTGACCATCCGATCGCGGGTACCACACAACAAGACCCAACCTCGGTAAAGCCACTAGCACTAATCTCATGACGCGAAAACCAACACATGCGTCACGGCGAACCAACCGAAACTCAACGGTCAACACGATCGAAACTCGAAGGTCAAAGTCACGGAAACTGACAGTCTGTCACTCCGTACTCGACAGGAGTGCCTCCCACTAGAAGCACAGCCGGTAGCGTCACCTGACGTCTTACACCGCACCGCAGGTGAACCGCCTGACGTGGTAGGTCCTACCCGAGGCGTAGACACCGTACAAGTAACCACAAACAAGTGACTAGCTGGGGTCACGCCCGTCGATGTGCGTCCACTGTCCCCAACCACGTGTGCACACACAAACCTTGCGTCACTAGGTCTGGTCCTCTGACCGGTTTTCCCCCGTAGCCAGACTCTGGCTACCGACGAGGGGCCCGACGGTGACCGGTCCACAAACCGTCTCAAAGGGTAAGCCTCTCCACCTACTCCCAGGTGGGACCACTCGCGTGTAAGCAGGTTACGACTAGTGGAGGGTCACTAAAGGAGTAGACTCTCAAGTCAATGGAAAACAACATCCGCGTTCGACGACGTACGGGGACCACCCCACGTACCGGCCCCGTCGCACGGTGACCACAGTCGGAGAAGAAACAGGACTCGCAGTCCACGACCACGCACGCACCGTGCGCGAGAGTAGAGAAAACTCAAGTGGCGCTAAGCCACTGGACTCTGGACAGTCCTCTAGACGCACGACACCCAACGGTCCTTGAGTCAGAAGACTCGGGGTCAAGACCGTTGTACGCAACAGCACAAGGCCGTCAATCTAGTCCAATCTCTAGGTCTAAAACCACGGTAGCACGAGTACCGAGATAATTCACGAGCCGCCAAGACCACTCCCTCAGGAAGGGAATGTAAGGGGCAAGGCCACCCACACGGGCCACACAAAAAAACATAGAAGCACGATTCCCAAGGTAGCACACAAGCCGCTGTTGACACCTGGAAAATGAACAAGGGTGAAAATATAATTAAAAAGAGGGTCGGACCAACAATGAAAGACCAATGATGAAGCTCATCAGCCGTCTGCTCGGCTGAAGCCCTTGTCGGCAAAGCTGATGCCCTGTGCCAATGTCACTCAGACGGCAACACTGATAAAGCAGCAGTCACTCGACTGATGAGACCTTCCAGCCCTTTAATGAGAGCTGTACTACCGTTTCACCCAAGATTCCACAGATGATATGTCAGGGTAAGTCAGATGTCGGCTTACTGACAGATGTAATATGAGATGAAGATGAAGCCGGTACCGGCAGATGAAGATGGCAAAGGCTTTGCAAAGTCAGAACTGAAGAAGAATGGTCTCCACAGGTTATACACCCGGCGGAAGTCTTTCTGGATTAAAACTGATGCCCGGGCTCGTCACCATTCAAGTGACGATAGCGATAAGATAATACCCGGTCTTGTCACCGTTCAGATGGCAATTCTGATGAAACCCTTGTCTACGGACTGATGAAGCCCTTGTCTACGGACTGATGAAACCCCTGTCCACGGACTGATGAAACCCTTGTCTACGGACTAATGAAACCCCTGTCCACGGACTGATGAAACCCTTGTCTACGGACTAATGAAACCCCTGTCTACGGACTGATGAAATCCCGGTCTACGGACTGATGAAAACCGTAATGATGATCTCGATACAAGATATGTCATCAATGAAAGGCCCTTTCGGGTGATGATGTCCTTGAAAGACCCAAATGGGTCTGTGAAAGTGGCTAAAAAAGGCTTTAATTGGGCCTGCAAAGAGGGCGCCGAGAGCCATTTGCCGAAGCCCAACAGAGGGCGCCGAGAGCTTGGTCAAATGCGCGCCGGGAAGCTCCATTTGGGGGCGCCGTGATGCTGCTGCCGAGAGAGGGAGAAAAGTGGCTATAAAAGCCCCCCTCCCTTCGAACAGAAATGAGGAGAGACAAAAAAAGAGAGGACAGACGGGGAGAAATAGATAGAACCGATCAAAAAAAAAGAGAGAAAAGACAGCAAGAAAGAAAGAAACCCATCCAGAAAAGGAGATCGGAAAGGAGAGAGAGAGGGCCTCCGCTGAAAGAAAGAGAAGAAGAAGAAGAAAAACCCCCAGGTGGGCTGCTTGGGGGAGGGAGAGGAGTCAATGCTCCACCCTCCCCCCTCCCTATGTTTTCTTTTCTTATGAGTTCTTTTCTTCTTCATGTAATTTCACGAGTTTATCTCGATGCATCGGATGTAGCCGGGATGTCCTGGCTTCTGTTTCATCCCCTTTCCCTCACTCCCTCTCGGTGATTGGTGAGTCTTGGAATGATGTACTGCTCCTGCTTTCTTACTATGTATTTCTCCCGAGGAATGTCGTCGGATGAATAAACATGATGGGCTACAGTTTATGCCTGCTTTTATGCCTGCTTTTGATTCCTCTGAAGCTCTATCACCATTCTTCATGTCTCTTGTCTTCTCTCAGACTAGTAGCATGCTGATCCCCCTCCCCCAGTAAACTAATAAGTCGTCGATCCGTCTGTTTTCTTTTGTTTTAAGGCACCATCCATGCTTATCCCAGAGCCCGGGACAGACTATCCCTTGGCGTCCGGGATAAAGCCGTGCTATGCGATGATCGAAGATCGTGAGATTCCGGAGTTATAAATGCTTTCGCTCCATCTACAGGCATTGTTGAAATCACCTATGGGGCCAGGGGCGGCCATCTCTTGGCTCCCAGGTGACCAAAGACGCCAACAAATGATCCCCCGAGGGTCCGTGATATATGACGATCCAGAGCCCCATTCTGCAATGATCCCTTCGATTCCCCCCTTTGAATCCAGCCCATCTTTGGCAAATCAAACCCATGTATGTGTAATCTCTAGCCTACCCTCCAGATCCAGCCTCAATCCGAGCCAGAAATCTCAGAAAATCCCAAAACAGAGCATCGTCTGAGCTCTGCAAACCCTGAAACCCTGTAGCATTTCCATCCTCTCGGCGTACAAAATTCCCCGCCGAGAACTACGCTGCCGAGAGACCCCTTTCATCAGCAAGCCGACAAAATTCCCTCCAGGCCATTTCCACGTGAACTCCCTTGCCTTTGGCCTCTCGGCGCCGGCTTCCCGGCGCGATGAGGAGCGCGCCGAGAAGCTCTGTGCCGAGAGCCTCCCCCCCTTTCATCAAGCCGCGCCGAGAGCCTCCCTTTGTTGGTCAAGCCGCGCCGAGAGCCTCTCTCTGTTGGCCAAGCTCCCGCCGAGACCCTCTTCAAACCACTAAAACCATGCCGATGCCCTTGCTTTGGCCAATGAAACCCAGTCTGAGGCCCTCCTCTGCATGGTCATCCTTCGACCCTTTTGGTTCCCTATACATCTGTCTAGGGGATGCTCAGAGATCATCATATGTGCCCTGAGGTGGTATAATAATGGGGAAGACCTCCCCTACATTCCTATGTCCCGAATTTGATTCACATGCAACCCCGCGGGTTCGGTGGACCTTGTCTTTACAAGGGTTCCGTCGGTCTCCGAGAAGGGGAATAGTGACCGATGCCGGAGACATGGATAGTCTCTTCGAGCCTTAGTGCTCACTCATTTTCCGGCTTTCATCCCGGCACTCCGTGGATGTCAGCCTATACCACTCTCCGGCAAATGCTCGGTCCAGGGGAGGTGCTGCCAAAATTCTCTCAGGAAGATGAAAGTAGACATCAGGTTGTCCCCCGGGCTCCGCATGATAATGGTGACAGGGTTTCCCTCGACCCTAGTCTTCCTAAATCCCTCTTCTATCCTGATGCTTCTGTGAAGCCCAAATCTAATCCAGCTCAGATTTGATGCACTGATCCACTTTGACCCCAAAAGAACCCATCCACCATGGCCTGGATAGTCCAGAAACCCAAAAGCAGGTCCCGTAAACCCTTAGAGACCATCTCTGCATCATCTTAGCTCCCGGCGCCACGAATAGTAAAAGGCATGAGCAGCTCTCGGCGCATGATTTCTTGCGCCGAGAACCCTATCCCTTGGCGCGCCGGGAAGCCCCCCTTTGCCCATTTTGCCAAGCCGAGAACCCTATCTCTTGGCGCGCCGGGAAGCCTCCTGCTTGCGCCGAGAGCCTTGGCCATTTTGCCTTCGTGATGGGAACCTATGTATACTCGAACTGCATCGATAAGCAACCCCTTTGGCTCGGGAGGGCTCTGCCATTGCATGAGTCCCGCCGGCTTCTATAGGGAATATCAAACACTGCCCTATGGCATGTATATACACATATGAGTAGGGAGGTCTGGCCTCTCTCTTTCTCTTGGCTTTCATCCCGGCACTCCGTGGATGATAGTCTATTTCCCCCTGGGCATAATCCAGATAAAGGGGAGATGCTGTCGAAATACTAATCGATGTTTTAAACCTCATCACGGTCGAGGCTCAGGCTACCTGTGACTGAGATCCTCCTTCCCCCCTAAGCCCGGGCTTTGAACCGCTGACTTAACGATATCATCTGTTTCTACGGTTGGTGTTATTATCTTGCCCGCCTTTCTGGCTTCGGTATGAAGTTCCATTTCCGCATATGAATATATGTTTGCCTCTCGAGGTCTCCTACTTTTAGCGTTTAATCAAGGGTTGTCCTTCTTAGGAAGGGCGTAATTAACGTCATAGCCTTCATGGTATGGCGGACTTCTAGTCCAGACACGATCACTCACAATCGACTGACCAAGTCAGATCGAGCGCACAATAAAATTGTCACTCCGGTGACTGGCACGCCAATAAATAAATAAATCAATAAATAAATAAAAATAAACTAAATAAAATAAATGTGTCAAACAAGTCTGGCACGCCCGGTGGGACTTAGTCTCCCTTCATCTTTACGCTAAAGTAGGAGGCCCGGCGGGCCCCCCTGAAACTTCTGATTCTGTGTACTTTCCTTATTCCCAGGGATCTACAATGACAGTTGGAATCATGTCCGTTTGCTTCGACCAGCAGCCGATTGACATGCATGTGCGCGAAGGCTACCTGGCGGTACCCCTCGCGTTCGGATCACTGCCGCCTGCCGTTGGGCTGCCTAACTGCTTGGGCGTCGTCTTCACTGACCTTCTACAGGTCGATGACAATGAGCAAGGCACTGCTGCAAGTGCCCCGGTGAAGATCACCGACCAGAAGAACATCTTACCGGAGAACACGGCCCCCACGGCCGTCGCCTGCTACGTCCATCACGTCCAAAAAAGGGACGTGGTCCCCGCTGCTGCTCAGAAGGGGAGAAGAACCAACCGGAGGAGCCGGTATGTTGCTGTTGACCGCCGTCTTTCCAACTCCGGAAAGACAATGATGATCGGTGGTGTCCGGGCAAACATGAACGGTTGCCCAAGGGCGGTCAAGCCGGACGTGAGCGTCCCAATGGTGCCCACTGCCAACAGATTCCAAACTCTGACCGCCAGGCAGGCCAATTGGGAGGCTAATGAAAAGAAGCCGCTGGCGCCCAAGCCAGCAAAATACAAACAGGTCTGGCGGCCGAAGAAGATCCAAAGCTGGGCCCCAGCTCAGGACAGGGAGAACCTCACTGATGTCACTATTGCCCGCCTCAGAGCAGGGGGCAGAAGGGAAGTGAAGAAAGATGAAAGAAATGCTACTACTGTCTACCCCAGGACCCGGGGGAGGAGAGATGAGGTTGAGGGTCAGGAAAGAAATATGACTGCTGTTCGCCCCATGATGAGGGGCAGAAGATACCAGACAAGGAAAACTTCACTACTACCCATCCCATGGCCAAGGGCAAGAGATGGGAAGAGAAGATCTACAATGCTGCTGCCGACCGTTGCCAAGTTGGCAATATGAGAAGAAGTGAACCAGTCACTGTGGTTACTGCAAGAAAATCAAGAGCTTGTGCCAGACAGGCTGATATCTGTAGATACTCCAAAGCCGAGCATTTGAATGCTCAGGTGGCAAGACTGGCTTATCAGCAAAAGAGCCAGGACAGATTGATACTCCAACCTGAGCCACAGAGGCACAATTCTGAAGAGATGAAGCAGATAGTCCAAGACTACTTCCACTACCTGGGGAGCTCTGCCCTCGGTCAACAAAGACTATCCCGTGCCTTGGGCACCAGAGGTGAAGAAAAAGAAGAAACACTTCAGGAAACGATAATCGGAGCCTCTTCCTCCGATTCAAACCACTATGAAGAAGGCCTCAAGCCCGGATATGATAAAGAAGACCTGTACCGGGAAGAAGCCAAAGAAAGAATATCGGTCTTTGACCGGCTCAGATATCCTGACCAGGTGAAAAGAAAGGTCTACAGGCGGAAGGAAAAAATGCAAATCTTCGCCTGCAACATGGCTGGACTCGCCAGGGGGCAAGATATACTACCAACTCAGCCAAATGAACTGCTCAGGTTGGCTACTAGACCTGGTCCTGTCACAAGAAGAAGCCAGGCCGCAAAAGATAAAATGAAGAAATATGATGAAGCCCGCAAGATCACCACTATGACAGTCAATGTGGTGACGGCACAGGATGAAGACAATCCCTTTGTTGATGATGCTGAAGGGACTTCTGAAGATATGCAAATCCCATCAACCTTGGATCCCATGATCCAGATGATGTTCAGGAGATATCAGCAGGAGATCAGTGCTCTCCGAAGACAGCTCAATGAGAGACATGAAGCTACATCAGTCTCAAAGCAAGCTGAACCTGCGGGGCAAACATCCAGCTCAGCAGAGACGGCTATCCCAGCTAACCCTCTCCTAGCTGATAAGGGCAAGACACCGAGCCAACCTGTTCCACAGCAAACAGCAGCTCAGCCCTCTGTGTCTCAGACACAGCCTACCGCGCCCATCTTGCGCGCCACTGTGATGACAACTCCTCACAGCCAGCAACAAGCTCACTTCTTCCCAGAAGAGATAGATCCAGCTGTAGCCCACAAGCAGATGATTGAAAGAATTGTGGAAATGAAGCTGTCAGAAAAGACTGGTGGTGATGCGGGTACTTATGATGTGTACAAGGTACCGTATCCTCCCCAGTATGCTGCCAAGAAACTACCCCCAGGCGTCAGTAAGCCGCCGAAGTTTGAGAAATTTAATGGCCAAGGCTCCCCTAGGGAGCATATAGCCTACTACACTACAATCATGGGCGACCTAGCAGTCGATGAAGCTTATCTGCTCAAGTTCTTTGGCTCATCCCTCACTGGGTTGGCCTTTGAATGGTACTCAAGCCTGCCAGCTGGGTCAGTGGTTGATTGGCCTGATATGCAGAGAAAATTCCGCGACAGATTTCATGTCACGGAAAGGGAAATCACGATAGCAGAGCTATATGCAACCAGGCAGAAACAAGATGAGACCGCACTGGACTACATCAAAAGATGGAGGAACTTAGCCATGAGATGCCGAAGGCCTCCTCATCAAGAAGATGCGGTGCAGATATGCAAGCAGAGCCTCAGGAGGGAGGTGCTAGAAAAGATGATCGGTGCAGATGTCAGAACATTTGACCGGCTGAATAATATAGTGGCGGAAGTCGAGACGTTCTTGTCCAAGCGTCCTACCGCCAATGTTCTCACTATGCCGAAGGGAAAATCCAATGAACGACGGCCATCACACTCTGAGGCCAACACCGTCGATTTCAGGACCTTCGAGCAACAGAAGGGGAAGAAAGGGGCAGATGAAGCTCCCCCGTTGGCAGATACAGCAGAAAGAAAAGATAAAGTCTCTCTGAGAGACAAGATGAGAAAAGCATATTCCTTCCCAAAAGATAAGACGGCCGCACTGTTCAACTGGGCATACAAGTTCAATAAGGTAACATTGCCTGAACCCAAAAGACCAGCAGATGCAGCAAAGAAAGATGATCCGCTGTTCTGTCCATTTCACCGTGCGCTGGGGCACGCAATTGAAGATTGTTATGTCTTCAAAGATATCATGGAAGGAATGGTCAAGAAAGGTGAGCTGCAGCTGGGAGATTACCAGGTAAAGCCGCCCCATCCACATGAGCCTCCACCCTGGAGAGTGGCTGCCAATATGATCTCAGTCTACCAACAGTTGCCCAAGGAAGCCGTTGAAGAATGCACCAAGCATACCTATGAAGCTTGCTTCCTCACCCCACAGAAGGATCAGGAAGGATGGCAGATGATACCCATAAAAAGCGAAAGAAGACTCCTGCAGCCAGTACCAGCGGAGCAGTTATCCGGGGTGTTACCCCAAGGCCCGAGCCGCCTCCAATAAAGCCAATATGGCATACAGCTGAGACCGGACCAGTCATCCGGATCCCTACTCACAACCGGAGGAGACAAACTCCCCTCCCTACGCATAAAGAGGTAAGCCCTGCAGCCAGGCGTCTGCAGCAATATATTAATGAGCTTGATGAGTACGAACAGAAGAAGCCCAAGCATCTGCTGATGAAAGACTGTATACTCTGGGAACAGTTCGAAGAATTGAAAATCAAAGAACAGCCAGAGGCAGAACAAGAAAAAGCTGAGAATGAACCCTTCTGGGGGCAGGAGCCAGCAAAGCCAAATTCCCAAAAGAAGAAGAAACGGCCCAAATCCAAGAAAGGAAAGAAGGTCACGACAGTACAATGTAACACTCTGTCAGTACTCTTTTCCTTGCCCGGGGAGGATGATGAGCCGGAAGCATCCAACTCTCCGCTAGAAGCTAACCATGCCGAAGCCTCTACCTCGGCCCATGCAACACGTTCTGGGAGAAGATGGGGGCGCCCACCACCAGCCAACCATAATATCATGTTCAGAGGGGAGCAACCCTATCAAATCCCGGAACCAGAGATACGAGGTGTCCAGGTTCCTCCCCCTGCCAGTCTGTACCAGGACAAAAAGAAGGCAGATGAAGCCCCTTCATTCCTGGAGTTCCTGTCCAGCTTAGAAAATGAGCAACCGGCTCATACTGCTCCAGATAAAAGCAATAAATGCCAGCAGACAGCGGCTGGAAAGCAGAAACAGCATGAAGAAAATGAAGAAGGTAACCCTCTAGCAAAACCAGGGGCAGTCGCTACAGAAGAAGCCTTCCGGGAGACCGATGAAGAAGATAAAATTGAAAATGGGCAGCAAAGGCCACAGGCACCACATGAACCTCCAAGACCCCGATGGGCAGAGGAGATGAGACTGTCTAATGTCCGGGTGGGCAGTCGAGTCATGAAAATGCTGAAGAAACTCCCTACCAGATTCTCCATCTGGGAAATTCTCTCTCTGAGTGAAGAAGCTCGCCAAGCAATTGTGGATGCCCTGCAGTCCCCGGCACAATGTGAAGCACTCTGGCAGAAGTGAATGCTGGGCCATCAGTCACATTCACGGAGGATGATATGCTAATCCCAAATTCCGGCCATAATAGACCGCTGTATATGAGGGGTTCCCTGAACTGTCAGCCGATAAGCAGAATACTGATAGATCCAGGGGCTGCTGTGAATATTCTCCCATACCGCATCTATCAGAAATATTACTTTGATCTGCAGCTCACCAAGGTCAGAGACATGAAGATTGCAGGATTCAACCAAAAGTGTGAAACACCTCTCGGGGTGGCTGATTTCAACCTCACACTGGGCGACCTCACTACAGTGGTACGATTCTATGTAATCGACTCCAACACCACGTATAAGGCCCTGCTGGGAAGACCGTGGCTGCACGAATATCAGATAGTGCCATCCACGCTACACCAATGCATAAAATACTGCCATGAAGGAAAAGAAGAAAGGGTGTTTGCAGACCTACATCCCTTCGAAGTGTTCGAGTGCCATATGCTCGATGCATCCTACTACACCGAAGTGTCACAAAAGGATAAAGGAAAAGAAGCTGTGGTCAGCCAGGAAAAGCCGGCGACAAAAGCAAGAAATTGGTCTCCGCCGCCGCCAAAGGGCTACATTAAAAAGCATGGGGTATCTCACATCTCTTATGCTGGTGATTTTGCTCGGATCACTCCTCCTGGCATACACCCAGATGATACTGAAGAAAAGATGAAAGAAAAATACACACAGGTGGAAGTTCCTCAGGGTCTAGTCAAGCCCATAGCCAGCATAGAATACCAGACGGTGCTACCACTGAAGACTATGAAAATCCCTCGCTTCTGCGAGCCTCCTATCATATTCTACACCGGGGGGGCAGTCGAAGAAGATGATCAAGATTGCATGGTCCCTGAAGAAGCCGCAAACCGGATGGTGCCAATTACAGGCCTAGAGTACACTACCCAACGGGTTTCGCAAATGTTCTCCAAGATGCAAATGCCTTCAATACAATCTGCAGCCCAGAAGAAAGCATTCAAGGAGCTATGGGATCCACCTCGAGATAATAAAGAACTGAGGAAGATCACACAGCACCCGGGACTGGGCTATACCCTGCAAGAATACTATGAAGCTGAGGTAGATGTCATCTCTGCCTTCTACCAGCATGAAGATTCCCCTGGGATGGACTATGACCAATACCCTTCGGAAGATGAAGAAATCATTTATCAGTCCGTAGTGGACAATGAAATCCCAGACAATCTGCCAGGGGTGGGGATACCTGACGAGACAAAGAGAGATTGGTACTGGGAAGATCTATCTTGCAAGGAGGATCTGTTCCAGGATGAAGCGAAATTTGACACGGGAACCCCGGATGAAGATCAAGTAGCCAGAGAGCTGCAAGAGTGCCTGGAGTTTGGGCGCATTCTAGAAGAATTCCGAGCTCTACATAATGATGACCTCTCAGGGGAGTCCACATCAGAAGAGCCTCTAAGCACGGAAGATTCCACTTCGAAGTTTTCCGCTGAGCCAGTCACGTCCTCGGGGCAGACTGAACAGAATCCGGCCGTATTGGCCTTACACGATGCACCAGCATCTGCTGATGACCAATCTGATGAAACAGAAAATCATGAGAGCGAAGAAGATTATATCCCGGGAGGCTTTATTGATTTGCAAGAAGCCCCACCCGAAGTTGAAGACGGAGGCCAAGCCACCGTCGATGAGCTGATAGAAGTGAATCTGGGGTCAGCAGATGAGCCAAGGCCTACATTCCTCAGTGCACTGCTGGAGCCAGCTGTCAAAGAACAGTATATTCAGTTTCTGAAAGAATTCGAGACTGCTTCGCATGGACATATGATGAAATGCCAGGACTGAGTTCTGATGTGGCACAGCACCGATTGGCGATAAACCCAGAGGCAAGCCCTGTGAAGCAGCCTTCCAGGAGAATGCGCCCCGAACTGATAAATCAGATCAACAAAGAGGTCGACAAGCTGATCGATGTGGGCTTTGTTGAAGAGAACCAGTATACTACGTGGCTGGCCAATATAGTGCCCGTGAAGAAGAAAAATGGGCAGATCAGAATATGTGTGGATTTCAGGGACCTGAATAAGGCTTGCCCGAAAGATGATTTCCCAGTGCCAATCACTGAAGTAATGATCGATGCAACCACTGGCCATGAAGCCCTGTCATTCATGGATGGGTCATCCGGATACAACCAGATCTGGATTGCTGAAGAAGACAGAGTGCACACTGCATTCCGCACCCCGAAGGGGATATTTCACTACAAAAGGATGCCGTTCGGCCTCAAGAATGCCGGCGCTACTTATCAAAGAGCTATGACAAAGATCTTTGATGATTTACTCTTCAAGAAAGTGGAGTGCTACATCGATGACCTGGTGGTGAAAACCAGCAGAAGAGAAGATCATCTGCAAGACCTGAGGATAGTGTTCCAGAGGCTGCGCAGATATGAACTCAAGATGAATCCTATGAAATGTGCCTTCGGCGTGTCCAGTGGAAAATTCCTTGGGTTCATTGTCCGTCATAGGGGCATTGAGATCGACCCATCCAAGATTAAAGCTATCCAGAGCTCCCTCCACCAAGGAATCTCCACGAGCTGAGATCTCTACAAGGGCGTTTGGCCTACATCCGACGATTCATATCAAATCTGTCGGGGAGATGCCACCCTTTTCACAAGCTCATGATGAAAGATGTACCGTTCCTCTGGGACGATGGCTGTCAGGAAGCCTTTGAGAAGCTGAAAGAATATCTCAAGACCCCTCCAGTGCTGGGGGCACCTATTAAGGGCAAGCCCCTGATACTATACATTGCAGCCACACACTGTTCCCTGGGGGCAATGCTAGCACAGATAAATGAAGAAGGCAAAGAGCAGGCTCTATACTACCTGAGTCGGAGGCTGATTAGAACTGAAGAAAGCTACACCTATATAGAAAAGACATGCTTGGCACTAGTCTTTGCCGTTAAAAAGCTCCGGCACTATATGCTGTCACACGAAATCAGATTGATATCTGCAGCAGATCCGCTCAAATACATATTGACTCAGCCAGTACTGAAAGGCCGGTTGGGCAAATGGGCAGTAATTCTGATGGAATTCGATATCACATATATACCCCAGAGGGCAATAAAAGGACAGGCCGTGGCCGATTTCTTCGCAGAGCATCCTGTGCCAGAGAATGATATGTTGGGGACTGAGTTACCCGATGATGAAACACTAGAAGCCTGCCAGGCTCAGTCAACTATGTGGCAGCTATTCTTTGATGGAGCATCTAGAACAGAGACGGACTCCGATGGAAAGACCAGAATACGGGCCGGAGCCGGTATTGTGCTAAGATCGCCAGAGGGGGAGGTTGTGCATACTTCCTGTTCTATAAACAAGCCCTGCACTAATAATGAAGCCGAGTATGAAGCTCTGATAATCGGGTTGCACATCAGCCTCAACATGGGCATCCAGATGCTTCAGGTATTCGGGGATTCAATGTTGATAATAAAGCAAATCCAAGGGGAGTTCGAAGTGCGAAAGCCGGAGTTGAACCCCTACCACCAAAAAGCTGTGCGCCTCATGGCGAAATTCTATCATATTGAGCTCAAGCATGTGGGCCGTGCACATAATGCCCAGGCTGATGCATTGGCAAAGCTAGCCAGCTCAATAGCAGTCCCACCAGATGAGACACTGAACATTGTTGTTATAAACCGGCGGCAAGTCCCCAGCATGCTAGAAGGCTGCCCCGAAGAAAATGAAGTCGCCATGATCAGTACAGAACAGGCATCTGATTGGAGACAACACCTGCTACAATGGTTTTCACACCAACAGCTGCCGCAGAAAAGAGAAGAAAAGATGAAACTTCTAAGGATCAAAGATTCTTATGAATTCAGAAATGGAACTCTGTTCCGAATAATGGCAGATGCACGCAAGAAGATTTTGCTCCGCTGTCTGTCTACTGAGGAAGCTTGGCAAGCAATGAAAGAAATACATGCTGGGACGGCAGGTGCTCATCAAGCTGGCCCTAAGATGAAGATAGAAATCAAGAAGCTGGGCTACTATTGGCCCACTATGTTTGAAGACTGTTGCAAGTTTGCAAAGTCATGCCAGAAATGTCAGGAGCATGCTGTTGTGCCTAGAAGGCCACCTGCCGTTCTGCACCCTACAGTCCCTAGCTGGCCGTTTGCACAATGGGGAACTGATGTAGTCGGCCCACTACCGACCTCATCGGCCGGACATAAGTACATACTGGCAATAACAGATTACTTCTCCCGATGGGCGGAAGCTATAGCATTACGAGAAGTGACTGGTGAGCTGGTTGCCAGATTCATCAAGCAGAACATTATCTTCCGGTTTGGGATCCCCAGCCGGATAATATCTGATAATGGAAGTCATTTCAGAAATCAAAAGATCTATCGGCTTGCCGAGAAGTATAAGATCGAATGGAGGACTTCCACTCCTTACAATCCACAGGCAAATGGATTGGCAGAAGCCTTCAACAAAACTTTATGCACCTTGTTGGCTAAAGTCGTCAGTTCTAATAAGAAGGACTGGGAAGAAAAGATGTATGAAGCTCTGTGGGCATACCGCACTGTCTTCAAGACACCTACAGGGTGCTCGCCATACTCACTGGTATACGGCTCAGAGGCAGTAGTTCCATTAGAGCTGGAAGTCCCGTCACTCAGAGTGGCAGTCCAATATGACCTGGCCCATGGCGAACAAACCAATGCAGAAAGAAGATTACAAGAATTGGCTGAATTGGAAGGAAGCGTCTCCAAGCTCAGAAGAATATTTAGATGTATCAGGCCCGCATGGCCACTGCATTCAACAAACTCGTAAAAGGACGAGAATTTAAGAAAGGTGACCTTGTCATGGTCAAGAAAAGAGAAGTCATGACGTCCAACCCAAAAGGAAAGCTAAATCCTAATTGGGAAGGTCCTTATGTGATATATAGGGTCTACGAGGGAGGGGCCTACATGGTTGTTAACCATCGAGGGGAAATCCAATTCTCACCACTCAACGGTAGACACCTAAAGCTGTATCATGCTGCCCAACCAATATTCCCCGAGTAATCGGGCTAAAAGCTACCCATTTCCTTGGTCTAGCGACACTCTGTCCTAACCAAGCTACCCTTTCCCTTGGTCTAGTGGCACTCCGCCCTAACCGAGCTACCCTGCTCCCTTGGTCTAGTGGCACTCTGCCCTAACCGAGCTACCCTTCTTCCTTGGTCTAGCGGCACTCCGCCCTAACCGAGCTACCCTGCTCCCTTGGTCTAGTGGCACTCTGCCCTAACCGAGCTACCCTTTTCCTTGGTCTAGCGGCACTCCGCCCTAACCGAGCTACCCTTCTTCCTTGGTCTAGCGGCACTCCTCCCTAACCGAGCTACCCTGCTCCCTTGGTCTAGTGGCACTCTGCCCTAACCGAGCTACCCTTTTCCTTGGTCTAGCGGCACTCCGCCCTAACCGAGCTACCCTTCTTCCTTGGTCTAGCGGCACTCCGCCCTAACCGAGCTACCCTGCTCCCTTGGTCTAGTGGCACTCTGCCCTAACCGAGCTACCCTTTTCCTTGGTCTAGCGGCACTCCGCCCTAACCGAGCTACCCTGCTCCCTTGGTCTAGTGGCACTCTGCCCTAACCGAGCTACCCTTTTCCTTGGTCTAGCGGCACTCCGCCCTAACCAAGCTACCCTTTTCTTAGTCTAGCGGCGCTCCGCCCTAACCAAGCTACCCTTCTTCCTTGGTCTAGCGGCACTCCGCCCTAGCCGAGCCATCCCTCATCATGATCTAATGACAGTCTGACTTGTTACCCTCCCAAAAAGAGGGGAAGAGAGAATAAAAGAATGAAAATAAATAAGTAAAAAAATGGGGTTAAAAATAGAGATACCCCGCCAGTCTTGTTCAGGTTTTCTGAGCAAGAGCAAAAATGGCTAAAACCCAGCTGTGGTGAAAACCCGAAAGGGCACTGCAGGCAAAATCGGGTACCCCGCCACGTGAAAACTCGGAAGGGCGCGTGGGCAAAAGCAAGAGGGGGCTGGCTCCGGTGAAAACCCGAAAGGGTGCTTGGGCCAGTAATATGGTGATCCTAAAGGAAACCTCGCCTCCCATCATAAACTTCTCGTTGATCGATTTGGCGCACTGCCCGGTCAATGATGAAACCTATCCGGCTTAGACCTTACGTCTATCCCGATGAAACCTATGAAATCTTTGCATTGGTATAAACCCAATACCGATGATGAAACCAGCTGTTGACCGATTTGGCGCACTGCCCGGTCAATGAGGAAACCTATCCGGCTTAGACCTTACGTCTATCCCGATGAAACCTATGAAATCTTTGCATTGGTATAAACCCAATACCGACGATGAAACCAGCTGTTGACCGATTAGGCGCACTGTCCGGTCAATGATGAAACCTATCCGGCTTAGACCTCACGTCTATCCCGATGAAACTTATAAAATCTTTGCATTGGTATAAACCCAATACCGATGATGAAACCAGCTGTTGACCGATTAGGCGCACTGTCCGGTCAATGATGAAACCTATCCGGCTTAGACCTCACGTCTATCTCGATGAAACTTATAAAATCTTTGCATTGGTATAAACCCAATACCGATGATGAAACCAGCTGTTGACCGATTTGGCGCACTGCCCGGTCAATGATGAAACCTATCCGGCTTAGACCTTACGTCTATCCCGATGAAACCTATGAAATCTTTGCATTGGTATAAACCCAATACCGATGATGAAACCTGCTGTTGATCGATTGGCACCCTGCCTGATCAACGATAAAACCAGCCCAGTGTAGACCTTACGTCTATTCTGATGAGATTCATAAGATCCTTGCATTGGTATAAACCCAATACCGATGATGAAACTCACCTGTGATCGATGGGCACCCTGCCCGATCGACAGAGAAACCCGTCCTATTAAACTTGCATCTCTTCCTGTCCCACCGTGATGAAGCCTACTGCTGATTAGCGGGCACACGGTCCGAGCAGCAATGAAACCTATCCAGTTTAGACCCTACGTCTATCCTGATGAAACTTACG
>JAHNEJ010002480.1:0-95792 GCA_022559845.1 Amorphophallus konjac | reverse complement strand
GCGTGCTCAAAACGGGCCCAGGTCAAGCCTCAGCGGCACACCCCAAGAGGGGCTTCAGCGGCACACCCCTTTGGCCTTCAGCGGCACGCCCTTTGGCCTTCAGCGGCACGCCCTTTGGGCCTTCAGCGGCACGCCCAGCCTGGGCTTCAGCGGCACGGCCCCCAGGGTGTTCATCGGCACATCCTTCAGGCTGTTCAGCGGCACGCCCCTCAGGCCATTCAGCAGCACGCCCAGGAGGGGTTTCAGCGGCACGCCCAGGAGGGGTTTCAGCGGCACACCCCCTGGGTGTTCAGCGACACAGCCCTTTGGCCTTCAGCACCACGCCCAGCCTGGGCTTCAGCGGCACGGCCCCCAGGGTGTTCAGCGGCACACCCTTCAGGCCATTCAGCGGCACGCCCACAAAGCCTTCAGCGGCACGCCCGTTTGGCCCCTTAGCGGCACGCCCCATGGGCTTTCAGCGGCACGCCCATTCGGGCCCCCAGCGGTATGCCCTTTTGGCTCCCCCGCGGCACGCGTGTTCAGCCCGCCAGCGGCACAGCGTGAAGCATCTTCAACGGAGCCCATGCCCTACTGATCCTTGGCGCGCAGTGGGCCGTCCGAGGTGTCGCCTGGGGAGAGGGCCACGCTGCCTATCCCCCTGCCACCCAGGACAATGGGGTCAACCCCCATTCAATACCCGTCGAATCGTTCCGGCCTTTGGACGCTCGCCGTGGCGGGGGTATAAGACCCCTCTTCGTCGCTGCAAACGGGGAGGGAGACAGAAGAGGGCAACAGATACACCCACACCCGGAGAGAAGAGAAGAGGAGAAGAGAAGAAGAAGAAGAGAGGAAGAAAAGAAGAAGAAGAAGAGGGGAGGCTCCCCCCCCGGCTACTCCGTCCATCGCCGTCCGCGTGAAGAGAAGAAGAGGAAGAGAAGAAGAGAAGAAGAAGAGGAGGGGAGGCTCCCCCTCGCTACTCCGTCCGCCGCCGTCCGTGCGAAGAGAAGAAGAGGAAGAGAAGAAGAGAAGAAGAAGAGGAGGGGAGGTTCCCCCTCGCTACTCCGTCCGCCGCCGTCCGTGCGAAGAGAAGAAGAAGAAGTGAAGAAGAGGAGAAGAGGAGGAGGGGAGGCTGCCCCCCCCCCCCCCCTTTGCTGTTCCATCCTCCGCCGTCCACACAAAGAGAAGAAGGGAAAAGGAAAGGAGGGGGAGAAGGAGAAGAGAAGAAGAGGGAAGAGAGGAAGAGAGGGAAGAGGGCCTGCTGCCCCTTCACCTCCCCGCTGCCGCATCTTCCCATTTGCCTGAGGGGAGACGCCCTTCCGTCTCTCCTTGGACACCCAGGCCCAACACCCCTTGAGCCTCTCTCCCTCCTCCTGCCAAGATTTCCTTCGGCTTAGCCAATCAACATCCCCGGTACCTTTTTTGACCCTCAGCTGCATACCCAATGGCCCTTGGCCGGCACACCTTCTGGGCCCTCAGCGGCACACCTTTTCAGCCCTCAGCGGCACACCCTTTTGGGACCTCAGCGGCACACCCTGTTCAGCCCTCAGCGGCACACCCTATTCAGCCCTCAGCGGCACACTCTCATGGGCCCTCAGCGGCACACTCTCCTGGCCCCTCAGCGGCACACTCCTTGGCCAGCCCCAGTCCACACTATATGCCCTTAGAGGCCTTCAGTCTGTTGTTCTCCTTCGCATTTTTCGAGGCTCTATAAAGGTGTTGCTCCTCCGGGGGCCCACCTCCAGTTGTCGGGTTCCGCCACCCCATGTGGGCGCGTTCCCTGTATCTCCCTTACGCCCCGGGTCAAGGGGAGATGCTGCCGAATTTTTGTGAGAAACTAATAAACAATTAAAAGAGGCAAAAGGAGGCAACAAACGAGCAGGATAATTAATGAAACCTTCCAACTCATCAAACCACTGCCGGCACCACAATGAGGACTGAACCGAACTAATTAACTACCCGACAGCCCGAACGTCCGACCCGCAAGAAAAGAGACCGAACCGAACAAAGAGAACGAACAAAGGGAGGAATTTTATATAAAATTACACGAAAGTTAAGATAAGAAGAAAAGAAAAGCCTTAAAACAAATAATTGAAGACCGACTGAACCTCCACCACTACGCCCTGATTGGTCCTTCGACGATGCACTCTAATCACCTTTCAGTGGCATGCTCATCCAACTCCTTCGCCGGCACACTCCTCCTAGCTGTCAACGGCACGCTTCGAAGCCTCCTCTCCGGCACACTACTTCTTCCCTCCAACAGTCTTTCGCCGGCACACTTTTCCCAGCTTTCAGCAGCACACCCCTTAGACCCCTCAGCGGTACACTCCTACTGCCCTCAGCGGCACACCCCCATTGGCCTTCAGCGGTACACCCTTTTGACCCCAGCGGTACGCCCCCTTTGGCCCTCAGCGGTACACCCCCCATTGGCGCTCAACGGTACACTCCCAACCCTCAGCGGTACACCCCACCAATCCTCAGCGGCACACCCAAAAAAAATAATGATATTAATAAGGATAATAAGCTAAAAGAAAACATAATAAATAAACAAATAATGATACGGAGCTTAAATAACGTTAATAGCAACAAACTCAAAAGAAAATAGAGAAATAATAGAAAACAATAATGTTAAATAAAATAATAAATGATAATAAACCCAATAAGGTGGATAAATAAATAAGAATGATAAAGAAATAAGTAATAATGATAATAAGTTTAAAAGAAACAATAACAACGATAAATAGATAAATAAATGGTAACCCAGGATAAATAATAACGACAAACTTAACTAAAAGAAAACGCCAAGCAAACGAATGATGATATAAATGAACAAAAATAATAATAAACATAATAATAATAATATTAAATGAATAAATCACAAGAAGAAATGAATAAACGATAATAAAGAATTCACCCAAATGTATTTATAAATTAACAAATGGTAATGATAACACTTCTTAAATAATAATAAAACAATGAGACCCGCTTCGCAGCCTTGTCTCTCCCGTGACCCGGTGCCGAAGGAACAACAATACCGCCCCTACGAGTTGGGCCTGAGCCTAGGGAATCATCTCAAAATGGCCATAGCCTGACTTCACCTCGGGCTGACATTCCGATTAAACCAGACTCGTTTCTCCGGCCGGATTCCTTCCGAGCCGCTACTGAAATTGCCGCACGTTCGGCAGACATTTGAACGGGTTCACGTCGATTCCCGCCGAGTTCTTAATACGGACCCATGTCCGAACATGAAAAGGCCCGTGAGCGACTTTCATAGCCGGTGGCTCCTACCCCAACATGGTTGTGAGCCGGCATTGCCCTGGGCCAATAGCTCACCAATTCCGACCCGTTCCTATCGGGATTTGCTCCCGCTCTTTCATTGAAATTGCCGTAAACTCGGCATACATTGGTACGGGGTCGCGTCCACCCCCGTCACGCTCTCAATACGGGCCCTTGCCCGAACATGGAAAGGTCCGCAAGTGACCGACAGAATCGGAATAGAACGAGACGGCTCTCGCCACCCCTGGACTCCTCCCATGGGAATATCAATGAGACCTCCGTGGGCCATATTTAGACCTTGGGCCCGTCCCGATCATGGTCATCGTCTGGCTCATATCTCCGGTCTACAGCCTGTTCCTCTCGAACACGTTTTCAGTTCCGAAGCCTAGTCCCGGGACTTTTCCCCGTTGCCCTCGGACACCAGAAATATTAACGCTGCCCACGCGAGCCCTGTTTGGATCACGGGAGGCGCCCCCGGCATGGTCCCGACTCGATCTCGCACCGGGCCAATAGATTCACGGGTTTCCGGATATAATAGCCGCGATTCAATCGAACGTTTTCAGTGTCTCAGAATAATAAAACTTGTCGTGTCCCGGCACACATACATTCTCGGTCTTTCCGCGACGATTACGATATTCCCAATATCAGACACCCGTCCGAACATTAAACGGTCTCCTGAATGACCGACACGTTTAGAACGCCCGCTTCTCCGGACATAGGGCTTTTCAGCCGATTCAAGGGATATTCCCTCGTCGCCCCCTGGCACCAGAAATATCAATGACGCTCATACAAGTCTTGTTTCGACCGCGGGGGGCCCACCGCAGTATGGTCGCAGCTTGCTCTTGCATCGGGCCAACAGATTTACCGGTTTCCGACCGCTCCAGCCGAGGTTTAGCCGAACGTTTTCCGTTCTTCTGAACAATAAATTGCCATATACTGGCATACATACGCTCCAGTTTTCCCGCGACAACCGCGATTTTATCGAGCCGGACATTCGTCCGAACATTAAATGGTCAACACATGACCGACATGACCGCGAATGGTTTTCTTCTCGCCCTCGTGTGAGGATTTTAATGCCGCGTAATAGACCTTTCATGCAATTAATTTCTTGGCCATGAGGCCCTGAATCTCGGCGATTAATCAAGGGTGTTCCCTCATATGGGGGATGTAAATGACGCCGTGACCTTTATGGCGCGGCGGGTTTTGGTCCCGACACGAATCACACAATCGACTGACGAAGTCAGATCGAGCACACCGCGGGCTCCTCGGAGCCCGAACAAATTGTCACTCCGGTGACTGGCACGCCCACGCACTCAATAAACGAATAAACCAACAAGAGAGAATAATAAGTTAAAAAAAGTGTGTCCACACTATCTGGAACCGTGAAGAAAATTGCAAGCTCGCAGTACCGGTCCCTTTCGAGTATGAGGCATGACGGGTCTAATGCATATGTTGTGGACTTGCCCGAGGAATATGAGATCAGCTCTACCTTCAATGTGTCGGATCTAGTCACCTATAGGGACCCAGCAGTGATTCCTAGTGAGTCTTTGAGCCGTCTCCTCCCTTTGAGAGTGACCCTGCCCCTGAGTGTCCACCACTAGCCTCATTCCCACAGCAGCGTGAGCATATAGAACATATACGGGATGAGCAAGTGACTATTACCAGGAGTGGAGTGTACCAGCACTACCAGGTTCGATGGAGAGGACAACCCGTGTCCGACGACACTAGGAGCACCCGGGCAGAGCTATAGAGGACAGATCCAGATCTACTGGAGCGGTACCCGAGCGACAGCATCCCTTACTCTATGGGGTTGAGTTCTTCCCACCCGGGGAGAATTAGTGCAGGCACCAGAGCCAGAGATCGGCTCGACTCAGCAAGCCGCCAGTACTGGACATGCAGCACGACTCGGGCAACGCCGACATCCTTGTGGCTGGGGGACAGTCTTGAGTCTCCACTTGAGTTTTGATATGAGTATCTATTTAGGGTGTATTTGGTGTGAATTTGTGTATTTGGTGTGTATTTGTGTATTTGGTATGTGAAGGGGCGTGATCTCGCGCTGGTCCTGAGCTGGGAAGATGATCACCGGATAGTGAACTGTAAAGAAGGGAAAATGGATCAGGGGTCCCAGTGATGGTTCCCTGGGGAAAACCCTCCGATGCTTAAGTCAGTAGAGCAATGGTGGAAGTTATGAAGGGAGGAAGAAAGTGGTGCACGAGATCCCCCTACACCGAGGTGGTGAAGTGGTTCCTGCTAAGGGAGTTTAGGCGTGTGTTGGCCTTACCTTTCGTCGGAGGGAGTCCCATGTTTATATAGTGTGCTTGCCTCATGAATCCCGTAAGCTGAGGAGTTTCAGGCGGGAGTTACGTCCTCATCACGGGGTCTTTACGTCCTCATCGTGGGATCTTTACGTCCTCATCGTGGGATCTTCATAGCCTTGAGGGGTCATGGGTCCCTTATCCTCATAAACTCCTACTCATAAAGGGCTCTCAACGGCAGCGTGGATAAGTAATCGTTGGTCGAGCCGAGCATAAAAGGTGCCAACCCTGTCCGGGCGATAGGCATAGCTCGGATGAAGATAGGTCGGAGTGGGCGCTGAGTGCCTGCCTTTATCCCGGCGAGGGGATCGATTGGGCGTGGGTCTTTTTCTGACCTGACCGACGCTCAGACCTTCCGAGCCTAAGGGCCGCCGAGGAAGGGTGTGATCCCGAGTGATCTTATTGAGCTTTTTAGCCTAAGTGGGCCCTGTGGGGCTGTCACTTGGATGAGCTGGGCCTCGTTTGGTCCTGATGGACCTAGTTTGGCTGATCTTTAGATGGGCTACAGAAATCCCCCTCTCCAGTATGTATTTGTGTATTTGGTGTGTATTTGTAGTATTTATAAATTGGGTCCAAGGGATTTAATTTAGGTATTTAATTTTGGTCCAAGGGAGATGGTCCAAGGTAGAATATTGACCAAGCCACCCTCCTTGACCACCAAGAGGGGGGGCGCCCCCTATCTTGTCCCCATGTGTGGAATTTTAATATTCCAAGTCCCATTTTACCCTCCCTTCCCCATTGACCAAAGGGTGTTTGATGTCTTTTATCCTAGGTCTAGGGCTTAGTATTTAATGTCTCTTGTAATCATTTTTACATAGAATTAATACAAGAAAAAAGCATTTGTGTGCAAGGGCCCTTGGGCGCCCCACTCTCTTCCCTCTCTTCCTCCCTTGCAGCAGAGATTGATGTGATTTCTGGGTGAGATGCCCTAAATCTTGGAGAGATTCCAAGTTCTATCCCTTCCACTGGATACCAAGTTCCACCACCGCCGCCGCCGCCGCCATCCGTGCCGCCAACGAGCCGCTACAACCCATTCTCCAACCTGCTGTCCTGAGTCACGAATTTTAGAAAAGAAGGTTCAAGATCAGCTTGGTTCTCCTCATCCAGCCATCTGATCAACTTTAAAATTTGAGGAACTCTTCCCCACGTCCTCCCCCATCTCCAGATCGATTTTCACGGCGATCCACCACCGTTTGCCCCTCCGTCCATTGCCATCTCTCCGCCCTTTACAATCTACATGTCTGCAGATCTATGAGACAAAAGCCTGTTCCACGAATTTTTCCACTCCCTAAACCAATTCAGAACGCCCCCTAATTTTTTGTGCTTGATCACCACGTTCCCCTCTCTCACCCAAATTAATTCCAACTCCCAGATCTATCAATTTCTCACCGGTCAAACCCCTCCTTCAGGCAGATCCCGATCTGCCCTGCACCCCTGCCAGAACCAATGACCCTGATGCGGAGTTTATCCTGAATAATCCCTCTGGTGGATCAGGCTGGAAATCTCATATGTTGTAGCTCTTCGAGTCCTCTTTGTAACAACACCAGTTTTGCTCGATCCGACTTTGGATCTGGGCACAGGAGCCGATCTTGCCGGATCGCGCAAGTCTGTCCTGAGACAGGACTGCAGGACATAGTTGGGGTTAATTCTCCCATAAATCCCCGACTACGATCCAGCAGCCACCGCTCCCAGAGATCGACCAGGGACACTCCAGTAATGTTCCAGCCAACCGCCGCAGCAAGGAGATGCCCAGATGCCACCGTCCCAACAGCCGGACCCGCTTGCTGTCCTGTGGGCCCGAGCTGAACCGAACCGAACCGGCTGTCCGCATTCGCTCAAGCGTCACTGCCGTGCTGCCCGTCAATGCAAGATCGGTGCTCCCGGATCACTGTTATAGCCTTTTACCTCCCTGCATGGAGTGGGATGTAATTGTATTGCTGTAAATATAAACATTTACTGTACCGGGAGTTACGGTTCTTGGCCAGGAAGGTCTTTTCCACGCCCCAAGCGTGGAGGTACGTTTCCGCTCCTCTCTTTGTCGCTTGCTTATTTAGTATATGTTTGAACGCCGTGCTTGCATGAGTTAGGAATTCTAGCCCGTTCAAATAATATCACTGCTGTAAGAGAGAGTGTGTGACCCGTCCTGTGACTCAATCCGAACACGTGAAAAGAGCCAAATACCCTTGACTCACTGTCGGTTTCTGAACCGCATAAATCCCGCGTTTCCCTTACAAAGGACGACTCGTGAGCGTATGTTTCTGTTAACGGCATATTCTCCGTAGGAGCTCTTGGTGTCACGTCTCGTTTGCTCTATTATTCGCGTCTTTGCTGGTCGCGTCGTCCAAATAGTCACATCGTCGCCTAGAGTCCCAGTTTCGCATCAAATCGGTCTCGAGTCCCTCGTCGACCCGCATCATATTCTCCTTTATATCTTCTGCCTACCCTCTAAATTTCACGAATATAGGTCAATGGGTTGAAAAGTTAGAAGGCCACGAAAACGCTGGTTTGACACAGGACGCGCCAGAGCCTGAATCGATTTCCAACACTAAATTTGAAGTTTAGAGCCATACCCAGAGGTAAGTTATCTCATGGATGGCTAAATTAACATGTTAGGAAGAAAAGTTCTCTGGTTTCATGCAATTTCATGCTTTATACTCAACGTATTTAATGATTTTCCATGACTACGTAATCTATTTTGTTTTGCATATAATCTTTGCACCCTTACCTTAAAGTTAATGACTTTGGCTTGAAACCATATCTATTTTTCATGATCTCTTCGATCTAAACATGTTCCCATATGTTAACCTATTACTCTTCATAGGTTCCATACATTTATTGTGTAACGACCCAAGATTCGGATACCGAGAAGAGCCCGATACTATTTGAATCCTGACCCGCCGCCCACGAGTCAGGAGGGCTCGGAAGGGCTAAAAGGAGTGTGGAGGTGTTGTGCCCCTGTAGTCATTTGAGTAATCATGTGATCAATTAGGTCATTCGACATCAATCTATGATCATATGAGTCATTTGGTATTCTTAGTTTTGATAATGGCTAAACACTATAAGTCATTGTTCTTTTCCACTATCTTATGACTGACATATGTGATGTTTTGTTCATGACAAATATGCACATGAAAGCTCAATGTTGCGCCCTCGCACGCGGATCGACCTGCGCGGTCAGGTCGCGGGGGTCAAGGGGGCAGCGCCCCTTGTGGGGGTTTCCGGGGGCGGAGCCCCCGGAACAAAATTTGGCTTGAAGACTCAGTAGATGCCACAGACATGAACGGGCGGCTAACGGACTCAAGCGACGGAGCTGGTGCGGCCAACGGACTGACCCGGGGTGACCCGGGCTCTGCCCAGCTGGCGGTCGACCGCCAGCACAGGGGCGGTCGACCGCCCCAGCCAGGGACTGCCATGGCTGCACGTTTTTCAGTGGCGGTCGACCGCCACCGGATTTCCCAGGGATCGCCCAATTGCAGGTGTTTCAGTGGCGGTCGACCGCCAGGAGCTGCAGGTCGACCGCCAGCCCCGAGCCTTCATTTTTGACTTTGTTTCCAACTTCGAAAAGGGCCATTCTACATGGATTTCTTTAATCCAAAAGTCACCTAATCACCCACAAATTGTGGATCTGGTCTAAGGCTTGTCCATAGACCATTCAAGGTCTATAAAACCAATACAAGAGGGTTGGAAACCCTAATGCTTCAAGGGGTTACAAGGGTGGCTGCAAGGGAGGTTGCAAGAGAGCTTGGAGACGAGCTACTGTTCACGTGAACAGTAGTTCGTGAAGGTGTTCTTCATCCAATCAAAGGGGAATCAAGCTAAATCAAAGCCAGCAATCTTCAAGGAAGATTACATCAAAGCAAGGCTATCAAAGTGATCCAAGGAAGCCGGTTTGATTCAAGTTCTTCAAGGGAAATCATCTTCATCCATTCAAGTTCTTTCAAGTTCATTCAAGGTGATATTTCAAGCATTCAAACTCCTAGAAGCTAAAGAAGCAATCAAGATTCAAGGTAGCTTCATCATCTCCTTCATTCATTCAAAGAAGTTCAAAGAGAAGATCAAGAGAGAAGAATTGAAGGAAGATGTACTGTTCACGTGAACAGTACTCCGTGAAGAACATTCATCCAATCAAGGGTGAATGAAGAAGATTGAGTTGAAGCCAAGAGGAGCCTTGTTGCTGATCAACATTTCATACAAGGGCCAATTCATTTTCACTCATAACTCAATCTCTTGTTTGAGTTCCTTCACATTTGTTTCATTTTCATTATTGTTAAACATTGAAAGTGTGATTCATCCCTACCGGTGGTTAGTAGGAAGGCAATTGGAGGGTGTTCCAATTTGCAGTTGACGTCCCTACCAGGTGGTGAGTTGGAAGGCAATCGGTAGTTTCCGATTTGCGGTTTGGTGCGCTGCACAAGTGAAGCCTCATCGGGTTTTGGTGAGAGGTGGACGTAGGGCTGAGGATTCAGTCCGAACCACCTTAAAAATCCTGTCTAGCGTGGTTTGCTTGTGTGATTGAATCGTTCTAGGTGCATGGTTAGGATCGAATTATTATATATCTTGCTTATCTTGCTAAGTGAATCATATCATACTTGGAAGCTAGTTTCTATTCCGCTGTAATTCATTTTAACTAGCTGGTTAGAGGGCCGCATTGGGAAAAGTGGGGCTGATCTATTCACCCCTCCCCTCTAGATCCGCTGTCCACTACACAACAGGAGGTATAAAGAAATAGGAAATAAAGTAGGATAATTCAATAATTAATAGAAATAAACAATCTAACTACAACAGCAGAGTCCAGTCCAACAGAAAGTACAGTCTAAGGCAGAGAACGTACCCAACACTGAGTGAACACTCGACCCGGCGAGCTGGCAACTAAGAACCTCACCACAGCACCCTTGATCCTCAAGGAAGAACCGCCGCACCTGAAAAGCGGGGGTGAGCCTCCTGTCACTGGCTCAGTAGGGATCCCGCAGAATCCCAACCGAGAACAACGGCGGTAGTGGAAAGGAAAAATAGCTACAACTACAGCAGGAACAGTAAACCGTTGGCCGGTTAAAACTTGGCACTACAGCTACTCCTACTGTACTGGGAAAACGCGCCCCGATCTCACAGTCGGGATACTACCGAACTAATGGGAAAATCTCTGGCTACGCCGCCAGAAGAAACCGTCACGACCTCACAATCGTGGACCGAACACCATCTAGGGAAACCCTCGGTGACGCTCACCGGAAAAACCCCTAGACCCCTACCACGAGAAGACTCCCTGAAACTATTGGGGGAACCACGTGTTACAGACGGGAAACGAAACCCGAAAATATGAGAGTCACCTCTCACGTGACAGGAGTACCTGTCCACCAGAAGCAAGTCCGGATGCGCCCCCTGGCGTCTTAGACCGCGCCTTAGGTGTCCCCCTCATCGCACCCTGGCGGAACGGGGACCCGTACTAGTAACCACAGAACAAGAACTAGCTGGGGTCGCGCTCGTTAGTGCGGGTCCAATTGCCCCCAACCACGTGTGCACACACAGACCATGCTTCATAGATCTGGCCCTCTGACTGGTTTTCCCCTCAGCCAGACTCTCGCGCCAAGACGTGGGGCCCGACGGTAACCAGCCTAAAAATCGTCCCTCGGGGTAGCCTTGCAACCACTCCCTGGTGGGACCACTCGCGTTTCGGAGGGCTACAACTAGTGGGGAGTCACTGATGTGACCACTCTTCGAGGAGAAACTCAGAGAAACACGCACGCACCCTCCGCGAAAGCTGAGAAGAACCAAGTGGTGCCAAGCCACTGGACTCTGGATAGTCCTCTAGACTCACGAAATCCAACGGTCCTTGAGTCACAAGACTCGGGGTCAAGACTGTCATACACAACAGCACAATACCGTTAATCTAGCCTAATCCCTAGGTTTAAAACCACGGTAGCATGAATACTGAGGCAACTCACGAGCCGCAGAGACCATCCCCTCAAGAGGGAACTCAAGAGACCTCCAGCCCCAGGCTGGGTGACTGGACTCACAGTCCAAGGACACATACGTGGCCCACGCGGAAAGTACAGAAGCATGGTTCCCAAGGTAACTCACAATCCGCCACACCGATTCCCCATCCTAGGGAAAAGCGGGAAACCTCCAGCCCCAGGCTGGGCAGCTGGACTCGCAGTCCAAGGCCACACACATGGCCCACGCTTAGAAACTACTTTCCGGAAGAACTCACAATGTACGGGGAAGCCCCACCGCACTCATTCCGATACACGGCGACCCGATCGAACGTAACACAAAGCCTGGAACACACACACAGGGTCACTAGATGCCTGAACACATGGGCACGCTAATCGAGGTAACATGGGACCTCCCAACACCCCAGACACACGGACACGGAACTCACGGGGTGTCCGGGACACTCACGAAGTCGATGGTCGACCACTGGGTCACAACCGGGTCAACCGGAGACCAACACGATGCTAAACGGCATGAAAACCAATAGGCTGTCCTCCCTGGACCGTCTAAGACAAAGGCAGTCAAACCCTAGACCGCCGGGAGAAGAAAAATGGTCTCTCATGGGCCGCACCGGAACTAGGCGGTCTGCCTAGGACCGCACAGCCTAGTCTTGCGGTCCAGCCAGGACCGCACAGCCTTGGGCGCCTCTAGAACCTAGGCAGTCACTCCCAAACCGCTCAGGGATAAAATGGTCTACCTCCAGGCCGCACCACTATGCAGCACTGAAAAGGAATAAACGGTCACTCTAGGACCGCACAGGTAATATGGCGGTCATCCCGTGACCGCAAAGCGACAAGACTCGTTCAACGGTCAAACGCATCCTCGGGGGTCACGCTGACCCTCAGAGGAAAACGATCGGTCCCTGGCCGCTTCACAGTGCCAGGCGGTCCACACCAGACCGCTGAACCCATCAGATGGTCCATCGTGCGACCGTTTAGCCAACCGACATAAGGGGGCAAGTGGCGGCCAAACCATGGCCGCCCAGCCAAGAAAATGGTCTGCCTTAGACCACTAAGATAGGCATAGCGGTCTATCGCAGGACCGCACCCCCAAAGCACAGTGAGACGGACAAGTAACGGTCTCCCTGGGGACTGCTTCACCTATAAGCGGTTCCTGTTAAGAGCGTTTCTATTCCGGCAACTCGAAAATGGCAAGTTCGGTGGAAAACTCCGTTCCACGCCCCATTCACGCCCACGTGAATGGGAAACCCTTCCCCAAGCCCTAAGGCATCCAAAGATGCCATCAAACCATGGAATAATGCGTTAAAACGCTAGATCCGGCTCTCACCCCAAAAATATGCATTTTCCCTAAAATGCTCAAATATGCCAGCTCGGCTCACCACGGCCTACCAAAATTGCGGGAAAAGAAGTACACAAGCTGGGAATCCATCTCCCTACCTCCACCGAAGATTTGACTTCCCGTGGACGCCGATCCACGAAGAAAACGCCGTTGAACCCTCGCCGGGGCACGAACTCGCGACCGAGCTTCACCGCGCCTCCGTCCCCCTATCCTCGACCCATCCTCGCCGTCCTCCCCGCCCGCGTCACCCCGCTGCGCCCCCGCCCCGCTCCGTCGGCCGCCGGAGAAGAGAGGGTGAGAAGAGAGAGTGTGAGAGAAGAGAGAAGGAGAGAGTGAGAAATGAGAGTGAGGGAGAGAGAGAAAAAGGAGGATATATATATATATAGAAAAACCTAAAAATTTTAGAAATTCAGAAAAATACTAAAAATTACCTCCGTGACTCTCAGGAGGAGCACAACGCGTCGGTACTGTCCCAGAGTCGGAGAATGCCACAGTTCGCCCTGCACAGAGTTCCGAAGGTACATCAGGGAAAAACACGTGTAAAGCACAAAATACACTCCGAGACCCACGAAAATGATCCGAAAAATATCTAAAAAAATCCGGGGCATGACATATTGCCCTAGAGTGGGCGTTGCACACTTGATTTTCACCCTTCTGTCTGACGGATAGGAAGCAGTTTCACAGAAACTGCGGGTACCTAGAAGCGGTTATCAACAAACCGCGGCATTACTGAAGCGGTTCCCTTCTAACCGCGTTTCTTTGTCTATCTGCAATTCACCCTAACCGGCAGTCAGGTTGCCCTCTTTTGGTTCCTAGTTAAATTATCTATTAGTTACGTTATATCCATAGGATTACCCTGCCTTGTTCACTGTTATATCATGCATCAATCATGCTAGGTTTCATGACCATCTTGTTTTAGAAACTTATTTTTAATCATATTCTAATTTCATGCCAAAAACTCTGCCATGGCCGGTCCAAAGCCCGGATTAGAAAGGAGGAGGGTTTGCGTTAGGTTGACAACCAACAGTAAAATTTTGTCACATCTCCAACATGAATTCTGATCTAAATACTTTTTGTGCTAATGCTAGGGCGTCCCCCGGAAGCGACGCATTATATTGGAACCCGGATGGAATGATAGGTGAGCAAGAGCTAGCTAGGGCGTTCCCCGTAAGCGATGCGCCGCAATGGCGTCCGATTGTGGTGTCAAATAGGCAAGGGTTTCCGTGTGGGGTTGGACGTACATGGGTAAAGAAGCTAGTCTAAAAATATAAGATCCGTCTAGCTACTTGGAATATAGGAACTTTAATGGGTAAGGGTTTAGAATTAGTTAAGTTAATGAAGGACATGAGGGTTAACATAGCTTGTCTACAAGAAACTAGGTGGAAAGGACATAAAGCTAAAGACATTGATGGATATGAAAGTTGGTATACGGGTAATAACAACTATAGAAATGGTGTTGCTATAATAATAGATAAAAAATTAAAAGATAGAATTGTAGAAGTTAATAGATTGGGGGATCGACTAATGTTAATTAAACTTATCTTAGGTGAGGATATTTTGAATATAATTAGTGCATATGCACCTCAAGTATGATTAGAAGAGAGCATTAAAAGCAATTTTGGGAGGCTATTGATAGTTTGATCCAAAATATCCCTAGTGAAGAGAGAATCTTTATTGGAGGGGATCTTAATGGTCATGTGGGTAAAGATAATAGAGGCTATGAGAGGATTCATGGAGGGTTGGTTTGGACAATAGAAATGATATGGGTTATATTGTTCTTGATTTTGCTATGGCTAATGATCTAGTAATTACTAATACCTTCTTTAAGAAGAGGGACGAACACTTAATAACATACAAGAGTGGAACACATATAAGTCAAATTGACTATTTTTTTATTAGGAAGGTCGATAGAGTTTTATGTAAAGATTGTAAAGTTATTCTTGGTGAGAGTCTAGCCCTCAACATAAGTTGTTAGTAATTGATATCACTATCCCTAAATTCAAAAGAAAGATCATTATAAATAATTGTTCTAAGATTAAATGGTGGAATTTAAAAGGTAAAAGTTTAGAAACATTTAAAAATCATCTATTAAAGGAAAATATTTGGAATTTAGAACAAGAAACTAATGCAATGTGGAATAAGGTTACAAATTATATAACAAGGGTTGCAAAATAACTCTTAGGCGAATCTAAAGGTAAAAAGAATTTAGAAAAAGAGACTTGGTGGTGGAGTAAGGAAATCCAAAATACCATTAGAGTAAAAAAGGAGTGCTTTAAAGTTTAACAAACTAACAAAGATGATCAAACCCTAGAAGCCTATAAAATCGCTAAAAAGAGAGCTAAGAAAATAGTTAGCGAAGCTAAATCAAAGACATTTGAAGATTTATATAATAAATTAAGAACTCGAGAGGGTGAAAAGGACATATTTAAACTTGCTAAATTAAGAGAAAGGAAAACTAGATTTTTAGATCATCTTCGTTGCATTAAAGGTGAAGATCAAAGGGTTTTAACTAAGGATCTTGAGATTAAAGAGAGATGGCATAGTTATTTTCAGAAGTTATTTAATGGAGATTGCGTCAAGGATTTCTCTTTAGAAGGTACCCAAGAGTCTACAATATTTGATAAATATCAATATTTCAGGCGTATTAATATGTCAGAAGTGGAGGATGCTTTAAGGAAAATGAAAGTGGGCAAGGCCTTAGGACCAGATGGCTTACCTATTGAAGTATGGAAAGGCCTAGGAGATATTGGTATTCAGTGCTTAACTAAACTTTTTAATAAAATTTCAAAGGAATGGAGAATGCCAGAAGTTTGGAGAAAAAGTGTTATAGTTCCTTTCTATAAAAATAAAGGAGATATTCAAAGTTACAATAATTATCGTGGAATTAAGCTTATGAGTCATACTATGAAACATTGGAAAAGAGTAATTGAAAAATGCCTCCAATGTATGACTATTGTATCGGAAAATCAGTTTAGTTTTATACCGAATAGATCTACTACAGAAGCTATTTTCTTACTATGATAGCTAATGGAGAAGTATAGAGAGATGAGAAAAGATTTGTATATGGTTTTCCTTGATTTAGAGAAGGCGTATGATCAAGTACCGAGAGAATTGATTTGATGGACATTAAGAAAGAAAAGAATCTCTCAAGGATATGTTGATTTGATTAAGGATATGTACGACGATGCTATTATTAGTGTTCGAACTCTTGCTGGGGAGACTGGTGAATTTTCAGTTTCTATAGGTTTGCATCAAGGTTCTGCACTAAGTCCATATCTCTTTGCCTTAGTTATAGATGAAGTAACAAAATAATTGCATGAGGATATCCCTTGGTGTATGCTATTTGCATATGATATTATTTTAATTGATGAGAGTATTGATACTTTAAATGCTAAGTTAGAGTGTTGGAAACTTATCTTGGAGTCTAAAGGTTTTAAAATTAGTAGGAGCAAGTCAGAGTTTATGCATTGTAATTTTAGTAATGGGAGAGTAGTTCAGGAAGACATGGTTCTAATTGATGGACATAACATTCCGAAGAGTAGTAGCTTTCGATACTTAGGGTCTATCATACAAGAGAATGGGGAGATTTATGATGACGTTACACATAGGATTAAGGTAGGTTGGTTAAGATGGAGAAGCGCATCAGGAGTCCTTTGTGATTATCGTATGCCTGTGAAACTCAAAGGGAGGTTTTATAGAACGGCTGTGAGACCTATTTTGTTATATGGTACCGAGTGTTGGGCAGTATGAAAAGAACACATTCACAAAATGTGTGTAGCAGAGATGAGGATGTTGAGATGGATGTGTGGCAATACTAAGAAAGATAAGATTAGAAATGAGCGCATCCGTAAGGACTTAGGGATAGCCCCAATTGATAGTAAAATGAGAGAAAATAGATTCAGGTGGTTTGGACATGTGTTTCGACGCCCTAACTCAGCGCCGGTTAAAAGATGTGACCGAATCTTATTGGATGCTAGTAAAAGAGCTCGAGGAAGGCCTAAAATGATATGGTGCGATGTTATTAGGAAGGACATTAGTTTCTTGGGTTTAAATATGAATATAGCACTTGATAGAAATCTTTGGCGGAACATGATTCATGTAGCCGACCCCAAATAATTGGGATAAGGCTCTGATGATGATGCTAATTTCATGCGAAAACCATATAGTCTTGTAATAATCTATTTTCAAATGTTGTGAAACGTGTTATAATGCTGTTTTGATCACTGCTTTATCATGATATCGCTTTCTCTTCTTAAGTCTTTCTTAAGTACGTGGCGCGTATTCCGATACATAGCCATTAGTTACACTTTGCACTCATAGGCACACTCTCTTGGACTTGTGATCCTCTCCGTTGGATATTCTTTCCACCGGACTAGGTGATCTTGTTTCAAGGCCTACGTAAGTCTCCGTGAGCTTGGGATTCCCACTAGGACGCCGAGCTGGTTGCACCCTCAAAACCCAATGGAATAGAAAGCACTTGAGTTTTTCGGCATTTTCTATGAATTGGCCTAGACACGGCTTTACTGAGACTGCTACTTCATGATAGCGGTTCTTGCTCGACTGCGTTCTAGATCCAGTATTCACTGTGTCGACTCTTTTCTCTCGGGCATCGACTTCGTCTAGAAGCGGTTCCTTCTCGACCGCGGCTTGATAATAGCGGTTCCTGGAGGACCGCGTTATTCTAGAATATGCCCTAACCCGTGGTTTGACCCAAGGGTTGGTTCTACTCTATTCCTAGATGGTCCTTGGATTATCTGGAGCATAACATTATGTTTAATAAGCTATTGATAAATTATAAAAATTTAAGAATGTATCGTTATGCTGTCAGATTTTCTCCGTGGCATGATATCCACTTAAATCATCATTGATCTCATGCTTTCAATTTGGTGCATTTTTACCTTGATATTGTTATCGTAGAACTATTGTTTGAACCTTACATTATTGGTCTGATTTTATTGTTATATCTCGTGGAAGTAGCTTGATTTATAACTTGAAGATGCGGATCGGGCACTGATTGTGTCCAAGGGCTTGACACTACTCCCCTCAGCGGATTGGGGGAAACATACTATAAACCATGGGGTATGATGAACATTGGCGTCGTATTGCGTCGGGAGTACTTTTTTTTATAGACGAGTGAAAATCACGAGGCTCTACATGAAATTATATATTCTTGTTACATGACTCTCTAGTACATAGCCTTTATGGTTATGAAAAGTAAATTCTTGTTACATGCAAGTACATTATCGTTACGTGAAAGGCCACTCTACTTTATATTCTCACTTGATCATGTTATCATTTTACATGAATATTCATATCTCTATAATCTACGTCTTGCTATTTGTGTTATTCCTTTGGTTTTATCGCATGTTTCATCGCATTTCATTTATCTTGCCTTCTAGAGCTAAAATGTTAATTATTTAAACATTGCCTTCGTGTTGATACGATGATACCTACCGGGCAAGTGTGCTCATTCCCTACTTTTCAATCTTTTCAGGAAATTTTAGTGAGTCGGATTCAGACAATTCTAGTGACGGGTCCAAGAGCGATGATTGATCATCAAGTGAAGACCGAGAATGTCATGAGTCTAGTCGACTCTTATGATGTATTTTCTATTTTTCTTGATTCTAGATAATATTGTTAAATGAGTCAAGAGTCAACATTATGTAAACTTTTCGATTATTATTTAATAAAGTGGATTTTTGGTCAATTATTGTGCATTCGTCTTGTATGTGAATGTTTAGCGCTCTGATTATCTTGATTGCGAGAGGCTTATCTTGCTGGATGTTCATGTCCCCGATATTACTTCCGCTATACATATACCTCGGGGCGTGACAAACGTGTTCCAAAGGTACACTATCGCGGGCCCAACTGTAAGAAATCGGCAGCGAAGAAACAGAAGAAGAGGTCGGAACGGCCAAATTCCAACACAGTGATGGCGGCGCTGTATTGTATATGTGACACCGTGTCATCGTAAATTTTGCATCCCGACGGACGAATTGAACCCAAAATTAAAAAGGCCCAGGCGCCCCTAAAAAGATACCACCGTGAGCCGGACTGTGGAAGCCCGAACTTCGGAAAGTGGAAGAGGAAAAGAAAAGAAGAAAAAAATAAGAAAAAAAAGGCACTTCAGAAGTATAAAAGAAGAAGAAGGGAGAAAAGAAGAAAGAAGAGAAAAATAATAATAAATAAAAAGGGGGGAGTGGGTTGTATCAGTAGTAGTAGAGTGTGAAAAAGAAGAAGGAGGAGGAGGAGGAGTGTTGTATCGGCTAGGGGAAAGGTGAAAAGAAGAATAGGAAATAAAAAAAGGGGGGAAAGCTTAACCGGCAGCCCCCTGTGAGTATTTAATGCTCAAAACGACAGCCCTCATCTCCTTAAAATGGCAGGGCCTTTCAACAGCAACCCTCAACCTCCTTAAAAGGTAGCGTATTTAATGTGCCAACGGAAGCCCCCCACGCCCCATCCAACGACCCCTAGCGGCTGAACCGGCAGCCCATCAAGGCTGATCCAACAGCTCCATTCGCGTTGAACCGGCAAGCCCGTCCAAGCCCCATCCGACAATACATTTAGGGCTGAATCGACAGCACAGCAAGTTATCAACCAATAGCACATGTAATGCTCGAACGGCAGGCCTCCCCATCCGATAGTGAGGGGAAGCCCATCTGGCAGCGATGGAGCACTTTAACCGACAGCGCGCCAATGCCCATCCGACAGGCCTCACGCGCCCCATCCGACAGCCCCCTAAGAGCCTCATCCAACAGCACATCCAAGCAGCTGAACTGGTAGTCTGCCACCCTCAACCGGTATCTCCTTTAATAATCAACCGACAACGCCCTCAATCGGCGAGTCATCAGCTGCCCATACAGCAGGTCGCTAACGGATCATCCAGTAGTGAATGGAGCATTCATCTGGCAGGCCTCAACGCCCCGTCAAGCAGGAACGGAGTTTCATCCGGCAACTCGCGGAGGCCCCGCGACCGTCTCCCCTACACCCCTATATAAAGGGGGGATGGCATCCAGAATCAAGAGGATGGGGTAGGAAAGAGAATAAAAGGACGAGAGTCACCTGGGAGCCGAAGAGAAGAAGACGCAGAGCGGAAGAGAGGAAGAGAGAGGGAAAGGAAGAAGTTTGTAGGTGATTCCCAGTAGGTGGGCTCGATCGCCTCTCATGCCCAACTGAGCACTACATCATGTATCTCTTTTATTCTTGGCAATAAAAAAGAGTTTTGATGCTGTTATCTTGTTCTTGGGTTTACTCAGTCTTCTTGAAGTTTTGTTTCATTTCTTCCCCATTTATGCAATAAATATCCCCTGCCTCATCGATGATGCATTACTCGTTAGTCTCATCATAAAATCCCCTCTTGGGCTTCTATCTTCAAAGCTAGCTCTGAATAGTGAGTAGGACCCCGAGGTATAGAAGGCCCGAAATCCCTTCTTCCCCTTGCTATCATGAAATCGGAATTGTTTGTTTTACTATCTACTCTACTCATTTCAGATATTGTCCATGGAGGGGCGCTAGGCCCTCATCCTCTCTCTGTACTTCATCAGTGGAAAGGGAGAGATGGCCAGGGGTTCGGTTTGAGCCGCCCACATGATCATATTTCCCTTCACCCCCATACAGTGCAATTGCCAAAGGCTTTACGGCACTCTGTTTTTCATTTTTTTATGAACCAGCATGCTCGAGCAGGAGATCCAGTGTCGTCTTGGCGTGCAATCCCCTATGCCGTTGACACCTTCTCCTCCCCCTCTATAATCCATCAGTGGGAAGGAGGAAGCTACCAAGGGGTTAACCCTCGTAACCCACATGCTAATCCCCACTGTCAACCCTCCTTCGCATGGGGAATTTGGCTATTGCAATGCTCTGTTTTGAGATCACGCTGATCCGGCATGCTCCTTCTTGTGCGATCCGACAGCCCTCGCTAGTTCTCATTTTTCTCCATTATAAGGTGAATCGACAGCCCTCATACGTGCGAACTGGTAGCCCCTTTCAGCTGAACTGGCAGTCTCCCTTATTCCTTTTTAAAAAAATGTCAAATGACAGCCTCCTCGCAAGTGGACCGGCGTGGGGATTGTGGATGTTGCCACTTTTGTGCACATCCTTGTAATTAAGGGTCGTCTCGGATTTTTGGTGGACGAATACCCACTTCACACCCCCAGAATGCCCCGAGTCTAAGGGAGGTGCTGTCAAAATTTCACCAAACTTTAAGCTGATAAATAAAAGAAACAAACGATAAAAGATGTTGATAGTAATAATAAATGGTAAAAAAGAAATGGTAAAACAATTCATAAAAAGAAATGCTCAACAAAAAAACCAAAATAACGAAATAGAAATACATAAATGAATAAAAAAATAAAATAAATTTGAGATATCAAACAAAGTATGTGATCAGAATCAAAAAATACAAAAAAAGAAAAAGAAAGAAAGAAAAGAAAAGAGAGGAAAGAAACACAACATGTTAATTAAAAAAGAAGGAGCGCCACATGTCGGTGATGTGACTGTTCATTTGCGTTCTGATGGGTGATGCATCTGTACGGACGCGTCACCGCGATGCAACGCGACTTGGCAAACACGGTGAAAATTCTGATTATTTTTACGAACGCGGTCATGGTCCCAACCATGACCAAGCAGACGCATCAGTGAAGCTGACGCGAGTGTGCAGGCACGTCATAGGGCGCTGTCGCCATTGCTTGTGAACGCAATCAGATTCTCGACCGCGATCTTAAGGACGCAGTCGGTGTCCCGACCGCGTTCAAGATAACAACCGCTGAGCTTCTACTTCCAAGAATATAAGGGCTATCTCAGCTAAAGGGCTTAGAAATACATAGATAGCAAATCAAAATAACAAAAAAAACATAATAAAAATATATATGAAAAATATAATAAAAATGAAATAATAGAAGAATGTATAATCAGTTCGAAACAAGAAAATTGATAATAGTAATAATAATAATCATAATGATGTCTAGTCTGACACTTCTAAATCATGGGTGAGGGGAATAGAAATAAGGCCTATTGCGAGCACGGTTTGGCCCTTGGGATCTACCCTGCCATGGCCATGACCTAGCCTCGCTTTTGGGCTAATAACCCTTCGGGTCGGACCCACTCTCATTGGGTTCCATCCCTCTTTCTTAATATTGAATCATGCCAAATCACTTGCAAACATGTGCCCCAGAGATTTCCTACGGCGTTGCTGCATCGTTTGTATAAATCATTCCCGGATCGATGTCCGAATAAGTTTTCTGCGCTTTTCCTCCCAGACTCGATGGCCCGAGGCTACGCCGGTTCGCCTATAAACCTGCATGCGTATGCGATGCTGTCAACGATGAGTCGAAAGATTCGCGCAAACTTGATCGCGAAGCCCCTCGAATGATCTGAACTTCCTGGTAGGCTCATCCTCGGGGGTCTTACATTCGATAGGGGCCTGGGTGTTGCCATTTCATACACATCTTGGCGATTAAGGGATCGTCTCATACTTCTGTAGACAAGCACCCACTACGTCCCCCTAACATACTCTGGGATAAGTGGAGATGATGCCAAAATTGTGATTCTTCATCGCTCGAGTCACAACAAAATAAATAATAATAACAATAATAACAACAACAACAATAATAATAATAATAAATAGAATAAAATGAATATGTCAAAAATAATATGTAAGAAAATCAAAATAATAAAGATAATAATAATAACATAACAAAAAGTAAAGAAATAATTAATATTAATAATAGTAATAAAATCAAAATAACAAAAAAATACATAGTAAAACAAATCAAAATCATGAAAATCATGATAAAATCTAAACCACAACAAAATACAATAAAAGCACGACAACCAAGAATAAAAATAATAGTAATGATAAAAGGGGTGTCTTTTGCAGTTCTGTGCATGCACCAACATAGTCTTTAGGCCATACGGCCCTTTCTCCGGACGACTAATCAAGGGTTTTCTACTCTTCGGGGAGATGTAATTAACATCGTAACCTTTATGGCACGACAGGTTTCAGTCTCGACCCGCTACCCACTATCGCCTGGTAAGTCAGACAGCGTGCATACCTTGGTGACTCCAAGCCTTTTAGTCTTTGGAGTCCGAACAAACTGTCACGTTGTGACCGGCACGCCTGCACACCAATAAATCAAAATAAATAAATAAAATAAAATAAATAAATAAATAATAAGCTCCCACAGCCCCCTCCCCCACTCTTCATTTCTTCTTTAACCAAAAAGTGATACGGCAAAGAGCAAATCCAATACACATTAATCTTTTTTTTATTCTGGACACTATTCACCCCTGTCAACAAGGTTCCTATGGGGCATTCCTTCTCCCCTGTCGACAAGGTTTGAACCTTTGTCGACAGGTCCAACGTGCGTGCTCGAACCCCTGTCGACCTCCGTCCCCCTCCACTGTGTTGAATCGACACTACTTGCTCTTCTTTTACCAACTGATACGGCGCAAAAAATGCACATGAACCGACGCCATAAATGCCATGAATCGGCAGGCCCCTTCTCATAAAAAAACAAAAAAACAAAGGTTTATTCTTCAAACAAGTGAATCGGCATGGACACTATTCAAATCTAAGGCATTTAAGTCCTTTTTTTTATTACTAGCACTATTCACTTTATGCGCAAATTGCTTCATCGGGTGCTCGTTTGACCCCCGCATCGCCGTCCCACTCATCCCCGGGCTGTCGAACCACCAGATATCGGTGAAAAAGTGAGTGTTAATGACTAGTAACTTTTAACTATTCATTTTGGGCCTATTAAGAGTTAAATTCCGTTAATTTTGCTGCCATTGCGATTCTATGACTCGGAACGAGTTCTTTCTGCCACTCCTGGGATCGTTGACCATTAGGCTTAGCACCGTGCTGTACTGCCCTGACTGGAATCCCCGAGTTTTCCCTTTTATGGCCGTTTAGCCCAATCTGGTGCCCTTGAATCATGAATAAAGGGAATGCAAACAAGGCCTATTACAAGCACGATTTGGGCGTACGGGTTTGTCCCACCATGGCCATGACCTGACCTCGCTTCGAGGTCGATAACCCTCTGGGTCGGACATATTCTTATTGGGTTTCATCCTCTTTTGCTCATATCAAATTATGCTAGATCACGGGCAGACATATGCCCCTGGCCCATGGGATTGCCCATGGCGTTGCTGCATCGTCAGCATAAATCAGTCCCGGATCGATGTCGGAATGAGTTTTCTACGATACTTTTAACCTCAGACTCGATGGCCTGAGGCTACGCCGGTTCGCCTTTGGACCCACATGTGTATGCAACGGTGTCAATGATGAGTCGAAAGATTGGCGCATATATGATAGAGAAGCACCTCAGATGATCTGAATCTCCTGGTAGGCTAGCCCTTAGGGGGTGCTCTATCCGGTATGGACCCTGGTGCTGACGTTCCATGCACACTTGGATGATTAAGGGACCGTCTCAAACTTCAGTAGGCAAGCTCTCGCTACATCCCCCCAACATGCTCTGTGACAGGGGGAGATGCTGCCAAAATTTTGATTCTTCGTCACTCGAGTAATAGCAAAAATAAAGGGAATACAAATGATGCTTATTGCAGGTCGCATCCGAAACCTCAGGATCACCCCGCTATGGCCGGAACCTGGCCTTGCCTTGAGGACGATAACCTTGCGGATTTGATCCGTCTCTACTAAGCTTCACCATGTTTTCCCCGTCACCAAACATCAAATCATGCCGCATTTCCGATAAACATTACTCGCAGAATTACTCATGATATTGGCGTGCTCTCAACCCAGAACGGCCTCCAAATAAAACAACAAAAAATGAAGAATGAATAAGTTAATTGGTCCGAGCGTCCTTGCCATCGGCACAGAGTGCCTCGCTGCGCTTAATTTTTGATCTTTTCTTTTCTTTTAATAATTTAAATTTCAGGCTATAGGGCTCTTCTTCCTGACAATTAATCAAGGATTTTCTCTCCTTCGGGGAGATGTAATTAACACCGTGACCTTTATACCCACTATCGTCTGATCAGTCAGACGGCGTGCACTAGTAACTCCAGGCCACTTTGATCTTTGGAGTCCGAATAAACTGTCATGTTATGACTGGCACGCCTACGCATAATAAATGAAATAAATAAATTAAATAAATAAATAAGTTCCACACATGCATGGACATCTGATGAGTGATTGCAATCTCATGAAAAAAGATGATTTAAATGCATGCAGAGATAAATCTATTTTTAAAGAACGGAGAAATGTCTATTGTTTTTACTGTGGACTGTATGGTCATGTTATGGATGATTGTAGTGTAATGAGAAATGATAACTTAAGTACATGTAAGGGTAGAACTATTTTTTATAAGTCTAGAAGATTTTCAAATAACAGAAGCACATTTGAAAAATTTCATTCAGTTAGTAAAAATTCAGTCAAAGGAAAATATTCCTATTGCTATTATTCTTATGGAAAGTTTGGCCATACCATGTCAAATTACAGATCTGTCAAAAGAGAAAATAATTTTCACACTGGAAATGTTAAATTCTTTGGCCATCAATAAAAATTTGCTAATCTCATGCACAAGATGAATGCGAAACCTCATGTAAGTTGTTTTTATTGTGGTGAGTATGGGTATGGGATGCATCATTATTTCTGGATTGTGAATAATGATTTGAATGCAATGAAGAAGAGGAATCTCCATGTTAGAAGTGTGTCTAACCCTCAAGGACCTAAGAAGAGTTGGGTACCTAAACATATCAAATGAGGAGAAATTTGTCTTGCAGATGGAAATAAGAAGGTCAAAGTAATCACTCAGTAAATAAGGGCTGCTCAAGGCACAGTTTGGTAATAAACTTTAACTTAATGAATTACAAAAATTGATGTGTGCTCTTTTCAATGTTGGCATGTTGATTTAGCCATGCATACTCAATTTTCCTACTTGTTTTCATGAAAATAATTTGATGAACCTGTCTTTGAACTATCCAATGATTATATCTTCATGCCAAATATGAATGCAATGCTTGGGAATGAATGGACACAGATTTGAGTGTGCTTTTGATGATGCTATGACTGTTTGATTGCTTGATTGATCTCCATCACTTCATTTCAATTAAAAAGGGGAGATTAGTGCGTGTGCATGCTTTAGATTATCTATGTGCTTGAATTGTCAACATAGCATGTTTGCTCTATGTCCAAAATAGATTGGTGTGGGGATGAAAAATCTCTCATTTGGTTTATTTTATATATTGGTTCATTTTATTAACGCGGGACATGCCTGTCACTTTCATGACAAAATTTATTGTGAGCTCGTCTGACTTATCAGACAATGGTGGGTGATCGTGTCGGGACCTGAAGTCCGCTATACCATAAAGGTTATGGCATTAATTACGTCCTTCCAAAAGAAGGGCAACCCTTGATTAATCGTCAAAGTAGAAAAGCCCTCGGGGCCGGAGAAAATATGTGAAAGTAATGCTTGTTTTATGACATGGAAGCGGGATTAAATCGTGCACGCAAGCACACAGTACGGTTATGTTTATTCTGTTTAATCGGTTCCTGGTACAAGGCAGAGAATCTTGGGTTCGAAACCCACCTCACGCTTAGTGATAGCTTCCAGCCGGACTTAATCCGACTTTCTACAAATCACCATTTTATATACCATAGAATCGAAAATGCAAGCACTCATACTTATGTTTATACAATTAGATACGAGTGGATATATAGATGGGAGTTGTTCTTCTTATTTGGAACCGTGTGTAGGAGTCGGCTTTAACTTAATGTGGATTGTTTGAGATCATGTTATTATTATTTTATTTAATCATTTATTTATGTGTTTATTCGACTTAATCAAAGGAGATTTCGACAGCACCTCCCATGTCCCGAAGAATATCGGGGAGGATATAGGAGACTCGTCTACGAAGGGTCGGGAAGAGCTCCGAAAAAATGCTCATGCCTATACGGCAATCCCGTACCTCATGATAGGTGGAGGAGCTAGAGGGCTAGCCCTCTAGGAAATCCCAATCACCTCGGAGGTCATCAATCAATGCTTGCCATTTTATTTGTTGAACCACCTTTATTATTGCAACACATGCATATAGGTTCATACAAACCAGCATGACTACATTCTGACATGTTCGTATGCCACCAGGACAATGTATGCCAGGGAATGGCACTTGTTCGTTCATTTCTTCTCTTTATGGGATGCTTTGCGCTCATAATTAAGTATGGATAACCGTGTGGCTGCCACTACCATAAAGGGTGAAAACCAGGCGAGAAAATCGATACACATGATATGGAATTAAATCACCGACTCTTAATAGAATTTCGGCAACATCTCCCCCTGCCCTGGAATATGTTAGGGGAGACATAGGAGACCCGTCCACAAAGGATGAGACGAGTTCCGAAACAGACGAGCATATCAAAATGATAGCCCAGACCCAATAATGAGTAGTGAATGTTTTGCCGATTATTCTAGACCCATTTCGGTACCACGGTGTGTACATGAGTACTCTAAGGAGAGCCGGCACAACAATGGACCGAAGGACACAAAGGGTTCAGGGCACTATTCACTTTTGGGGCGGTCAATGTTTTATTTCCCTGTCAATATCATCGGAGCTCACGCTGTAATGCATGACGAAGCCCCGTGATTTAGTGGGATGATTGGAGTACCCGGGAAGACATGGGATGACACTGCCTCCCGGTTTAATTCCGACAACATCTCCCCTTATCTCGGGATATGCCAAGGGACGTATAGGAAATCCATCCACGGAAAGCCGAGAAGAGATCCGTAATACGCGGGCATATCAAAACCCGAGAGCCACAAGGGCGAGAGCCATGGGACACTATTCACCGTCGAGGTGATTTATTCATTATTCTTCTAATGAGGCCATCGGAGCGCACGCCATAGTAGACGGCGGATCCCCGTGACTCGATGGGGTAGTTGAAAAGTGTGATGCGATATTATAAAATAACTCCCTAAATTAATTTCGGCAGCATCTTCCCTTATCTCAGGATATGTCAAGAGATGTATAGGAAACCCGTCCACGGAGAGTCGAGACGGGGTCCATAACAAATGGGCATATCAAAGCCCGAGGGTCGAGAGGGCCGAGAAGCCGCAGGACATTGTTCGCCATTGAGGCAATTTATTCATTATTCCCCTAACGACGTCATCGGAGAGCACGCCAAAGCATACGGCGGATCCCCGTGACTCGGTGGGGTAATCAGGAAACTCGGTAAATCACGATGCGATATTATAAAATATCTCCTTGAATTAATTAATTTCGGCAGCATCTCCCCTTATCTCGGGATATGCCAAGGGATGTATAGGATACCCGTCCATGGAGAGCCGAGATGGGGTCCGTAACAAACGGGCATATCAAAGCCCGAGAGTCACAAGGGCGAGAGCAATGGGAAACTATTCACCGTTAAGGTGATTTTTTCATTGTTCCCCTAGTGAGGCCATCGGAAAGCATGCCATAGTAGATGGCAGATCCCCGTGACTCGGTGGGATAAACGGAAAACCTGAGCGCTCGAAACACGTATAAGAATACGATGTTGAGGGTATAACCCCTCGTTAATATACCTCCGAAGCATAACCCATCGGTGATATCGAGTCCGACCTGGAGGCCACATGGATGGCAGGGAAAAGGGTGCTACAGAAAACAGCCGAGGAAGAAGAGGGGAGTTCTCTATGTATAGAATTGTGACCCAACAGTCAGTATGTGAAGATATGTTCATGACCTGGCAGCCCATAGCAGCTGAACCCGCGGCCAGCAAAGGCAAGTGATACAGCGGCTAAAACAGGAGTGTTTTCTCCTTGATCCGATGGCTGACTAATGCATATATATGCATAAACATAAAACTGATCAAAATAATTAGCGGTTGGACACATTTAAATGAACTGGTGGCGAGCTTCGCATGCAGATTCACATACGCATACACAGACATGACGAAGTGAGCTGGCGGCCTTATGAGGGATGGATATCCGGCTTCTGTGCATAGGAGTGATGAGACGGCAGCCACGGCTATACGGTGGCCAGTTGGAAGTGGCACGGCGGCAAGGAGAGGAGTGCGGGATCTGGCGGCCTCATAAGGGATGGTTGGTCCGGCGGCTGGCAGCGGGGGTGAGACGGCGGCCTACAAAGTAGAGAAGGCTGTGTGGAAGAGCTGCTATCCGACGGCAGGGTGTGCATGTATGTTTATTCATATGTGCAATAGAGTGGATGGGCCATGCAGGTTTATGCCAAGTGGCTGAGTCTTGCATATGCACATGTGCGTAGTAGAGTGAGATGGCGGCCATAGATTGATGTATGCATGGATATATATATAAACGTATTATATGCAACAACAGTGGACAACACTTTAAGCAGCGGCTGGGAGCGTTAACACGGCGGCTTGGGGCGATTTGAGTTGCCATGTACATATACGGCGGCCAGGCGAGGGAATCTCGCAAAACGGCGGCTGGGCTTTTGAGGTGGCGGCCAAGGCGCGAGGTGAGACGGCGGCCGTGGGTTGGTGAGATGGTGGCTGGCGCGATCCACGCCAGCCACCGGATCACTCTCTCCAATATGTTAAAAAAATAGAGTACGTGCCATGAAACAGAGCATCGGAGGAGGGTGAATCCTTGGCATTATAACCCATTAATCCACTCAATTAAGGCATCCAAAGGACTTGTATAAACAGCATCACTAGACTCCTAATCTTAGATGAGCATAAGCCGAGCGGTTCATAACTGGGGAAAAGGGGAAGTTAACGTGAAAACTGGAACCCAGAACCCTCGGTATGGCATATTCTCCGCGTAAAACTCCATCACACCAGGATGGCGAATAGATGTTTCCCTAGCAATAGATCGAACAAAGGTTGCACTTAGATGAGCTGACCCCTGATGACCATCAGGAAGAAGACTAATGACCGTTTGCATAGGTGTTCGGATGAAATGAGGACGTGTGTCCCTCTCACCCACGGGGAAAAACGCTCAGATTAGAAACCCGGGAAGTGATAGTAAACGATCGATATGGAGGTGAACTCAATGTATGAATACATGAACGCAAATGATTGGTGATAGATAGAAGAGGAAATGAACAGAATGAATGATGAAATCAGTGAACAAAGAATTATAAAACTGTGCTTTATTTACTGCTCTCAAACGGGGCAAATACTACATCAGAACTGAAGCAAAAGGGAGAATCACATTTATTACAAGGGAAGATGCATGGTAGACAAAGGGAACGGGGTAGCTGTAGCCCAACGTGGGCACTACTGGGTGGAGACCCACCTCCTTCTCAGTTGCTGCGAAACCGACTCTGTTGATCTCACTCCCCCTCTTCTTGTTGGTCTCTCTATCTGCCTCCCCTTCTATCCTCTCTTTCTTCTGCTACTCTCCCTTGGCTGTGCCCGGAAGCCCTCACCTTCTCGCTTTTTTCTTTCCCAAGTCTCCTGCCTCATGCCTCTTTCGAAGCCTCCTTCCGAAGCCTCTCTTATTTTGCTCTTTTTTCTGTCCACCCCCCCTTCTCGAATGATCGAACGATGGGTTTTATAGGTAGGGTTATTGGCGGCTGAGGGTGAGGGATGGACTAGCGGCCGAAGGTGCCATGGGCTGTCGGCTTACATGGGCCACCAACTCACGTGATTGCCTTTAGCCCAGTTGGCCCATTCGACCATTTCTTGAGTAACTTGACCACTCTTTGACCCATTCATTTATTTAGGCCCAATTCCCATGACTTTGGACCATTCTTTTCACTGACTAGCTTGTCCTTGTTGTCCGGGGTTCCGCTGACTTGTTCGGGGATAGTCCTGCATAGTCCTTTTAGCTCCTGGGTCTTGGTTTAGCAGCTGTCTCTTGCAGCCGGGCATCTTTCCTTTTCTTCTTTTCCTTTGGTCTCATCTTTATTCGGCTTTCGCCATTCTTTTCCTTCTTTTTTTTGTCCGGTGTGGGAGCACTTGATCGGAGCTTAAGACCTACAGATGTAATTATTTATTCAAAGAAATATTTTTAGTATTAACAAATGCCCCTCACCCGCGGGTGTCGCGAATGAGGGACGAGTGAGCGGGGTCTGCGGGTGCAGCCCATTTAAATAGTGTCTTTTTGTTCTTTTATTCTTTATTCACGCAAGTAAGCAGGCATCCATCGACCGCAAGCATCATATAGATATATAGAATAGCTCCCTATATCAAGGATCGGATAAGGACATCACCCTTGATTCATGGATAGAGTGCAGCTCACGAAGCACAACTAAGGGAGATGTGCATGCGCAAAGAGGACACTGCACAGAATATGTGCATAGTAGAAATCACAATCTACACCCAAGGCTACTTCTTTGTGGTGTGATAGTGCAAATAGGTGTGCAGCGAATCTTAGACATAGGGATACGCAGACGTTCTAAGTAACACTAGAGTACTACTCTAGTGTCTACACACACAGTTGAGGCTCTCGATTTTAGGCAGCTTCACATAACCCCCTTGTTTATTCTGAATGTCGGACTTCACCGTTCGGTGCAAGTCTCCTCATGTGTCTCAATGGGGATTCCCGGCTACTAGGATTCATCCTTTAGTATGATTTTATTGCAGGGTTTGCTTCACCTCGCCACACGAGTCTCCTCATTTGTTTCAATTTGGATTCCAAGTTTCTTGGATCCTCATTCCCTAGTTACGATTTTATAGAGCTTACTTCACCATTTCGCGCGAGTTTCCTCATTTGTTTCAACGGGGATTCCCGACTTTCTGGATCTGCATTCCATTATATAGCGGTTTATTGCGGAGCTTGCTTCACCATTTCGTGCGAGTTTCCTCATTTCTTTCAATGGGGATTCTTGGGTTTCTGGATTTGCATTCCATTTGTTTTTCTTCTCTCTCTCTCTCTCTCTCTCTCTTATGAACGAAGGGGGCATGCAACTTTTTCCTCATGATTATCCCTTATGTGAGTGTAGAAATTCAAGCATCCGTAAAATGTTAATTAGAACCTTCTAGCATCCTTATGATTAGAGACCATTGCTAACATTGTGTGTAGAGTGTATGGAGTTTCGTCTGGGAGTAGCTCGTGAGCTACGCTAGCGACACCGCTATGACTTTTCCCCTGGACGCATACACTCACCAAAAATCGACTTTTCATTCCTTAGTGTATGCCATGATGCACAAATATCTAGAATCGAGCAACTTTATTTAGCAAGGCAACGCGGTGCTAGAAGTTTGAAGGAAGTGTAATAATCTATAGTATAAGCAAGCATGCAAGCATAGTGAGCAAAACACCCGAAGTCAAAAGCATGCAGAAGAATATTCGTCTTCTCTATTTTTTTTCTCGTAATTTTTTTTCTTTTTATTCTTTTTTTTCTTTTCTTTTCTTTTCCTCCTTTTTTTATCTTCTTCTTTATTTTCCTCTTTTTTTGTGTTCTCTTTCCTCCTTCTTTCCTCTCTTTTTTTTCTTCTCTTTTTTTTCTTCTTTCTTCTTTCCCTTTTTTCTTTTTTTTCTCTCTCTTTTTTTCTTTTTCTTTTATGGGACTTAATAAGTATACTCGCAGACCGACTGCTTTAGAAGTGCGTGGCTGATGCCATGGCGGTGGAGAGAAGGTGTTATATGTTGTGATAAATTCCTGGAGGGATCAAGGGTTGGTGTGAAACCAAAGGGGGGGGGGTCTTTTTTGTTCATTTGGTTTGGATTGACAGTTCCGAGTCAATGATAGGATGATCGTCGGCTTAGACCGAAGGTCGTGACGCCAAGAAAGAAGGGGCCTTTTTGTTCATTGGTTCGGACGGCAGCTCCAGACTAACGGTAGGATGACGGTCGGCTTAGATCGAAGGTCGTGACGCCAAATGACTTGGCTTAGACGTAAGGTCGTGACGCCAAAGGAGGATATTTACCAGCCTAGATAAACGGTCATATTATCGGACAACTTGGCCTAGACGGTATGTCATGATGCCAAGGTAGAAGGGGGCCTTTTGTTGGTTTATGCGCCAGCCTAAACGGGAAGTCATGATGTTAACGATGGATTTATGCATCGGCCTAGACGGGAGGTCATGATGCCAACGGTAGAAGGGTTTGTTTATTTATGCGACAGCCTAGATAGAAAGTCATGATGCTGACGATGAGTTTATGCGCCGACCTAGACGGAAGGTGTTGAGTAGTGGATAGCGGATCTAGAGGGGAGGCGTGAATAGATCTGCCCCTCTTTTCGTATAACACCCCTCTTTAAAGCTAGAAAAAGAGAATCGCAACGGAATATAACTAGCTTAGCGAAGGATAAAATGATTTGCTTAGCAAGATGATTACGCAATATAGAGATCAAACCTAAGCATGCATCTAACATAAAGTAATCGCACAAGCAAACCACAACACACGAGATTTTAAGGTGGTTCGGACCGAATCCCCAGTCCTACGTCCACCCCTCACCAAATCCGGTGAGGCTCAACTAGTGCCACGTACTGAACCGCAGATCAGAAAGACCTCCGATTACCTTCCTACTAACCACAGGTAGGGACGTCAACACCGCAGATCGGACAACTTCCGATTGCCTTCCTACTAACAACCGGAGGGACGATCTTCTGTTTCAATGTTTGAATGAAATGGATAGAGAACAAGATAAAAATGCTTAAACAAGATATAGAGATATGCTGAAATGAAATAGATCTTATCTGAGATTGCTGGAGCCTGAATCTTCTTTTCTTCACAAGATGTAAACAACCAACAGAAGCTTCTTTCTTCTTCACAAAGCTCTCTTCTTGATTCAGCAACAATGGCTTCTTCTTCCTTGTGAAATGAACTTCCTTGGATCTCTTTGAGTTGATGAAGAAGACTATGGATGTAGCTTTGATCACCTTTGAGAACCTTGATTGCTTCTAGCTTCCTTGGAGGTTGCTTGCTTCAGATCTAAGCTTGAATCACCTTGGAATGGATGAAGAACCTCTGCACGGAGTACTGTTCACGGCTACAGTACCTCTTCTTCCAAGCTCCTCTCTAGCCTCTCTTGATCTCCCTTTGATTCAAATGAACAACTAGGGTTTTCTAACCCTCTTGCATTGGTTTTATATCTTTTGAATGGTCCATAGACACCCCCCAGACCAGATCCACAATCCATGGGAGATTGGGTGACTTTAGGATTAAAGAAATACAAGGAAAGGGGCTGGCCTCGAGGTGGAAAATGAAGTCAACATTTGTTGGCTCGGGGCTGGCGGTCCACCGGAGGTAGGTGGTGGTCGACCGCCACTGAGAAACCCTGTAGAAATTTCGGTTCTGGAATTTTCGGTCGACCGCCCTGGGCTGGCGGTCGACCGCCACTGAGAATCCTGCAGATAGTGAGCTGCTGGAAATTCCGATCGACCGCCCCTGGGCCAGCGGTCGACCGTTGGCTGGGGAAATCCCGAGTTTCCCCGGTTCAGTCTGTTAACCCCTTTAGTAGCTCATTCACGTATGTGGCATCAAACTTGGCAGAATCTTGAGGATTTCAACTGAACCTTTTGACTCTTGATGTTAAGATATTAAAGGTATATTGCTCCTATAATCAAAATTTTGTTCCGGGGGCTTCGCCCCCGGAAACCCCCGCAAGGGGCGCTGCCCCCTCGATCCCCGCGACTTGACCGCGCAGGTCGATCCGCGTGCGAGGGCGCAATCATTGAGCTTTCACTTTTGCCATCTCCACTCCATTCCTTGGCTTATCTGTCATGAAAGAACATCAAGTATTTCAATCATATGAGAGTGGAAAGCATCAATGACTTATATTGTTCAGCCATTATCAAAACTATGAATATCAAATGACTCAAATGACCACAGGGACACAACATTCTCCCCCTTTTTGATGATGGCAACACTGTGAGTCATTATGTGGCAGTAATATCCAAGATGGCAAAGTTTATAATATATATAACTCAAGATCCATGATGATGAAAGCATGTGAATGCGGATATGTATGCATGGATGATCAACATGGATGATCAAAGCGTGTGAATTCGTATGCATGATTAGAAAGAGATTTATCCCCCTTTGACTCCTCCCCCTTTGACACTCATAATCACAAAGAGATATGTATGCATGGACAATCACAAAGGATATTCCCCCATAGACAACTTACAAAGGTAACTCACAAAATTCTCCCCTTTTGACAACAGCAAAAAGGAGGGGTAATGTAGAGTCGATGACAAAAGTCTTAGTGACAGAGCTGAATAGGAGTTTAGAGCAAGCCATTATATGCAAATCTTAAACATGCCGTGAGCAATATACATGGTTCAAAGCTAATGAAATACGAGATCATCAACAAAGTTTGAAAAGTAGCTACATCTATATTTTAATATAAATGAACCAGAAATGCATATCATGGCATTGGTGAACTTTCCTTTGTCGTATACATTCATATTCAATTACTTCATTGGGAATAGCACGAACTAGTATTGAGGTTAAACAAGTATGACTAAAACATGGAATTTTATGAATTCAGCACCGGTTTGCATGATCTTTTGTAGTTTTATGCACATGACTCATATTTTACGAGCAATGGAGTCTAGTACATGCCTCTTATCCGTAAGAATACACGTTGTTTAGATGCCAGTATTCCTAGGTATTTGGTAAGACTAACTATTATGCTTCAGAATGAACAGAGATAGCAAAGTCACGTCATGACATATCTGATCTCATTTCTTTGATGAGAAGATATATTTCTCAGCAATTATGCCAGTGCTCTACCTAGAGTCTAAATTAATTAAGACAGAGATAACAAGGGCACATCATGACATATCATTCGTCACTTATTTTGAGGACGTGACATATTTCTCCGTGCAACAATATCATAATCTATCAAATTGATTTTCACGAATTCCACCTCGTCAAGGTGTTTAACAGTAATACTAAGCTTTAGCAACTTCAACCAACGTTGCAATGACGTTTGAATTTTTAGATTTCAGGATAGTCATTCAAGACACATCATGTAATCTCTAGTTAAAGTCTATTAACACCACAGAACATAGATGATTTCAAAAGAAATATCAGAACTTCAAGAAAATCATTAAATCTGAACCATTTTTATTTGATGGACAATCATCAGTTCATATAATAGAAAGCTCTTACGCCATAGTTCTGTCGGTCTCATGATCTCATATTCAGGCTAGAAGCCATTGAGGTTCACATTGCAAGAGAGGAAGGGAAGCAACAAGACTCCCCCTAAGGATATGCAATGGATGCACTCAAGGAATTATGTTTGAAGGAAGTGTAATGACAATTGTCAAGGAGATGTTGACTTTAACCATGCAGGGGTTGACCTAGTCTGTAGTGCCCCAAAAATTATATAAATAATTTTTATAGATTTTTTCTGGTATTTATTAGGAATTTACAAAGGCCAAAATAGATTAATAAATGAATTGAAGCCCAATAGGTTTAAGGACCAAGCCCATTAAGTTTGACCCATATTCTAGAAAGTTATTTAGCCTATTCACGGATTTTAAGGATAAATACTCATTTATTAGATAATTATATGGATAAATAAATAAAAGAGTTTGAATTTTTTTGAATTCTGCGCACATGGGATGTAGCGGTCTATCGTGCGACCGCAACAGTCAGGTAACGCGCCTACCTTCGACCGTTCGCTCTGTTAGTTCCGTGAAGTGAAGAAAGAGTAAAAAGATTAGATTTTTGCTAGTCTATCTCTTAGGGATCGAGATGGGAAGACTAGTAGAGGTGTTAAGGACTCTTAGAAGTCAATCTAAGGTTTAACAAGGACTCTGGAATCGATCTAATCCTCAAACCCTAGTCAAAACCCTATAAATAGACCCTAGTTTTGACCTGCGCGACCCCTACTTTGGCTCGCGTGGAATCAAGGTAAAGAGTCATAATTTCAGGTAAGTTCTTTAAAACTTTTTGTTTATAATAATTTAGACTAATAGCTCTCAAAATTTCGTACTAGGAGATCAACTACACAAGAAGTTAGAAGCTTCCAAAGTTGCTAGTACGACCTTAGCAACCCAAGAATCTGAGCAAAGGTCCACTGAAGATCAGGGAATTAGATCATCAAAATGAGGTATTTAGGGTTTGATTCTTTAGAACTTTTTGTTCCCTTAGTTTCATCTTCTTGCCCTCAAAATTTCACGTCCTTAGGTCAAGAGGTTGAGAGTTAGAGCGACGAGAAGTTGCTGAAAAATCATAGGAAGAGAAGAACTAGGGCGTGTCTTGCCGTCCCAAATTCAAATTTAAAGCCTAGAAAAGAGGTAGGTCATCTCATGAATGGTAAGAACATCATGTTAGGGATAAAAGCCCTCTGATTTTGATTGATTTCATGCATTCTAGACCATGAATTCATGTTTTAGTTTGACCTATGCATACATGCATGTCTTGAGCCTTAATCAAAGATAAAAGATATTATCTTGTTCAATTCACTGCAACATATGCATCTAGATAGCCTCTATATTTCGTTTCTCATGACTGGAATATTCTAAGTAATTTGATTTCCAGCCATGACATATTTTCAGTCTTTTACCTTCTATATCCTGTCAGCAGAAGCTCTGACAGATTAAGGTAAGACCGTCACATGATTGTAACGGCCTTACGATCAGCCGTCACACCCTCTGTTATGTTTAAATTTCTCTGTTGTCTCTGACAGACCAAAGTCAGTGCGTCACAATACTGTAACGGTCCCACGATAAACCGTCACAGATGTATAACGCGTCTGTCTTAGACCGTTAGAGTGCTATTTTATGTCAACCCAAGACACGACTGAGGAGAGTCAAACTTACTTATAAATAAGCCTAGTTATCTAAGTTTTGACTTGTTTTCATGACCCTGAGTTTATTAATTGATTCTTGATAGGAAATTGCATGTTTAAAGCATCTTGAGTTATTTTAAGTTATGCTAATTTCATTGCCTAAACTCTATAGTTTTGAATTTAAACTATGATTTTTAGTATTGTATTGACGAAGCTTTATCATTGTTCCACATCGTTATACATTCTTTTCTCTTTTATAGAGTCATTTCTTTAAGTACATGGCATATATTCCGGTATATGACCATTAGTTCACACTTTGCACTATAGGAACATATTCTTGAACTTGAGGACCTCTCTATTGGATACTCCTTCCAATGGATTAGGAAATATGGTTTCAAGGCCTCCGTAATTGTCCGCGAGCCTGGGATTCTCACTAGGACGTCGAGTTGGTTGTACCATGAAAGCCCAATTGTTAGAAAGCACTATCGAAGTTTCTAGTTCTAGATATGTAACGGATCCATATTATACCGTCATGCTCATATAACGGCCTAATATATGACCGTCACATTTACTGAGTCCGTTTTATTAATTTCTGGATTCAGCCTTTCTAACGAATCAATGATAGACCGCCACGATAATGTAACGGCCCATTGATTGACCGTCACAGTTCTTGAGTGTTTTTAACTCGAGGTTTGACCCAAAGGTTGATATTCTAAAGTTCCTAGATAGACTATTGATGGTCTAAGACTTGTCATATTGTTCAAGATACTTAATTTAAATTATGGAAAATAAGGAATGTACCGTTATACTGCCGAATTATTTCCATGAGCATAACCTTGTTTTAAGTCATTCTTGACCTCACATTTCTTCATTAAAGCGTTCATTTCATTGAACTATTGTTATCATGAACTTATTTGAACTTGCTATATTATTGGCCATACTTTATTGCTTGAAACGTGGAAGTAGCTTGATTTATACTTGAAGATGCGATCGAGCACTGATTGTGTTCAAGGGCTCTATGCTAGTCCCCTCGGCAGATTGTCGGAAACATACTATTATAAACCATGGGTATGATGCTACTGGCGTCGCATTCGTGCTGGGAGTACTTTCTCTATAAATAAGTGAAGATCCACGGGCATCATGAAAATACTTGTACATGACTTTCTTGCTTGTTACATGATATTCACAGAAATTCACCAAATACTTGCTCATAAGCAAAAGATGTTTGGGTGATGACTACGTGATATTGCTAGTACATTCTCATTACATTCTTGTTCATGAAGGGCCATATCATGTTCTTGTTACATTCTTGATAGTTCATACTTGCTCATTCTATCTTACATGATCCTCGTGTTACTTTGGTTTAATCGCATGATTGATCACATTCGCATGATTTTACCTTATTTCTTTAGAGCTAAAATGCTAATTACTTAAATATTGCTAATCATGTTGACGCTAAGGTACCTACTGGGTAAGTGTGCTCATTACCTATTTCTAATCTTTTCAGGAGATGGAAGTGAGTCAGGATCGGATTCGGAACGTTCAAATAGCGGGTCCGAGAGTGAATGAAGAATGAGTGAAGACTTAGAAAGTCTACATTGTTTAGATTGAGTCTATGTAATTTTCTTATTTCTTGAGTCTAGTATGATGAAGAAAGTTGAAATAGTGATTGTATTTGAACATTTGATTTGATTATTAATGAAATAAGTTGAAGATTGCATAAATATTATGCAATTGTATTTATGAGTGTGATTGTCTTGCGCTCTGATCGTTCTTGCTTGCAAGAGGCTTACTATGCCGGCTGTTCACGTTCCTCGAGCTAGTCTTTCGCTGTAATAAAGGCTCGGGACGTGACAGTTAAGTTGGTATCAGAGCCTAAGTCTCAGGACTTAAGAAAAAGAGTCATGTCATAGGATAAGTCGAAGTTTTTAGGACCCATACCTATGAACTACGGAAGAAATTCCTCACCCATGTGAGAATTAGGTAGAACCCGAGATGAGATAGTTATATAGAAATTATCTTAGGGTAAATCTTCCCGACTCTAAATAACTAAAATATCCATGATTCTCAGGTACCTTGATTCTCAATGGCTCATCGTGTGAACTGGGACGAGATGTAGCAAACTGTTGTGGGACTTACCCAAGCCCTACAGACAGTGGCCCAAGCTGATGGAAGGGCTGGCGCGGAGAACTTACATGACAATTTCTAAAGTTTAAATCCCCCACGATTCTCTGGATCTTCTAACCCAGATGAAGCGGAAAATTGGATCGACGAGATGAATCGAATATTCGATGTCATGCAATGCACCGACCAAGAGAAAGTTTGACTTGCCACTTTCCAACTCAACAAGGATGCTCGTACATAGTGGAAATCCATTACGGCGCCACCTGCAGATACACCTCATACATGGGAAGGTTTTCTTACACTTTTTCGAGCCAAGTACTTCTCCGAGCATGTGAAGGAGAGGAACGCTATGGAATTTACCTCCTTAAAATAAGGCACGATGTCCATGGCAGAGTATGAATTACAATTCTCTCGACTAGCACCTTATGCTCCTCACTTGGTAAGCACAGATTTATTGAAAGCCAACCGATTTATGGATGGTTTAAGACCCGGATTTATCCAACAACTTGGAACTCAGAATATCCGCACCTATACCGAGATGGTTCAAAGAGAGCATCTATGTGAAAGAACCATGGAGAAGGTAGAAAGGCTCCGAGAAGAAAGGTCAAGCCGAAAACATGATAGGCAAGAAGAGAAAGAAGCAGATGAGGATGAAAAACGTCACGTTAAGAGGTCACGTGGTGGGAACGGCAACGGAAAAAGAAATGGAAATGGAAACGGAGAGAATAAGAAAGTTAAAGAAGAAGAGAGATAGCAAGTCTCCACAGCTTGCTCATTTTGTGAAAAATTTGGGCACTCGGCAGAAGAATGCTGGAAACGTCTCGGCGCTTGTCTCAAATGTGGAAGTCGGGAACATCGCTTGCCCATGTGTCCTCTCATAAATGAACAATCTTCAAAGGATAACAACGGACGCGGGAAGCGAGGTCGATTAAATGCCATTCTAGACGAGGAAGGTGAAATGGTTAAAGGTACCCTCTTAACCCATTCGCCTTACGTTATTTTTTTTATTATTAAAATACGAACACTCTCCGTAAAAACACATGTTATGAATTTGGAGACCAAATTCTTCTAAGTGGGGGAGGGTGTAGTGTCCCAAAATTTATATAAATAATTTATATAGAAATTTTATAGAATTTATTAGGACTTTATAAAGGCCAAAATAGATTAATAAATGAATTGAAGCCCAATAGGTTTAAGGACCAAGCCCATTAAGTTTGACCCATATTCTAGAAAGTTATTTAGCCTATTCACGGATTTTAAGGATAAATACTCATTTATTAGATAATTATATGGATAAATAAATAAAAGAGTTTAAATTTTATTGAATTCTGCGCACATGGGATGTAGCGGTCTATCGTGCGACCGCAACAGTCAGGTAACGCACCTACCTTCGACCGTTACGCTCTGTTAGTTCCGTGAACTGAAGAAAGAGTAAAAAGATTAGATTTTTGCTAGTCTATCTCTTAGGGATCGAGATGGGAAGACTAGTAGAGGTGTTAAGGACTCTTAGAAGTCAATCTAAGCTTTAACAAGGACTCTGGAATCGATCTAATCCTCAAACCCTAGTCAAAACCCTATAAATAGACCCTAGTTTTGACCTGCGCGACCCCTACTTTGGCTCGCGTGGAATCAAGGTAAAGAGTCATAATTTCAGGTAAGTTCTTTAAAACTTTTTATTTATAATAATTTAGACTAATAGCTCTCAAAATTTCGTACTAGGAGATCAACTACACAAGAAGTTAGAAGCTTCCAAAGTTGCTAGTACGACCTTAGTAACCCAAGAATCTGAGCAAAGGTCCACTGAAGATCAGGGAATTAGATCATCAAAATGAGGTATTTAGGGTTTGATTCTTTAGAACTTTTTGTTTCCCTTAGTTTCATCTTCTTGCCCTCAAAATTTCACGTCCTTAGGTCAAGAGGTTGAAAAGTTAGAGCGACGAGAAGGTGCTGAAAAATCATAGGAAGAGAAGAACTAGGGCGTGTCTTGCCGTCCCAAATTCGAAATTTAAAGCTTAGAAAAGAGGTAGGTCATCTCATGAATGGTAAGAACATCATGTTAGGGATAAAAGCCCTCTGATTTTGATTGATTTCATGCATTCTAGACCATGAATTCATGTTTTAGTTTGACCTATGCATACATGCATGTCTTGAGCCTTAATCAAAGATAAAAGATATTATCTTGTTCAATTCACTGCAACATATGTATCTAGATAGCCTCTATATTTCGTTTCTCATGACTGGAATATTCTAAGTAATTTGATTTCCAGCCATGACATATTTTCAGTCTTTTACCTTCTATATCCTGTCAGCAGAAGCTCTGACAGATTAAGGTAAGACCGTCACATGATTGTAACGGCCTTACGATCAGCCGTCACACCCTCTGTTATGTTTAAATTTCTCTGTTGTCTCTGACAGACCAAAGTCAGCGCGTCACAATACTGTAACGGTCCCACGATAAACCGTCACAGATGTATAACGCGTCTGTCTTAGACCGTTAGAGTGCTATTTTATGTCAACCCAAGACACGACTGAGGAGAGTCAAACTTACTTATAAATAAGCCTAGTTATCTAAGTTTTGACTTGTTTTCATGACCCTGAGTTTATTAATTGATTCTTGATAGGAAATTGCATGTTTAAAGCATCTTGAGTTATTTTAAGTTATGCTAATTTCATTGCCTAAACTCTATAGTTTTGAATTTAAACTATGATTTTTAGTATTGTATTGACGAAGCTTTATCATTGTTCCACATCATTATACATTCTTTTCTCTTTTATAGAGTCATTTCTTTAAGTACATGGCATATATTTCGGTATATGACCATTAGTTCACACTTTGCACTATAGGAACATATTCTTGAACTTGAGGACCTCTCTATTGGATACTCCTTCCAATGGATTAGGAAATATGGTTTCAAGACCTCCGTAATTGTCCGCGAGCCTGGGATTCTCACTAGGACGTCGAGTTGGTTGTACCATGAAAGTCCAATTGTTAGAAAGCACTATCGAAGTTTCTAGTTCTAGATATGTAACGGATCCATATTATACCGTCATGCTCATATAACGGCCTAATATATGACCGTCACATTTACTGAGTCCGTTTTATTAATTTCTGGATTCAGCCTTTCTAACGAATCAATGATAGACCGCCACGATAATGTAACGGCCCATTGATTGACCGTCACAGTTCTTGAGTGTTTTTAACTCGAGGTTTGACCCAAAGGTTGATATTCTAAAGTTCCTAGATAGACTATTGATGGTCTAAGACTTGTCATATTGTTCAAGATACTTAATTTAAATTATGGGAAAATAAGGAATGTACCGTTATACTGCCGAATTATTTCCATGAGCATAACCTTGTTTTAAGTCATTCTTGACCTCACATTTCTTCATTAAAGCGTTCATTTCATTGAACTATTGTTATCATGAACTTATTTGAACTTGCTATATTATTGGCCATACTTTATTGCTTGAAACATGGAAGTAGCTTGATTTATACTTGAAGATGCGATCGAGCACTGATTGTGTTCAAGGGCTCTATGCTAGTCCCCTCGGCTGATTGTCGGAAACATACTATTATAAACCATGGGGCATGATGCTATTGGCGTCGCATCGTGCTGGGAGTACTTTCTCTATAAATAAGTGAAGATCCACGGGCATCATGAAAATACTTGTACATGACTTTCTTGCTTGTTACATGATATTTCACAGAAATTCACCAAATACTTGCTCATAAGCAAAAGATGTTTGGGTGATGACTACGTAGTATTGCTAGTACATTCTCGTTACATTCTTGTTCATGAAGGGTCATATCATGTTCTTGTTACATTCTTGATAGTTCATACTTGCTCATTCTATCTTATATGATCCTCGTGTTACTTTGGTTTAATCGCATGATTGATCACATTCGCATGATTTTACCTTATTTCTTTAGAGCTAAAATGCTAATTACTTAAATATTGCTAATCATGTTGACGCTAAGGTACCTACTGGGTAAGTGTGCTCATTACCTATTTCTAATCTTTTCAGGAGATGGAAGTGAGTCAGGATCGGATTCGGAACGTTCAAATAGCGGGTCCGAGAGTGAATGAAGAATGAGTGAAGACTTAGAAAGTCTACATTGTTTAGATTGAGTTTATGTAATTTTCTTATTTCTTGAGTTTAGTATGATGAAGAAAGTTGAAATAGTGATTGTATTTGAACATTTTATTTGATTATTAATGAAATAAGTTGAAGATTACGTAAATATTGTGCAATTACATTTATGAGTGTCATTGTCTTACGCTCTGATCGTTCTTGGATGCAAGAGGCTTACCATATCGCTAGTCTTCCGTTGTAATAAAGGCTCGGGGCGTGACATAGTCAAACATGAAGTTGGCAGAGATGAAATGGATGACCCAACACATGATTGTACACTTATTCATGGCAACAGAATGAAGATGAAACATATGCATGAATGCTTCAAAAAGATAACTCCCCCTTACTATATGGCCTATATGCGACAGTGGCACATGGTATTTGGCGGAGGTGAAACCTCACGCATATTGAGTGCTTCTAGACAAGCATAACTTGCCTTTCCATACATCAACATTTAATATACCATGGCCATGCAAGTATGATGCTACACAAACCATGCCATGCATCTTTAACATGAATTCAACTTTATTATGCATTATGACTACATGCAATGCTACACCATATGTAAAATGACATAATTACATATAAACAATGCATGGAAACTAATCTGCAAAAACACACAACTAAATTGCACAAGATTATCATTTCAATTTTTATTGGCCTGAGGTCGGCAAAGACCAAGCTCCCTTCTGAGTGTTGTTAACCTGTCATTACACAAGGGCTTGGTGAAGATATCAGAAATTTGATTGAGAGTATCAACAAAATGTAGCTCAAAGTTTTTCTTAACGACCTCATCTCTAATGAAGTGATGCCTAATCTCAATATGCTTAGTCCTAGAGTGCTGGACTGGATTTTTTGCGAGGTTGATAGCACTAGTGTTATCACACAGAATCGGGACACAACCAAGATCCACTAAGTAGTATTGGAGTTGGTGTTTAATCCACAACACTTTGGTGCCACAGCTCCCCGCAGCAACATATTCTGCCTCTGCGGTTGAGAGAGCAACCGAGTGTTGTTTCTTGGAGGCTCAAGAGACTAAACACCCGTCCAGAAACTGGCAGTAGCCACTAGTACTCTTGCGATCCAGCTTGCATCCAGCATAGTCCGCATGAGAATAAGATATAAGAGATAAATCACATGATGACGGATACCACAATCCCAAATCTTGAGTGCCGGTAAGATATCTAAGGATACGTTTGACGGTAGTCAAGTGGAATTCTCTAGGACTAACTTGAAATCTAGCACAAAGGCATACAATAAACTGGATATATGGTCAGGATGCAGTCAAATAAAGTAAAGAGCCGATCATATCTCTATAGATTTTTGCATCCACTAATTTACCGTTTTCATCCGAATCCAGTGATGTTGTGGTGCTCATAGGAGTTGCAATTATTTTACTGTTTGTCATGTCAAATCTTTTCAGCAGCTCCTTGATGTATTTGGCTTGACTTATGAAGCACCCATCTTCTTCATGGTTGACCTGTAAACTGAGAAAAAATTAGAGTTCTCCCATTAGGCTCATCTCAAATTCGCTAGTCATGAGGTTAGCAAATTCCTCACACATTTCAGATTTAGTAGAACCAAACACAATACAATCAACATAAATTTGAATAATCAAGATGTTCTTACCTTACTTTTTGGTGAAAAATGTTTGATCCACCTTACCTCGTGTGTACCCTTTTTCAATGAGGAACGAGCTTAGTCTCTCATACCAAGCTCTTGGTGCTTGCTTAAGTCCATAAAGCGCCATGTCTTCTCTTGGAGCTTGATCCCTTGCATTGCTTGATTCAGCTAGGTCACCATCTTCTCTTGTTTCTTCTTATGGAGGATCATTCTTTTCCTTCATGCTTAGGAATTCCCCATCTTTATCGTTTTTCCTGCAAGAGTTATCATTGTTAGAATCATCATGATATTCATCAAAGGAAACATGGGGTGATTCTTCCACAGTTTGACTCTTAATATTATAAATTCTATAAGCCATAGATCTATCAGAATATCCAAAGAATATACCTTCATCGCTCTTGGGCTCGAATTTATCTAAGTCTCTTTTGTCATTATTGTGGATGAAACATTTTGACCCAAATACTTTCATATGTGTGAGAGAAGGCTTTTTACATTTCAACAACTCATAAGGAGTCTTTTTGGTGTGTGGCCTTACCATAGAGCGGTTGATAATATAACATGCCGAGTTTACCGCCTCAGCCCAAAATTTCCTTGGGAGTTGCCGTTCGGCAAGCATTGTTATTGCCATCTCTATGAGTGTTCAGTTTCTTCTTTCAACTACACAATTTTGCTCTGGGGTTCTTGGTGAAGAAAATCGGTGTGAAATGCCTTCAGCCCTGTAAAGATTATAGAAGTCAACATTTTCAAATTCACCACCATAATCAGATTGAATGTTGAAAATCTTAAACTCACGTACTGTCTTGCTTTATCTTCATATTGAGTGCCTGAAACTCATCAAAAGTATCATTTTTATATGTGAGAAAGAAAACCCATGTGAACCTAGAGTAATCATCCACCAGGACATATCCATATTTTGTACCACTTAAACTAGCAGTTCTGATTGGACCAAATAAATCCATATGAATCAGCTCAAGTGGTTTAGATGACATGTTTGCAGATCTAGCCTTGAAGGATTTTCTTGTTTGTTTACCTAGTGCACATGCATCACACAATTTATTTTCTTGTTTAAAAGATAGTTTAGGCAACCCTCTCACCATTGAATGCTTTAACAGTTTATATAAGACATTGTAGCTAGCATGTCCTAGTCTACGATACCATAACCATGCAAGCTCAGATTTTGGTGCAGTAAGATAAAGATTTATGTGAGCAGGATCATCTAAGTCAATCATGTAAACATTGTTGACCCTTTTTCCAGAAAATTTTACCTTGTCAGATTTTGGTTGAAGGATTCTACATTCAAGAGAGTCAAACAATACTTTATGATCTTTATCACACAATTGACTTATGCTGAGTAAATTGTATTTTAAACCTTCAACTAACAGCACATTTCTAATGGAGTTGGAGAGGTTCTTACCAACATTACTTGTTCCAATAATTTTTTCTTTGTTGTTCCCTCCAAATGTGACGTGTCCTCCTTCCTTTTCCTCCAAGAGATAAAATTTTATTTTGTCTCCAGTCATGTGTCTTGAACAGCCGCTATCAAGGCACCACCTGTTATGCATGGCTGCAAGACACTCCTGCACAAGCAGTTAAGCAATGGTGTTTGGAACCCAACCAAATTTGGGTCCCATCAAACTCTTCAGATTTTTAAAACATGAAACTATTTCTTTTGGAATCCAAACCTTCCTAGCATTCATGTTTTGTTTGCTTAGAGCAGAGATTTGGTTTTTCTTTTCAGCTTTAACGTTCACTTTTTGTTTAGAGGCTCTTTGTTGGAATTTTTAGAAGTTTAAGAAAATTTGCTTCTGAAACCATTGAGGTCGTTGGTTGGTTTTGGGTTGAAAGTGATTATTTTGCCACCTAGGAGATTGAAACTTATAGGGTTGGTGAACACAAGAATCACAATTTTCCAAAAAGTAGGGTGGTGTTGGCCTATATGAATGTGCAACCCAGTTATAGTGGCATCTGGAAGGCTGAGCAGGTAATGGCCAATGAAGTGTTGACCTGTGCTGCTGGGAAGATTGACCTTTCTTAGGCTTTTGGACAATCTTTTTGGGAATTTCATTGGCTTCCTCTTCAACCTTTTCTTTTCCTTTGGATGTAGTTTTTGAGGTAGAAGCATCAGACGAGGAAACAAATGTGACAGTTTTTAACCCAATTGACTTTTTGTTTGTAGGTTCAAAACCCAATCCTTCCTTGTTGAAGTTCATTCTAATACCTAGCAATGCATCTAGGTTTTCTCTTCCATCCATAATTTTTTCTAAGGATTGTTGTTTATCCTTCAACTCTTTTGATAGGTTTTCAATGTTTTGAAGAAGTTGAGTGTTGACTTGTTTGACAGCTTCATACTTCTCATTACTCAATTTGCTGTCCTTTTCATAGCTTTGCATTTTTAGCTTCATGCTATCAATCTCATTTCTTAAGTCTTCATTTTTAGTTTCCAAGTCAGCCATTTCTTTTCTTCCCTCTTCCAAATCTTCAATCATTTTCTTCAGATCTTCAATTTCAGTTTCAAGTAGAGCAGTCTTATCATTCATATTATGATCATGCACAAACAAGTTGATTTTCTTTTTCAATGATTTATTCTCCTTTTTGTACATGTCATATTTTTCCATGAGCTGTATATATGCTTCCTCCCAATCATCAATTGTGTAATTTTCAAAAGGAGAGTTTACCTCAGTTTCTTCGTCACCTCTGGCCATGAGACAAAGATCTTTTTTTCCTTGTCTGAGGAGCTAGTTGTTGTGTTAGATGGAAACACTCTGTCACCACGAAGTGTGGACCTAGAGGGGGGTGAATAGATCGATGGCCTAATTTAAAACCAAAATAAGGCTCTAATGTGGAATTTCAACAGATCTACAAGATTACTAACTAGAGCATTGGATCTGATCAGAAACGAAGCGATCTGAGAAGAGAATCAAGAGAAGTAACCACACACACCAGTTCAAGAGCAATCTCACAAACACATGACACACCAGATTTTAGGTGGTTCGGTCAACAGACCTACGTCCACCCCATACTCAACCCAAGTGTGGCTTACTGCTGCGCAACACAGCTTGCGTCCGCTGGGTAATACAGCTTAGCCTACAACCGCTGAGCTTCACAGCTTGTTGTCCGAGACCAAGTCTCGCCCGCTGAGGAATTACAGCTTGACCTATCCAGTGGAATCCTCCACTGCAACCGCTGCGGACTACAGCTTAACCCGTCCAGAGGCTACACCTCTGCAAACCGATGAGCAATACAGCTTAGCTCTGCTGACAAACAGCTTGAAGAAAGGTTTCAGAAAACAAAAACAGAATCAAAAGAAAACAAGAAATCCCAAAAGGGAATATAGCTCACAATGAGCAAACTCAGCTCTGGTATCTGAACCAAGAGTCTGAGGAACAACTTCTCAAATAAACTCTCTCAACTCTATCTTCTCAATCTTCTCTTCTCTCTCTTTTTCTTCTCTGCTCTGCTCTTCTCTCTCTTTTTCTTCTCTACTCTCGGTGGCTCTCTGCTGCTTCACTTTCTCTGCTCTGCTCTTCTCTCTCTTTTTCTTCTCTGCTCTCGGTGGCTCTCTGCTGCTTCACTTTCTCTGCTCGAGCTTTTCCACCCACTTCTCCAGATGAAGTGTTCCTTTTATATCAGCAGCAATTAGGAGGGCGTGTGGCTTCCACATTTCCCGCCCAACATTTTGGTCACGTGGCAGCATCCAGACTTGCTGCTTTACACGTGTCACGATCCTGAGCTGTCCTCCCTTCTCGGATCATGTGCTATTCTTAAACTTTACGAAAAGTACCTGTCAGTCAGTCGGAGAGAATTATCAGTTTAAGACTATAGAACCTTGTACAGACTTTGTAGTGTGCAATGCAGTGTATAGACTTTGCAATGTATAGACTTTGCAATGCGACAGCAATGTATAGACTTTGCAATGCCTAGTGTTGAAACATGAGAGCACAATGCACAAACTGAGTGTGTAATGTAGAATGCATCAAGCAAAGTATGAACATTACAAATGGATGCACTATCATGCCAAATGAATGTGCAGACTCAACGTGCACCATTGTGCAGACTTACTAAAATGATGTATGAGCATAGCAACACACAATGTGCAGACTTCGTGCAATGCATGAAGCAATGTATAGACTTAGAGTGAAGGAGTGCACAGATGCAGATAGCAAGGTATATACATTACAAATGGATGCACTGACATGCCAAATGAATGTACAGACTCTGCATGCAACAATGTGTAGACTTAGTGTTTGTGCAGCTAGCCAATGTATAGACTTGGCGTTTGTGCAGCTAGCAGTTGTATAGACTTGGCGTTATGAAGCACACAGGTTGTACAGACTTGTGCTAATACTGCAAGTGGACAATGTACAAACTTCAAGTGCGTGCAACAAGACAATGTGTAGACTTCAGCTCGTGCAATGCAGTGTACAGACTTGACCGATGTACAAACTTTGCATGAAGCAAGGTAAACGGATGTATAGACTTGTGTGTGCGTTCATGCAATGTATAGACTTGAAATCAAGAGATGCACTGGCTGTAGACTTTGCATAAAGCAAGGAAAACGGATGTATAGACTTGTGTGTGCGTTCATGCTACAATGCAATGTATAGACTTAAGTGTGCGTGCATGCTACAATGCAATGAATGGACTTTGTGCTCGGACAATGTATGTACTTTGAATGAACGTGCATGCATTGTATAGACTTTGAGTGATGCACAAACATATGCAATGTATAGACTTGTGTTCTACGAGACAGAAGTCTGCACTGACAATGTACATACTCTTAACGCATGGAACACATAGATAATCTGATGAAGATAATTTCATCAAAATATGAACAGTTGTCAATCAATCAAAACAAGCTGTTGTCAATGAAGTAAGGCTTATTGTCAACATCATCAACACAGAGGAGTCACAACAATCTCCCCCTTTTTGATGATGGCAACACCCTATCATATAGAATGGTAACACCCTGTCATACCCTATATGATCTTACAAAGTGAAATTTATTTTGATGAAAGACATGATTTGTTAATCAGATTTGTCATGCAGATGCTATGAATGCATGCTATGAGTTGAAATAACCAATGCAAGTTTTAGCAAGATCTACCCCTTTGCCATAACATGATGCATACACTCACCCTGGAATTCATCAAACAGATAATATATTCTCCCCCTTTGCCATCAACAAAGAGGAGGGAAAGAAATTACAAGGGAAGGAACAAGAGAAATCATCTGGCTGGCATTTTGAACAAGTAGCTCAGGAATAAGCATTCTAAAGCATAGAGTCTTCAGTCATATGAATTTAGAAATTGCTTTCAGATAGAGTTCTGGTTTAAAAATTATAAAATTTAGAGTTCATGCACTATATTCATTGGATAAGTTTGCTGTGCATGATAAAAGCAATAAACCAGAATCACATTTGAGCATGCGAGATTCAGTTTCAAAGTATCTTACTTTCTTAGACTCAGTAAAATTTGTTAAGAGATACCAGGTCATGTATTGAAATTAAACAATTTGACATACCTGAGTTTTCTTTTTGAAGGAACATCATTTAAATTTTATTTCATTAAGGCCATTCAGGTACCATTTATCTTTTTGCGTAAGGGTACACGTTTATCAGATGCCAGTATCCCTAGATACTCAACATGATGGATCATTCTGCCTATGATCAAATTCAACAGGACTGATTTACACCTTTTGTGTGAGGATACACGTTTATGAGACGCAGGTATCCCCAGGTACTCAGTGAAACCACCCTACTGTTTTGACCATTTATACAGAGATAACTGATGCACATCATGACATAAGTGTTATCCATTTCTTTGATAGATCACTCAGTTTCTCAGTGCTTTACCAGTCATTGCTCTGCCAACATTATTTTTCAAATATTTTCAATATTTTTCTTAGCTGTCCTTTATTTGTTTCAGAATGACTTGTTTAAGGACAATACACATACTTAGCCTTCTCTAACAGGATTTCAGGTGAGTTTTCATATTTCAGATACAGTTAACTTTGTCTGACATGTAATGAAATAAGGGTTGAGAGCTTTATCAATTATCAGCATTCTTATTTACTGATTACAATCTTTAAACTCTAAAGTTTATAAAATTTAAACCATTAAGTCAGTCCTTAAGCAATTAAAATTCTTATAAAGGAAGAAGTCTGTTTTCTATTGCTTAAGAATTAGAAATGACTAACAGATTGCCATATTGTCAGACTCAACTCGTTCAGGGTCAAGGGATGAATGAATTCAAGAGAGAAAAGATTTGAGGTTCAATGAATTTGATGACCTCTCTGAATTTCATACAACACTCCCCCTGTCTATATGCATGTGATTTTGCAAATGAATGAGAAGAATTAGAGGAAAGAGAGCTTAGACATAGTCATGGCTGAATGATATGCAATGAGATCATGAGTGTGATGCCAATTGATATGTCATGAAAAATATGAATGTTATGCATGCATGGTCTGGTGCAGCATTCAACAGACACAGAGTTTTATTCAGGCAACCAAATTTAAATCCAGATCAGATTGCAAGAATTTTATTCATCATGCTGAACTTTACATAAGCCAAGTTCTCTTCTAAGAAATTTAAACCTTTCATTCCCTAGTGGCTTAGTAAAGATGTCAGCAATTTGATTTTCTGTTTCAACAAAATTCAATTCAATTTCTTTTATCACATAACTGGCTGATATTAAGTAAATTATATGCTAAACCTTCAACCAGCATGACATCTTTAATGCAACAGGTAGTACACTTACCTACCTTACCTGACCCGACAATTTTACCCTTTGTGTTGCTACCAAAGGTGACAAGGCCTCCATGTTTCTCTGTCAGCATGTAGAACTTGGCCTTATCTCCTGTCATATGCCTGGAGCAGCCACTATCCAAGTACCACAGATTGTTCTTGGCTGCCAGGCATACCTGCACACACAATTAGGGAGAGAATTTTGGAACCCAAGTCTGTTTGGGCTCCAGAGCAGATGAAATGTAGGTAAAACATGAAAGCGAACCTTTTGGAATCCACATTTGTTTAAAAGAATTCTGTTCATTGGATTTTCCAAATTTCTTTCTATTATTATTCCTCTTCTTTTTGTTGTTTTTCTTCTTGTTGGCACCAGCATGATTATTGACAGATTTGTTGCTTCTGTGCCAGTGCCTTGGCCAGGGTGCATTCACGAAATTGTGGCCATAGTAGTTTCTGGGCTGGCTGAAGAAATGCAGGTTCCTAGGTGTCCAATTGCCATACCCACCAACCCAATTTCTGGTGTAAGGTCTGTGAGACTGTGTAGCTTGATATGCATGACCTGTATACCTTCCTGGAGTCCTAGTCCACCCTGACCTATTGGAATAGGTTGACTGTGCAGTGTAGTAGGACTGAACTCTGGGTTGGTAGAATTGTTTGGGTTGACTTCTAAATGCATTCTGTCTCCCCTGCACCTTCGACCCTGCTGACCTATTTACAGGTGTGTGTTGGGTCTTTTTCTGAGATGGTGGTGGTGGTGGAGACTTGATGGCCTTACCATGGGGTTTATATGCATGTGTAGGCTGACCCCTAACCTAAGACTGAGCTTTAGGATTTGGCTTGGATGTACCAGGTCTGCTAGGCTCACCAATCTTTTGTTTGCCCTTCTCCTCAGCACTGGGCTTCTTCAGGTTCACAGTTTTATTCACAGAGTTGTCTGAATTCATGTTAATGAGAGGTCTTTTCTCTTTCTGTGCAGCAAATGATATAGTCTTCATTGCAAAGCTTTTAGTTGCACTGGAATTAAATCCAAGACCCTCTCTCCTGAAGTTGACTTTTGACCCTAATAAGGCATTTAAGTTCTCTGAACCTTGGGTCATTTTCTGTATTGTTCTCAGCTTGTCCTCATTATCTTTCTGAACATTTTCAACAGATTTCTTCAGTTCAGTGTTCACAATTAGGACAGCTTCATACTTTTCATTTACAAACTTCATCTCACTCTCATATTGTTGTATTTTCAATTTCCATTCATCAATTGCATTTTCTAGCCTCTCATTCTCTTCCTTAGAAACTTTTAACTCATGCTTGATTTCTTCGATTTCAGAACATGTGAGTTTCAGCTTAGCATTTTCAGATTCGAGGCATGCAATTTTATCAGTCAATGTTTTGTCATTTTGCATGGAATTTATTTTTCTTCTTAGATGCCTATTTTCTTTTCTAATATCATCTACTATATCAGCAATATCATGATAGGCATCTATCCAATCAGCAATGGTAAAATTATCAAATCGAGAGGGTACCTCATCAGAATCTTCCTCTCTGTCTTCAGAACTGGTTGCCATAAGACACATAGGTTTTTCTGATTCTTCCTCACTGTCCGAGCTGCTGCTCAAGGTACCTTCGTCCTCATCACTCCACGTACTCACCATGGCTTTCCCTTTAGTGTTCTTTCTCTTGGACTTGTCCTTGTGCTTCTGATTCTCTGGACAATCAGCTTTCAGATGGCCGGACTTCCTGCATTGGTAACACACATTAGTTTCAAATTTTTCAGCAGGGTTGAATTTATACCTGTTTTGCTTCCTGCTGTGGTGTCTTCTGTAGACATTTTTCCCTTCTCTTCAAAGAAATCTTCTGAACTCTTTTGTAATCATAGCTATTTCATCCTTTTCAAGGTCCGATCCAGATGGACTCCGATCACTGGATGATCCATTGCAGCTAGACTGTTTTGAACAACTATGCTTGGCCTTTAGAGCAATAGGCTTCTTGTATTCGAGCTCTTCAGCTTGTAGAATATTCATCTCGTACACCATCAAAGAGCCTATCAGCTCATTAGGTTTCATCTTTTGTAAATCTCTTGACTCCTCAACCACAGTTGCTTTGGTATGCCATATCGGAGCCAACGATCGAAGGATCTTCCTCACAACTTCATAATCGGTATAACTTTTTCCCAGATTTCTTAGACCATTTGTTATAATGGTCAGACGAGCAAACATTTCGGTCACTGTCTCACCGGGCTTCATTCGAAATGCTTCATACTCTGACACTAACATATTAGCTCATGTCTCTCTCACTTGAGACGTTCCCTCATAAATGACCTCAAGAGTATCCCACATCTCCTTTGCCGTCTTGCAGGATGACACTCTATCAAATTCAGTGGGATGGAGTGCACATTGAATGGCGTTGATGGCGCTCCAGTTCAGAGTGGAATTTCGGATCTCTTCCTTGGTCCAGACATCCTCGTTCAGGGACAGCTCAAAAGGTACCTTACTCACAACCTTCCAAGTCTCATAATCCTTCGCCCTCAAGAAGACTTGCATACGGTTCTTCCAATATGCATAATTTGATCCATCAAAGTAAGGGGGCTTGGTGGTAAAATGTCCTTCAGCGATCAACCCTCTTGCATCCATCTGTACCTTCCTCTTCGGGCTGTAAGTCCCTGTAGAAGAGTTAGGCTCTGATACCAACTGTTGTGTTAGATGGAAACACTCTGTCACCACGAAGTGTGGATCTAGAGGGGGGTGAATAGATCGATGGCCTAATTTAAAACCAAAATAAGGCTCTAATGCGGAATTTCAATAGATCTACAAGATTACTAACTAGAGCGTTGGATCTGATCAGAAACGAAGCGATCTGAGAAGAGAATCAAGAGAAGTAACCACACACACCAGTTCAAGAGCAATCTCACAAACACATGACACACCAGATTTTAGGTGGTTCGGTCAACAGACCTACGTCCACCCCACACTCAACCCAAGTGTGGCTTACTGCTGCGCAACACAGCTTGCGTTCGCTGGGTAATACAGCTTAGCCTACAACCGCTGAGCTTCACAGCTTGGTGTCCGAGACCAAGTCTCGCCCGCTGAGGAATTACAGCTTGACCTGTCCAGTGGAATCCTCCACTGCAACCGCTGGGGACTACAGCTTAACCCGTCCAGAGGCTACACCTCTGCAAACCGCTGAGCAATACAGCTTAGCTCTGCTGACAAACAGCATGAAGAAAGGTTTCAGAAAACAAAAAATAGAATCAAAAGAAAACAAGAAATCCCAAAAGGGAATATAGCTCGCAATGAGCAAACTCAGCTCTGGTATCTGAACCAAGAGTCTGAGGAACAACTTCTCAAATAAACTCTCTCAACTCTATCTTCTCAATCTTCTCTTCTCTCTCTTTTTCTTCTCTGCTCTGCTCTTCTCTCTCTTTTTCTTCTCTGCTCTCGGTGGCTCTCTGCTGCTTCACTTTCTCTGCTCTGCTCTTCTCTCTCTTTTTCTTCTCTGCTCTCGGTGGCTCTCTGCTGCTTCACTTTCTCTGCTCGAGCTTTTCCACTCACTTCTCCAGATGAAGTGTTCCTTTTATATCAGCAGCAATTAGGAGGGCGTGTGGCTTCCACATTTCCAGCCCAACATTTTAGTCACGTGGTAGCATCCAGACTTGCTACTTTACACGTGTCACGATCCTGAGCCGTCCTCCCTTCTCGGATCATGTGCTGTTCTTAAACTTTACGAAAAGTACCTGTCAGTCAGTCGGAGAGAATTATCAGTTTAAGACTATAGAACCTTGTACAGACTTTGTAGTGTGCAATGCAGTGTGTAGACTTTGCAATGTATAGACTTTGCAATGCGACAGCAATGTATAGACTTTGCAATGCGACAGTAATGTATAGACTTTGCAATGCCTAGTGTTGAAACATGAGAGCACAATGCACAAATTGAGTGTGTAATGCAGAATGCATCAAGCAAAGTATGAACATTACAAATGGATGCACTGTCATGCCAAATGAATGTGCAGACTCAACGTGCACCATTGTGCAGACTTATTAAAATGATGTATGAGCATAGCAACACACAATGTGCAGACTTCGTGCAATGCATGAAGCAATATATAGACTTAGAGTGAAGGAGTGCACAGATGCAGATAGCAAGGTATATACATTACAAATGGATGCACTGACATGCCAAATGAATGTACAGACTCAGCATGTAACAATGTGTAGACTTAGTGTTTGTGCAGCTAGCCAATGTATAGACTTGGCGTTTGTGCAGCTAGCAGTTGTATAGACTTGGCGTTATGAAGCACACAGGCTGTACAAACTTGCAAGTGGATAATGTACAGACTTCAAGTGCGTGCAACAAGACAATGTGTAGACTTCAGCTCGTGCAATGCAGTGTACAGACTTGACCGATGTACAGACTTTGCATGAAGCAAGGCAAACGGATGTATAGACTTGTGTGTACGTTCATGCAATGTATAGACTTGAAATCAAGAGATGCACTGGCTGTACAGACTTTGCATAAAGTAAGGCAAACGGATGTATAGACTTGTGTGTGCGTTCATGCTACAATGCAATGTATAGACTTAAACTACAAGAAAAAGTGGCTATAGCGACCGAATTAGCGACCGATTTAATCGGTCGCTAGTCGGTCCCAAATAGAGACCAATTCGGAGACCGAAATAATCGGTCGCATAACCGAGACCGTTTCAGCGACCGCATGTATATCGGTCGCTAATCGGTCTCTATTATTGCGACCGAATTAACTTCGGTCTCCAGTCGGTCGCTGATGCCGTTATACTTCCTACTACGACCCCCGCCCGCCCGAGCCCTCCCGCCCGAGCCCCCCCCCTCCCGCCCGAGCCCCCCCTCCCGAGCCCCCTTCCCCTGCGGCCCCCTCTCCGCCCTAGCCCCCCTCCCCGCTCCCGCCCGAGCCCCCTCCGCCGGAGCCCCCCCTCCGCCCGAGCCCTCCCGCCCGAGCCCCCCTCCTCCGCCGGAGCCCCCCTCCCCGTGCTGCCTCCCGCCCGAGCCCCCCTCCGCCGGAGCCCGTCGCCGCGCCGCTCGCGTCGAGTCGCCGCTCGCCCTGCCGTCGTCGCCCTCCGCAGGTACCTCTCTCTCTCTCTCTCTCTCTCTCTCTCTCTCTCTCTCCCTTCCCCCTCCGTCACCGGCCTGCTCCCCTCCCCCGCCGGCCTACTCCCCTCCCCCCTGCGGCCCCGTCGCCGGCTTGCTCCCCTCCCCTCCCCCCTGCGGCCTGCGCCCCCGTCCCCCTCAGATCTCCTTCCCATCCCCATGCCCCTCCCCCTCCGGCCTGACCCCTCTGATCCCCCTCCCCTTCCCGGGATTCCAACAAACTTGATGCCAACAGTTTTATGGACAATATATTTGGACGATGTGAAATGCTGTTCTGCATTACTGGGATTCAATTTTAGTGTTTGTAATTTTAGCTTATAATGAATAAAATGTGACCGTACGGTCACTACTTCTTGCTCAGTTTGTTGGCAAATCATTGTGTGACATTTTGTTAATTTCTTTTTATGGTACGTATGTTATTTAGTCTCAAGTCATTAGCCAACTGTTACCATGCAAAAAATTCATACAATAACTTAAATTTAGCCCATAAGCTACCTCCCGGTTCAGGAAAGGCTTTTATTATGATAACAAACCATGTCTGTTCTTCCTTGTGGATTGTTTTCCTTTTATGTGCTAGCCATCAAAAGCTCCTCTTCGGCATTAACTTCCTTCAAAGTGGACCCTTTTTCACCCCCCTTAATGATGATGGATGTAGGAAAAAAATCTAGTTCACTAATGGCATTTGTCATGGACTTGTATATCAGGTTTGTACCGGGGCAAAGAGTGAACAACAATCAAAACTTGCAGCACGGAAGGTATGAACACCTTTCTAGTTTCTTCACAATGTTTTGTTGTTTCTTGCTCACCTCATGCATATCTAATCCGGTACATCTTATTGCCAGTATGCTCGCATCATTCAGAAGTTGGGATTTCCTGCTAAGTTCAAGGTAGCTATGATGATGACACACACTGACACATGCAGTCTGCTGATATTCTGTTTTTATTTGCTTGCTAGTTGCTACTTAAGGATATCTTTGTTAACCTGCCATTCTCTTGCTTTAGGATTTCAAGATTCAGAATATCGTTGGTTCATGCGATGTAAAATTTCCCATCAGACTGGAGGGTCTGGCTTATGCCCATGGTGCTTTCTCAAGTGTAAGTTACCTCTGACATTTCGTTTTGTGCATTATATTACTCTTGCATCCACATTTCAAAATTATGTAACTGTTGTCACCTTGAGAACCAAACAGGGAAATGAACATCTATCTAACACATTATCTGGCTGCAAGATTATATTATCAATTGAAATTCTCAGTATACCCTGGCCATCCATAAATCCCCCGCCAAAAAGAGAAACAAGTCTCAATCTCTCTTAAATCAACTCTGGGATACCTCTCCCTTTTATATGCAAATTTTTTTTAAGGTTGCTAGGATTTTCTATTTCTTGGCTTTCCGAGTGGGCTATGCATTTGAATGCAGTTGCATGTTGGCTTCTGACAGTATGAACCAGAGCTGTTTCCTGGCCTGATCTATCGGATGAAGCAACCAAAGATTGTATTATTGATCTTTGTTTCCGGCAAGATTGTTCTTACAGGAGCAAAGGTGAAGGAATTCCTGAATATGATTGATGGTTGTCATCAAGTTTGTTATGTTAGTTCTGACTTGCCAATTCTTGGCATGTGGCAGGTGAGAGAGGAGACATACACGGCTTTTGAGAACATATATCCGGTGCTTTCAGAGTTTAGGAAAGTCCAGCAATGGTATGCATACTTTCTTGCATGGAACTTATTCTTATTAGAAAATTATTTTGTAGCAAGAAATGAAAACAACATAATATAAATCTGAATTCCTCTTGTTGCCTTAATATCTTGCTTTTGCAGACTGTTGATGATCATGTTCACGCTTTTGATTTCTTTTAAGAGGTGCGACTCACCCATGTAGCTGGAGGCATTGAATTGTCCGGCTTTGAAAATACCATAGCACCATAAAATGATCTTTTTAGAAAGGTAAGTGTTAGATGACTTATTTATTGCTAACATCTGTTCCGTACTCCAAGTCCAAGATAGTATATCCTCTCCTTACGAAACATGTTTGATGCATCACGTAAATCCATCAACGGTCACATTAGTCCATCTACACCATCATCATACACATGTAGTCCAATCACATGTGACTTTATAAAATAAATAAAACACAATTGAACACCGCACAGATTATAAAATAAAAGCTGAGGAGTTGTTAGAACATTTAAAATGATTATAAAAAAGTGAAAATTTCAATGAATGATTAGAATCTCCAAAATCTGTCCTCCAACATCCGTTCCGAACGCACCCTAAACTTTGGGAAGAAGGATTGTGACGGCCGCTTCCCACGGGCCCGAGACACTGCACCCAGTAGACAGGACTCCACGTCCCAAACAATTAAGGCATTCTACATCAAATTGCAACAATGGGAACGAATGCCGCCAGGCTCAATAACAGAAAAGATTTGATTGCTCCTCCAGCCCTACCAGTGAAGGTGATTATGGAATAACGTTTCTGCTTCTCTTCAACAACCTGTCATGGAGGTCACGATCAAACTTGCCTGCCGGTTGCTAGCTCTTGGCATCTTCCATGTCATAGCTGTCTGTGATCACTGACATGTCTTGCACACGAGCGTATTATACCATACTTCTTTATGTTCTCTCTTTGTCAACCTGGATGAACATGATATTGCAACATGGTAGCAGAACCCAGAATGGCACTGGCTACTTTCACTACCATGTAAATACTGTTCTCCATATCCATAATTTTGAGGAAATAATCTTGATGCACCCTCATTTGTATAACCACAACTGAACTGTTAGGACGGGTCCGGGGGTCAAATCGGATGCCCGGTTTGAGCTCGGCGCTCAAACTTCATTTTTAAAATACACTTATTTCAAATGAACTGTTAGGACGGGTCCGGGGGTCTAAAATCTGAAATACCGGTCGGATGGCCGTGCCGGTCATTCCAATACGACCGGGGAGATGAAAGTGACTTGTCAGAACTGACGGAATCCAAATCGGATGCCCGGTTTGAGCTCGGCGCTCAAACTTCATTTTTAAAATACACTTAGTTCAAATGAACTGTTAGGACGGGGCATTTGGTTCTAAAATCTGAAATACCGGTCGGATGGCCGTGCCGATCATTCCAATACGACCGGGGAGATGAAAGTGACTTGTCAGAACTGACGGAATCCAAATCGGATGCCCGGTTTGAGCTCGGCGCTCAAACTTCATTTTTAAAATACACTTAGTTCAAATGAACTGTTAGGACGGGTCCGGGGGTCTAAAATTCGAAATACCGGTCGGATGGCCGTGCCGATCATTCCAATACGACCGGGGAGATGAAAGTGACTTGTCAGAACTGACGGAATCCAAATCGGATGCCCGGTTTGAGCTCGGCGCTCAAACTTCATTTTTAAATTACACTTAGTTCAAATGAACTGTTAGGACGGGGCATTTGGTTCTAAAATCTGAAATACCGGTCGGATGGCCGTGCCGATCATTCCAATACGACCGGGGAGATGAAAGTGACTTGTCAGAACTGACGGAATCCAAATCGGATGCCCGGTTTGAGCTCGGCGCTCAAACTTCATTTTTAAAATACACTTAGTTCAAATGAACTGTTAGGACGGGTCCGGGGGTCTAAAATTCGAAATACCGGTCGGATGGCCGTGCCGATCATTCCAATACGACCGGGGAGATGAAAGTGACTTGTCAGAACTGACGGAATCCAAATCGGATGCCCGGTTTGAGCTCGGCGCTCAAACTTCATTTTTAAAATACACTTAGTTCAAATGAACTGTTAGGACGGGGCATTTGGTTCTAAAATCTGAAATACCGGTCGGATGGCCGTGCCGATCATTCCAATACGACCGGGGAGATGAAAGTGACTTGTCAGAACTGACGGAATCCAAATCGGATGCCCGGTTTGAGCTCGGCGCTCAAACTTCATTTTTAAAATACACTTAGTTCAAATGAACTGTTAGGACGGGTCCGGGGGTCTAAAATTCGAAATACCGGTCGGATGGCCGTGCCGATCATTCCAATACGACCGGGGAGATGAAAGTGACTTGTCAGAACTGACGGAATCCAAATCGGATGCCCGGTTTGAGCTCGGCGCTCAAACTTCATTTTTAAAATACAAGATGAAATTTGAACTTATATTGTGTGTGTGTATTTATATATATGAAAATGAGCTGGCTTAAACTATTGGCATACTCTTGTTAATGCTTGATTTCTTTATTAAGTCTTGTTAATGCTTGATTTCTTTATTAAGGATTTGATTATAATTTTTTTAAATGATATACAGGATCATCCGTCGCGAGATGTTGGACGAGACGACGACCAGGATGATGTTGGACGAGACGACGACCAGGATGAGACATATGTGGAGGATTTGTGATTTTATTTTAGTTGTGTATGTTGTCATTTTATTATTATGGATGTATGATTAATTTGTGATTTTATTTTAATTGTGTGTAATTTGAGGTTCGTGGAGATTGTGATCCGTGTAGTTGATTTATTATTGTTTTATGAAATTGTTATTTATCAGGTGTTTGTATGTGATGAATTTGAGATTTGTCGATATTGTTGTCTGTGTAGTTGATTTTATATTTATGTTATGAATTTGTTATTTATCAGGTAATTTATTTATCAGTTTAAATAAATTTTTTAAAAAAAAATAATGCAAAATTAGCGACCGCATGGAGACTGAATTGCGACCGAATAGTGACTATACGTTATATTTCTTTTATTAAATAATTATACTTGGCGACCGACTGGCGACCGAATTGAGACCGAATAAATCCGATAGGTTAATTTTATTTTTAAAAATACAACATAATTAGAGACCGAATAGCGACCGAATTGAGACCGACTTAATTAGCGACCGATCAGGCGACCGATTATAATCGGTCTCTGGTAACGACTGATACTGCGACCGAATTATGTCGGTCGCTATATAGCGACTATTATATAGCGACCGACATATTCGGTCGCTAGATAGTCTCTGTTCGGTCGCAATGCAGATTTGCGACCGATCTACGACTGAATAGCGACCGCTAGGTCGGTCGCTATCCGCGATTTTTCTTGTAGTGTAAGTGTGCGTGCATGCTACAATGCAATGAATGGACTTTGTGCTCGGACAATGTATGGACTTTGAATGAACGTGCATGCATTGTATAGACTTTGAGTGATGCACAAACATATGCAATGTATAGACTTGTGTTCTGCGAGATAGAAGTCTGCACCGACAGAAGTCTGCACTGACAATGTACAGACTCTGAACGCATGGAACACAGACAATCTGAAGAAGATAATTTCATCAAAATATGAACAGTTGTCAATCAATCAAAATAAGCTGTTGTCAATGAAGTAAGGCTTATTGTCAACATCATCAACACAGAGGAGTCACAACACTAGTTCCACCATCACTTTCTTCCTCGTCACTCCAGGTGGGCACCTTGGCCTTGTTCTTCTTCTTGCCCTTCCATTTGTCAGCTTTTCTGAATCTGTCAGGACAATCAGTCTTGAAATGCCCTTGTTTGTTGCAAGAATAACAAATGATTTTGTCAGATTTCTTAAAGTTTTCAGAATTAGATTTGAAACCATTTCTTACCTTTGACCTTCCTCTCATAAAGCTCTTACCTTCCTTTCTCAGAAATTATCTGAACTTACGTGTGAGCATGGCTACGTCATCCTCATTTCGCTCACTTGCAGAATCCTCACCTTCATCAGAAGTGCCTTGACCACTGGGTCCTGCTTTAAGAGCTAGGGGCTTTTTCTTAGGTGCCTCAGCCTCTTTGCTCTTAAGGTTGATCTCATAGGTCATCAATGACCCAATGAGTTCATCTACCTTAGTAGTTGCGAGATCTCTGGATTCTTCAACCATGGATGCCTTCGTGTGCCATGCTGGAGTCAATGATCTGAGAATTTTCCTCACAATTTCATGTCCTGAATATTTCTTTCTCAAATATGTTAGACTATTAGTAAGCACAGTTAAGCAAACATACATGTTTTGAATTGACTCATCTGGCCTCATCCTGAACATTTCATATTCAGAAATTAAAATGTTGGCTTTTGTTTCTCGTACCTGAGAGGTTCTTTCGTAGATTACCTCTAACTTGTCCCACATTTGTTTTGCTGTTGCGCAGGTAGCCACTCTTGAGAATTCTACTGGATGGAGTGATTATTGCATGATGTGTTTAGCACTCCAGTTGACAGTGGATTGTCTTATTTGTTCTTTGGTCCACAAGTCCTCATTATCTGTGAGCTCATACGGACCTTTGCTGATCACTCGCCAAAGTTCGTAGTCATGGGCGCGAATGAACACCGGCATGCGATGTTTCCAATAAGGATAATTAGTTCCAGTGAAATAAGGACGCCTATTCACATAATGTCCTTCAGGTAAGAAACCTTTGGACGCTGATCCACCAATTCCCTCAAGGTCGTTGGACCCCATAATGAGAGATTAGGCTCTGATACCACTTGTTGAGTAGTGGATAGCGGATCAAGAGGGGAGGGGTGAATAGATCTGCCCCTCTTTTTGTAGAACACCCCTCTTTAAAGCTAGATAAAGAGAATCACAACGGAATATAACTAGCTTAGCGAATGATAAAATGATTTGCTTAGCAAGATGATTACGCAATATAGAGATCGAACCTAAGCATGCATCTAACACAAAGCAATCGCACAAGCAAATCACAACACACGAGATTTTAAGGTGGTTCGAACTGAATCCCCAATCCTACGTCCACCCCTCACCAAACCCGGTGAGGCTCCACTAGTGCCACGCACTGAACCGCAGATCGGAAAAACCTCTGATTACCTTCCTACTAACCACAAGTAGGGACGTCAATACCACATATCGGATAACTTCCGATTGCCTTCCTATGTACTAACCACCAGAAGGGACGATCTTTTGTTTCAATGTTTGAATGAAATGGATAGAGAACAAGATAAAAATGCTCAAACAAGATATAGAGATATGCTAAAATAAAATAGAACTTGTCTAAGATTGCTGGAGCTTGAATCTTCTTTTCTTCACATGATGTAAACCACCAACAGAAGCTTCTTTCTTCTTCACAAAGCTCTCTTCTTGATTCAGCAACAATGGCTTCTTCTTCATTGTGAAATGAACTTCCTTGGATCTTTTTGAGTTGATGAAGAAGACTATGGATGTAGCTTTGATCACCTTTGAGAACCTTGATTGCTTCTAGCTTCCTTAAAGGTTGCTTGCTTCAGATCTAAGCTTGAATCACCTTGGAATGGATGAAGAACTTCTGCACGGAGTACTGTTTACGGCTACAGTACCTCTTCTTCCAAGCTCCTCTCTAGCCTCTCTTGATCTCCCTTTGATTCAAATGAACAACTAGGGTTAGAAAACCTCTTGCATTGGTTTTATATCTTTTGAATGGTCCATAGACACCCCCCAGACTAGATCCACAATCCATGGGAGATTGGGTGACTTTAAGATTAAAGAAATACAAGGAAAGGGGCTGACCTCGAGGTAGAAAATGAAGTCAACATTTGTTGGCTCGGGGCTGGCGGTCGACCGGAGGTAGGTGGTAGTCGACCGCCACTGAGAAACCCTGTTGAAATTTCAGTTCTGGAATTTTCGATCGACCGCCCTGGGCTGGCGGTCGACCGCCCCTGAGAATCCTGCAGACAGTGAGCTGCTGGAAATTCCGGTCGACCGCCCCTGGGCTAGCGGTCTACCGCTGGCTGGGGAAATCTCGGGTTTCCCCGGTTCAGTCCGTTAACCCTTTTAGCAGTCATTCACGTCTGTGGCATCAAACTTGGCAGAATCTTGAGGATTTCTACTAAGTCTTTTGACTCTTGATGTTAACAGATTAAAGGTATATTGCTCCTATAATAAAATTTTTGTTCCGGGGTCTCCGCCCCCGGAAATCCCCGCAAGGAGCGTTGCCCCCTCGATCCCCGCGACCTGACCGACCAAGTCGATCCCCGTGCGAGGGCGCAATCATTGAGCTTTCACTTTTGCCATCTCCACTCCATTCCTTGGCTTATCTGTCATGAAAGAACATCAAGTATTTCAATTATATGAGAGTGGAAAGTATCAATGATTTATAGTGTTCAGCCATTATCAAAATCATGAATATCAAATGACTCAAATGACCACAGGGACACAACATTCTCCACCTTTTTGATGATGGCAACACTGTGAGTCATTATGTGGCAGTAATATCCAAGATGACAAAGTTTATAACATATGCAGCTCAAGATCCATGATGATGAAAGCATGTGAATGTGGATATGTATGCATAGATGATCAGCATGGATGATCAAAGCGTGTGAATTCATATGCATGATTACAAAGAGATTTCTCCCCCTTTGACTCCTCCCCCTTTGACACTCATAATCACAAAGAGATATGTATGCATGGACAATCACAAAGGATATTCCCCCATAGAGACCTCACAAAGGTAACTCACAAAATTCTCCCCCTTTGACAACAGAAAAAAGGAGGGCTAATGTAGAGTCGATGACAAAAGTCTTAGTGACAGAGCTGAATAGGAGTTTAGAGCAAGCCATTATATGCAAATCTTAAACATGTCGTGAGCAATATACATGGTTCAAAGCTAATGAAATACGAGATCATCAACAAAGTTCAAAAAGTAGCTACATCCATGTTTTAATAGAAATGAACCAGAAATGCATATCATGGCATTGGTGAACTTTTCTTTGTCGTATACATTCATATTCAATTACTTCATCGGGAATAGCACAAACTAGTATTGAGGTTAAACAAGTATGACTAAGGCATAGAATTTTATGAATTCAGCACTGGTTTGCATGATCTTTTGCAGTTTTATGCACATGACTCATATTTTACGAGCAATTGAGTCTAGTACATGCCTCCTATCCGTAAGAATACACGTTGTTTAGATGCCATTATTCCTCGGTATTTGGTAAGACTTACCGTTATGTTTCAGAATGAACAGAGATAGCAAAGTCACGTCATGACATATCCGATCTCATTTTTTGATGAGAAGATATATTTCTCAGCAATTATGCCAGTGCTCTGCCTAGAGTTAAATTAATTAAGACAGAGATAACATGGGCACATCATGACATATCATTCGTCACTTGTTTTGAGGACGTGACATATTTCTCCGTGCAACAATATCATTACTATGTCAAATTGATTTTCACGAATTCCAGCTCATCAAGGTGTTTAACAGTAATACTAAGCTTTAGCAACTTCAACCAACGTTGCAATGACGTTTGAATTTTCAGATTTCATAATAGTCATTCAAGGCACATCATGTAATCTCTAGTTAAAGTCTATTAACACCACAGAACATAGATGATTTCAAAAGAAATATCAGAACTTCAAGGAAATCATTAAATCTGAACCATTTTCATTTGATGGACAATCATCAGTTCATATAATAGAAAGCTCTTACGCCATAGTTATGTCGGTCTCATGATCTCATATTCAGGCTAGAAGCCATTGAGGTTCAAATTGCAAGAGAGGAAGACAAGCAACTAGACTCCCCTTAAGGATATGCAATGGATGCACTCAAGGAATTATGTTTGAAGCAAGTGTAATGACAATTGTCAAGGAGAGGTTGACTTGAACCATGCAGGGGTTGACCTAGTCAAACATGAAGTTGGCAGAGATGAAATGTATGACCCAACACATGGTTGTACACTTATTCATGGTAATAGAATGAAGATGAAACATATGCATGAATGCTTCAAAAAGATAACTCCCCCTTACTATATGGCCTATATGCGACAGTGGCACATGGTACTTGGCGGAGGTGAAACCTCACGCATATTGAGTGCTTCTAGACAAGCATAACCTGCCTTTCCATACATCAACATTTAATATACCATGGCCATGCAAGTATTATGCTACATAAACCATGCCATGCATCGTGAACATGAATTCAACTTTATTATGTATTATGACTACATGCAATGCTACACCTTATGCAAAATGACATAATTACATATAAACAATGCATGGAAACCAATCTGCAAAAACACACAACTAAATTGAACAAGATCATCATTTCAATTTTTATTGGCCTGAGGTCGGCAAAGACCATGCTCCCTTCTGAGTGTTGTTATCCTGTCATTACACAAGGGCTTGGTGAAGATATCAACAATTTGATTGAGAGTATCAATAAAATGTAGCTCAAAGTTTTTCTTAACGACCTCATCTCTAATGAAGTGATGCCTAATCTCAATATGCTTAGTCCTAGAGTGCTGGACTGGATTTTTTGCGAGGTTGATAGCACTAGTGTTATCACACAGAATCAGGACACAACGAAGATCCACTAAGTAGTCTTGGAGTTGGTGTTTAATCCACAACACTTTGGTGCCACAGCTCCCCGCAGCAACATATTCTGCATCTACGGTTGAGAGAGCAACCGAGTGTTATTTCTTGGAGGCCCAAGAGACTAAACACCCGCCCAGAAACTGGCAATAGCCACTAGTACTCTTGCGATCCAGCTTGCATCCAGCATAGTCCGCATCAGAATAAGATATAAGAGATAAATCACATGATGATGGATACCACAATCCCAAATCTTGAGTGCCAGCAAGATATCTAAGGATACGTTTGATGGCAGTCAAGTGGGATTCTCTAGGACTAACTTGAAATCTAGCACAAAGGCATACACTAAACTGAATATCTGGTCGGGATGCAGTCAAATAAAGTAAAGAGCCGATCATACCTCTATAGATTTTTGCATCCACTAATTTACCATTTTCATCCGAATCCAGTGATGTTGTGGTGCTCATAGGAGTTGTAATTATTTTGCTGTTTGTCATGTCAAATCCTTTCAGCAGCGCCTTGATATATTTGGCTTGACTTATGAAGCACCCATCTTCTCCTTGGTTGACCTGCAAACTGAGAAAAAATTGGAGTTCTCCCATTAGGCTCATCTCGAATTCGCTAGTCATGAGGTTTGCAAATTCCTCACACATTTCAGATTTAGTAGAACCAAACACAATATCATCAACATAAATTTGAACAATCAAGATGTTCTTACCTTGCTTCTTGGTAAAAAGTGTTTGATCCACCTTACCTCGTGTGTACCCTTTTTCAATGAGGAACGAGCTTAGTCTCTCATACCAAGCTCTTGGTGCTTGCGTAAGTCCATAAAGCGCCATGTCTTCTCTTGGAGCTTGATCCCTTGCATTGCTTGATTCAGCTAGGTCACCATCTTCTCTTGTTTCTTCTTATGGAGGATCATTCTTTTCCTTCATGCTTAGGAATTCCCCATCTTCATCATTTTTCCTGCAAGAGTTATCATTGTTAGAATCATCATGATATTCATCAAAGGAAACATGGGGTGATTCTTCCACAGTTTGACTCTTAATATTATAAATTCTATAAGCCCTAGATCTATCAGAATATGCAAGGAATATACCTTCATCGCTCTTGGGCTCGAATTTATCTAAGTCTCTTTTGTCATTATCGTGGATGAAACATTTTGACCCAAATACTTTCATATGTGTGAGAGAAGCCTTTTTACCTTTCAGCAACTCATAAGGAGTCTTTTTGGTGTGTGGCCTTACCATAGAGCGGTTGATAATATAACATGCCGAGTTTACCGCCTCAGCCCAAAATTTCCTTGGGAGTTACCGTTCGGCAAGCATTGTTCTTGCCATCTCTATGAGTGTTTGGTTTCTTCTTTCAACTACACTGTTTTGCTCTGGGGTTCTTGGTGAAGAAAATCGGTGTGAAATGCCTTCAGCCCTGCAAAGATTATAGAAGTCAGCATTTTCAAATTCACAACCATGATCAGATTGAATGTTGGAAATCTTAACTCACCATCTTGATTTATCTTCATATAGAGTGCCTGAAACTCATCAAAAGTATCATTTTTATGTGTGAGAAAGAAAACCCATGTGAACCTAGAGTAATCATCCACCAGGACATATCCATATTTTCTATCACTTAAACTAGCAGTTCTGGTTGGACCAAACAAATCCCTATGAATCAGCTCAAGTGGTTTAGATGACATGTTTGCAGATCTAGCCTTGAAGGATTTTCTTGTTTGTTTACCTAAGGCACATGCATCACATAATTTATTTTCTTGTTTAAAAATAGTTCAGACAACCCTCTCACCATTGAATGCTTTACCAGTTTATGTAAGACATTGTAACTAGCATGTCATAGTCTACGATGCCATAACCATGCAAGCTCAGATTTTGGTGCAGCAAGATAAAGATTTATGTGAGCAGGATCATCTAAGTCAATCCCCGCGACCTGACTGCGCAGGTCGATCTGCGTGACCTTACCGCACAGGTCGATCCGCATGCGAGGGCGCAATCATTGAGCTTTCACTTTTGCCATCTCCACTCCATTCCTTGGCTTATCTGTCATGAAAGAACATCAAGTATTTCAGTCATATGAGAGTGAAAAATATCAATGACTTATAGTGTTCAGCCATTATCAAAACCATGAATATCAAATGACTCAAATGACCATAGGGACATAACAGAAGGTCATGATGCCGATGGTAGAAGAGTTTGTTTGTTTATATGCTAGCCGAGATGGAAGATCATGATGCCGATAATTGATTTATGCGCCAGCCTAGACGAAGGAGTCATGATGCTGACAATGGGTTTATGCATCGGCCTAGACGGACGGTCATGATGCTGACAGTTGGTTTATGCATCGGCCTAGACGGGAGGTCATAATGTCGACGGTGGGTTTTTACGCCAACCTAGACGAAGCAGTCATGATGCTGACAATGGGTTTATGTATTGGCCTAGACGAAAGGTCATGATGCCAACAATTGGTTTATGCGCCAGCCTAGACAAATGAGTTATGATGTTAACGATGGGTTTATGCATCGGACTAGACCGATGGTCATGATGCCGACAGTTGGTTTATGCATTGGCCTAGACAGGAGGTCATGATGCCGATAGTAGGAGTCTTTTTATTTTTCTGGTCGGACGGAAGGTCCGAGTCAAAGATGAAGGGGTCTTTTTGTTTTCTGACCAGACTGAAGGTCATGAGCTAAAGGTGAAAGGCTCTTTTTATTCTCTGGTCGGACGGAAGGTCCGAAACAAAAGTGAATGGGTCTTTTTGTTCTCTGGCTAGACAAAAGGTCCGAGCCAAAGGTGAAAGGGTCTTTTTATTCTCTGATCGAACGGAAGGTCCAAAACAAAGGTGAAGGGGTCTTTTTGTTCTCTCGCCAGACGAAAGGTCATGTGCCAAAGGTAAGAGGGACTTTTGTTCTCTGGTCGGATGGAAGGTCCAAAACAAAGGTGAAGGGGTCTTTCTATTCTCTGGCCAGACGAAAGGTCCGAGCCAAAGGTGCAAGGGTCTTTTGTTCTCTAGTCGAACGGAAGGTCTGAAACAAAGGTGAAGGGGTCTTTTTGTTCTCCGACCAGACGAAAGGTCCGAGCCAAAGGTGAAATATGGACGTTAACCCGACGGGATGTCGGAGTCAACAAATCCTGCTTATACGGTATGTCTAGGACGAGGGCCAAAAATAGTGCATTGTTGTCGATCCGACATTATGTCGAAACCAACCAACCTGGGAGAGACATAGGGTCTGGGCGAGGGCAGAATATGGTTGTTCACTTGACAGACTGTCAAAGTCAGCAAACTTGGCAAAGACGTGAGGCCTAGGCCAAGAGAGTAATTTAGGATATAGATGCTGACCCGATGTCATGTCAGAGCCAACGAACTTGGCAGAGACGTGAGGCCAAAGTCAAGGGCATAATATAGGATAGGTGTTGACTCGATGTCCTGTCGAAGCCAACGAACATGGCAGAGGCATGAGCCCTAAGCCAAGGGTAGAATATAAGATAGGTGTTGACTCAACGTCCTGTCGAAGCCAACGAACTTGGCAGAGGCGTGAGGCCTAAGCCAAGGGAAGAATATAGGATTGGTGTTGACTCGACGTCATGTCGAAGCCAACGAACTTGACGGAGGCGTGAGGCCTAAGCCAAGGGACGAATATAGAATATAAATATTGACCCGACGTCGTGTTGGAGCCAACGAACTTGGCAGAGACGTGAGACCAAAGCCAAGGGCAAGATATAGGATAGGTGTTGACTCAACGTCCTGTCGGAGCCAACAAACATGGTAGAGACGTGAGGCCTAAGCCAAGGGCATGATATAGGATAGGTGTTAACTCGAAGTCATGTCGAGGCCAACGAACTTGGCAGAGGCGTGAGGCCGAAACCAAGGGATGAATATATGATAGGTGTTGACCTGATAGAATGTCGAAGGAAATGGGCTCTGCCCCGATAGAAGGTTTGGGGCGGGGGTAGATTAGAATGTAAACGCATTAAAGGCCCAGACCCAGGGCTAAATATTGATGTCAATCCGACAAGATGCCGAAGTAAACCAACCTTGCTCCAACGGAAGGTCAGAAACAAGGGCAGAACGTGTGGATGCAGATGTCGACCCGACGTTATGTCGAGGCCAACCAACCTGGCAGAGACGTGAGGCCTAGGGCAGGACAGAGCATGGACGTTGACCCGTGGAAATGTTGAGATCAACAAACCTTACTCAGACAGGAGGTCTGGGACAAAGTGAAGCGGTATTTTTTGTTGGTTTATTTGTTTGAATTGCTTGGGTTTATTGAATTTGCTGAGTTTATTGAATTTATTGGTTTTATTGAGTTTGTTAGGTTTATTTGATCTATTGAATTTGTTGGTTTGTCGAGTTTGTTGGGCTTATTTGATTTATTGAATTTATTGGTTTGTTCAGTTTACTGAGTTGATTGGTTTATTTGGGTTTGTTGATTATTGGGTTGATTGATTTTGCTGGATTTATTGCATTTTATGGGGTTTGTTTGGTTTATTGAGTTTATTGATTTTGTTGGGTCTGTTGGGTTTGTTTGGGTTGATTGATTTATTGGGTCTCTTGGGTTTATTGAGTTTTGTTGGGTTTGTTTAGTTTATTAGGTTGATTGGGTTTACTTGGCTCGTTGAGTATATTGAGTTTGTTGAATTCGTTGAATCTATTAAATTTATTGATTTTGTTGGGTCTATTGGGTTTATTTGGGTGTATAGGGGTTTGTTCTATTGGGTTTATTTGGGTGTATAGGGGTTTGTTTGGTTTGTTAGATTTATTGGTTTGTTGAGCTCATTGATTTAATGGGTTTATTAGATTTATTTGGGTTTATTGAGTTTATTGATTTGTTGAGTTCATTCTAGACCATCATTTTTTTCTTTTTTTCTCTCTTCTTTCTTTGGGTTGGGCTTCTTGGCACAGATTCTTCCGTGATGCGAAATACTTCGCTCAGTGGGACTATTAGTGAATTCGACTGCTCATTGCGCCAATAGGACTTAAGGATTAATACCCATGAGCCCAGCGAGGGAGGGAAGCCTCAGGCCCCGGGGGAGGTTTTATGGGCCCAGCCCGATGGGACTAGGGGAACTTTAAAGCTTGGTGAGGGTAGAGTGCCTCAGGCCAAGAGAAAAGATTCTTAGGCCTAGCCTAGTGGGACTATGAAACAATTTGTAGAGCTCGGTAGAGGCGGAGTACCTCAAGCCAAGAAGAAGGTTTTATGAACCCAGCCCAATGAGATTAGGGGGTAGTTTTTGAGCTCAGCGAGGGCGGAGTGCCTCAGGCCAAGAAAAGAAGTCTTATGAACCCATCCCAGTGGGGCAAAGGGTAATTTTGAGCTCGGTGAGGGCAAAGCCCCTCAGGCCAAGGAAGAGGGTTTTATGGACCCAGCCTAGTGGGACAAAGGGTAATTTTTAGAGCTCGGCAAGGGCAGAGTGTCTCAAGCCAAGAAAAAGATTTTATGATCCTAGCCCAATGGGACAAAGGGTAAATTTTTTTTGGGCTTGGCGAGGGCGAAGTGCCTTAGGCCAAGGAAAGAAGTTTTATGAGCTCAATCCGGCGGGAATAATGGGCAAATTTGAGTTCAACAAGGGCGGAGTTCCTCATGCCAAGGAAAGAGGTCTTATGAGCCCAGCCTGGAGGGATTGATGGGTGAAATTTTTTTGAGCTCGGCAAGGAAGGAGTGCCTCATGCCAAGGTAAAGGAGATTTTACGGGCTAATGTTGGGCAAGAAGTCATAACCAGTAGTGGTGGGAGAGTCCCGTGAGACAAATATGGCATCTCTTGGTGTATTTGAATAATTATTGCGGCTGAATGCCGAAGGGCAGTGAAAATGCACTGGCTGGGAGCATAGGTCCTAGATCAAGGGTAGAGTGTCAATCTCGGTTGGACAAATGGGGAGTATCCCTGTATGATGAGAGGCTGGTGAGGCAACGCGAATTTCGATGGGACCGGGGGTGCTAAGGCGGGCCATCATAGGCCAACGGGGGTTTACTTGCTGGCCTAATGAGGCGAAAGGGGCCGAAGGCATAGACGGCTCGGCAGAATTTGATCTTCTCCTTCCCATCGATGGGGCATGGACCTATTTTTAATAGGAGGCCTGGTGGCCAATGAGGGCTCTTCAGTGCTAGAGGGACTGCTGATTCGATATTGCCCCTTCCCCACTCAGAGGATATCCGACGACCGCTCGCTTCAGATCAACAATTGTCTCCCTTTTGTTGTGAGTTTATGTGGCAGGTGCTTCCGAACGGTTGCACCCATTGCAGAAACGGGCTCCCGATGTTTACATTGAGCATCATCCTCTGGGCCCTTTGTGCTGATAATTGCAACTACAGAGTCTTCTTAGCTCTACAGACGACGTAGTCATTTTATTTTCCCCTAAGCACTCATCATGTAATGCCGCTAGGGAACTTTTTGCTCATGGAAGAGGGTAAGAAGGCCATGCTTGGCTTAGGATTTTTTTTCTTGCTTTTCATTTCTCTCTTTTTTTTGTTGAGAGGTTCTCGAGCTAGGGGCTAATGAACCTGCGACGGTTCTCCTTCCTCTTTGGTGGATGTCCATTCGTCATTCATTTTTGACTCCCAGGCGGGGAGCATAGGATTACCGACTTAACCGCCTTACTTGTTTCTTCGGGAAGTTTCGATCGCATCTGGCCGTATTGCTGTGAAGCACATCCCCATATTGTTCCAGCCTTTGCAGCACCACAACGGCATCTAGTTGGGTCTTTTTATTTGGAGGGAGTATCACTTGGTGGTTTTCCTTAGTAGCCTCATCATTCTGCTGTCACTGGCCCTGACATAGGCCGTGCTTGTCTCTTCAATTGTAACCTGCTTGGCATAGATATGCCATAGCTGATAGCGTTTATTCATAAAGGGGGTTCATCCTCCTGCCTTTTCTTGTATTATTCACGCTTATGGCGCTTGCTCAACTGACTCCTTGCTTTTAGAGCCTTAGCTAATGAGCGGATTTTTGCTGCTCTCCTTAGTTGCATGAAAGCTAAATGGAGGTGGGGTCTGTAGGTCCCTTATTTCTTAATCTTAGGAGTGTGAGATGACTTTGCCCCTGAATGATGCTTATAGTTTGCGGGGAATGCCCCCGTTTTATTCCAATCTTGGTGGCGTTATGGAGCTGAAGTCCCAGCCCGATCTACCTTTGTTGTTGTGCAGCGTGTATATTGCAAAGCAAGGTTGCATTCATCATCATTCATTCATTTTTTTATCCATTCTTCTTTTCCTCTTTCTTTTTTTTCTCCCTTCTTTTTTTCTCTTCTTTTTTCCCTTTTTCCTTTTCCCTTTTGCAGTCATTCTTCATTCTTTTTTTCTTTTTTTTTGGAATTGACAACTCGGATGGCACTGATAGTGAAGTGTCGTGTGGACCAAGGCGGGTGCGTAGGAGAGCGCTCACCTCCTCAGAGAGGGGATGAGTAGTTTGCTCCACTATACCAATCCTACAATGGTAGTTTGTATTCCGCACAGAGCAGGACATGAGGGGAGTAATTATTCCCTTGACAGGTGCGGCCATCAATGCCTCTCTTCACTCTCCTTCTTTTTTTTGTATATTTTGCATCATTTGTTATTCTCTCCTCTATTTGGCAAGTATCCGCATTCAGGCTATGCGGACATGTTAGATATTGGCTTCAGCAGAATTTGTGGGGAGTAGCTGAGGCGGTGGTGTCGCGCGGGGCCGCTCTCTTTAGGATGGGCATTTGGTGAGGGCGTGGTGGGTCCACCAGGTACTCACGCATCTGTAGTTCGCCTTTCCTGACCAGGCATTCAACAATGTCCTTGAACACGCAGCAATCCGCAATAGGATGCCCCGTTGCTTGGTGATCGGGACAGAAACGTGAATCGTCCTTTCTCTCAGCGTTGCTTGGCTTCTTTGGCTCCGAAAGCACCACTTTGCTGCATCCAAGGGCCCACTCAAAGAGAGCTCGGGTCTTATCCTTCGGGAAGGAGTAGGGTTTCATCATTTTGTCCCTTAATGAGGACCCTTATTTTGCTAGCTCGACGGAAGAAAGACTAGCCGCCTCTTCTTTATTCTTCTTTTGTCGCTCGAAGTCTTCAAAATTTGAAGTGCCAATTTCTTTTTGCCCCGGCTGTTTTTCGGTTGGTTTATTCTTTTGGCACGAGGCTGGGCAAAGCTTTGCAAGAACTGCTTCAGCATCGGCTGCGACGTTACTTAGTTGTTCAAAGGTCGTGACTTTAATGTCAATGACCCATCGTAGAATTTTCATTCTCAAATTCTCTTTGCATATATGAATAGAGTCCCCATAGCTAGGCGGATGCCAACACCTTTCACGGAGATTCCTCCACCCTCTTATGTAGTCCGTGGCAGACTCATTATCTTTTTGTTTGGCTGCTTATAATTCGGCCTTAGTGACTTCCTCTTCAGCCATCTTCACATTCATTGTTTGTTCCAGACTTAGCTTGTCCATTACCGTCGGATCTACTAGACTCGGGTGTAGGGCAACCAGCTGCATACGCGGCCTCATCGGCACCAGTGTCGGAGATGTTTTAGTTGCCCCCTGACTCGCCTAGGGAATTGTGTGTTGGAATGGTTGAGGGAGAATGCCCCCTATATGATTATGTACGATTCGGGGCAGGGCTGGCTGTGTTGAGACTCTAGGTAAGCTAGCACCACCTTGTGCCGCCTCATGTAGATATTCTGTCGATTGTGGCATAAATGGACTTATATTCATTTCATTTAGCCGCCTTTGTAGCATTTTGATTTCTTGCTGTTTCTGGTGTAGTAGTGCCATCGCGGCAGGGTCTTGTCAGGAGGGGCTGGGAGTGCTATCTTATGCCTCTGGTTTGTATGAGATGTGTGGCATCCTGTCATCATAGCCGGATGCGCCTAGTTTCTTCGAGACGACCTCTGGTGCGGACACACGCCGTAATACGCATCGGTGACTGAGGATACACCGGGGCCCGCTTAGCTCACGGAGGATGTGGACGCATTGGCCGAGCCATCACCTTTATTTCACATTTTTAGGCCATGTTGGGCCCTATTGTAGTCCATGTTGGACAATTGTATTAAATATGGCAAATGGGCTAGGCTGGGTATTGGGCTAGAGTTAATGGGCCTTTGGGCCTTAATTGGGCCAAAAGGGGCTTCAATGTGAACATGCCTAATAGGTTAGCATGCTAGGTATGAAAGGGGAAATGGGATGGATGTAAGACCCTGAGTCTTTCGGATCCTTATCGAAGAGTTTCAGATCACTTTTGTGGGTCCTGAGTTGTATTTTATAATATGTGTGGGTTTTTCTCTCGTACTAGTTACAGATCCCCGTGGTGAGTTTATTGTTCAATTCATCGACTCAAAGACACTATAGTTGCGTTGCATTCTTTCCGAGGATCGTTTAGACTATTTTTCCGTATTTTTCTGAATTAGTGCATTTTTGGGCCAAAAATTGGATTTTATGAAAATTAGGAAATTCCTAATTTTATTTTCTTTATTAACACTCTCGCTCTCCTCTCTCACCCTCACGATCTCTCACTCTCTCCCTCGCCGTTCTCTCTCTTCTCACCCCCTTTGCTCCGGTTGCAGACGGAGGAGGCCTGGGGATGACGTGGCGACGGCGTGGAGCTGCTGTAGAACGTGCTGGCGTGATGGATGGAGCGTGGCGTTGGCGCGATCCCGTTCGGTGGATTCGAAGATGACAGTTGAGCTCGTGCAATGGTTTTCGGCGTGGTTTAGTCGCTTCGGCGCGCTAGAACTTTGGTGGAGATAGGGAGATGGACGCCCTACTCCTGTACTGCGTTCCCCCATGATTTCAAGCGATACGGTGCGAGAACGTGCGGGTTTGGCTTCGGTTTGGGTGAAGCATGCCTTGTGGGAGTGTGAGACGTGTTTGCCTTTCTTGGCGACGATTTCTAGCCTAATTGGTTTTATTTCAATCCCTGGCATGTTTGCATTCCATTTCCGTTGGTTTCATTGTGATTGGTGGTCATTTGGGACCGGTGTGACCCCGGGAACCCATGTGACTCAATTAGGGTAGATTCGTTGGAATTGCCTGTTTCTTACGTTTTTGGATGCGGTTTGGATCCCTTCCGGTATGACGATTAGGGTTGTTTTCCCTTTGTTTAGGAGCGAATGGGGCGTGGAACGGCCGAGATCGGCCAATCCTCTGATTTTCCCGCCGTAGCGATTTAGCGATCTTACCAGAGACCATTTTTAGTCTCTTAGCGGTCCTTGGGTGACCGCTTACGCTTTTCAAACAGTAAGTCGGTTCAGGTCTTCGTGGTCACGCGATAGACCATTTCTTCTGGTTCGCGGTTAAGAAATTGACCGCTAATCTCTGCTAGCGTGCGTACGATAGACCGCTAACGAGATTGAGTATGTCGGTTTGGCTAACGCGGTCGTGCGATAGACCGCTAAGACTTGGCTGGCGATCAGAGAGATGACCGCTAACCATTATTTATGTCGGTTTAATAGTTTAAGTCGGTTGGGCTAGCGGGCCTAGCCTTGACCCCTATTTATTGTTAGCGGCCCCATGTGAGACCGCTATTTAGTTTGACTGTTTTATGTCGGTTGAGGGTTGACCGGGTTTAGCGGTCACATAGACGACCGCTACCGTCTCCCTGGCGGTCCTGCGATAGACCGTCTACCCCTATGGTTTTGAAGTTTTGTCCGTTCGAGTCTCTGAGTGAAGCGGCCATGCCCTAGACCGCTTAGCTCAGTGAGACGGCCTATGATCAACCGTTTATGTGTTGGTGTGGCTCTTCCTTGACCACCTAGTGTCTGTATTCTTTGAGTGAAGGTAGCGGCCTTTGGCTGGCCGTTTGGTTTACCTAGCGTATGACTGTTTACTTTCTAGAGCTTTGTTTTCCTGATATTTGGCCTCCATCTGTCTTGGCCTTACCTTGTGGTTTGCCCGTAGTCCCGTGGATATCTTGGATGTCCTATGAGGGTGATGACCATGTTGTGGGGTGGCCGAAGAGTGCCATTATATCGAGCGGTGTTCCGTACTGTTTCAGAGTCAATATTGGTGTCTGGTCAACCCGGTATGATCCAGTGGTTGACATATGACTCGTGGGTGTCTCGGCTATCTTGAGCAGATCGAGACATGGTTTTGGACATCTTGAGATATCATCTTACCTCGGTGTGCGTGTCCATATGCTTTGAGGGTCTTGGTGATTCCTCAGGTCTCCGTGGTTTGTGTTATGCAGAGGCATGGATCAGGTGATCCTATAATATTTCCTTTATCGATGTTTTATCATGCTGTGGCTTACAGATTAGACTGATCGGCAGCTTGTTACCGTTTTGTGCGACGATCTTGACCGCGAGTCGTGAGACTCAAGGATCGTTGTGTTAGTAGGTCTAGTTGTTGTCCTGAGTCCGGTGGCAGTCTGGTATGCTACCTCGTGTCTTGTGATTGATGCTTCGTAGTACGTGTGGCAGTGCGTGCTTTGCCTGTCCGTACTTCTGCACTGATGTTTTGGAGTTTCTGTGTCTAGTGAGCCTCCACTAGTCGTAGCCTGATGACACGCATGTTCCAGTGTGTTGGCCCACTTAGGAGTGGTGGCGGGACAGTTCCTGATTTACGATTTGTAAGCTAGTTTCCGTGGGCTCCCTTGCCTTACAGTAGCGTCCTATTGGGAAAGAAAGCTAGCTAGAGGCCTGGCTCAAGGCATTGGGCTTGTGTGTGCACACGTGGTCAGGGGCGTTTGGACGAGCGCCGACGGGCGTTACCCTGACTAGTCACTCGTTACTGTTGTTCCTTGTACTCAGTTCTGTGAGTGTCTCAGTTACCGCCGTTCCAGGTGTGTGGGAGATACTTGTGGCGCAGTGTAAGACGTTAGTGGATGCATCTGGCTATTCTTCTAGTGAGGAGGTGCTCCTGTCACTTGGTGCATGACTCTAGTGATTCTGGTGTCTCGTGATGTGTCTTTCCATCATTGGGTTCCGGGTAGCCGGGCGTGGCTTTACTCGAGGTCCAGTCTTGCGTACCGTACACGATAATCTAGTTGTGTACGTTCGTGCCTTTGACTGGATAGGTCTTTTAATAGGGCTTTTCCTATTTTGGTAGGCTTCAGCTTTGGAGCTTGTGCTCGGTTGACGGATCGGTAACGCCCGACTTGGTGAGATCCGGGTTAGCCTTTCTGTTGCCGTTTGGAGTAGCTTCGAGAGCCGTGGTTTGGTCGGTGGCCGTGTTTCTGGTTAGCACGGCTTCCCTTCTTCTTTAGCTGTTCTCTTTCCTGCTTACTCCTACTTTTTACAGCTTTACTGTGTAGTTAGTGCTGCTATTGCTCCTGCTCTTTCCTACTTTACTGTTTAGCCTTGTCATTTTGTGTTACTGCGTTGTTTCTAGTGGGGATCTGCGTGACCCCTACTGAGCCAGTGACACGAGGCTCACCCCTGCTTTTCAGGTGTGGTCGTTCGGCTTCCTGATGGTTCGTGACGCGGTGCGTCAGTTCGTGGTTGCCATTGTTGCCAGCGTTCTCTGCGTCGGGCTTCCCCCGACTTCAGTGTACGTTTTATTTTCTATTGGACTGTACTTGCCTTTACTTGGACTGGACTCTGTTAATTTAAACTGTTAATTGAAAAAGTAATTTTATTTCCTCTACTTTAGCAAACTTGATCAATGAAATATTAATTGCTCACTACTTTATCTGGGACTTCAATGTACAACACACACTCCTTTTATCCCTTCGGAGCTTTTCCGCTCTTGGGAGGCCTCGCAGGATCCAAGTGTTATCGAGTTTACCCGATATGCGGACCCTGGGTCGTCTCAGGTGGTATCAGAGCTGTGATTGTGTGTAAGGTACATGGGAATTTGAGATATCGCAGTATTCAGAGTCCTTAAGGTCCAGTACAGCTAGCTGTCGGCATTAGCATTGGCATCAGTTTTGCGATTGTTTGTCACTTTGTTTCCATTTGTGGTCTTGTGCGTGCTATGTTGGCACTGTGCGAGATGGTTTCGCTCTCGTCAGGATGTGACAAAGTGCTTTTCTTTTTCTGTGGTGTTTGTCTCGGTTATGTTGTGCTTGGCAGAGTTCGCCGGCAGGTGTGAATCTGTGGTGCAGTGTTGGAGATCTTTCTATAATTCATTCAAGTGGCTGGTGACTTTCTCATTGGTGTGATGGCCGTGCACATTCTTATGTTGCTTTGGTCATCCCAGATTAAGATTTGTTCAGCCCCTGAGGTGTTAAGCTTGTGTCATGATAGTCGATTGGATGCCTTGTTTGGAAGAATGCTCGGGTGAACCTAGGATTTTCCTTCCTGGTGAGCTATTGTTAGTCGAGCTTGATTCTTCTCCTCTTGTTTGGTGGCATCTTTTAGAGGTAAGCCTTGGAAGTGCACTCTTGGTGAAGCCTTTGTCTTGTGTCTGCTTAAGGGTGGACTGTGTTAATTCTGAACCTGATTTGTCTTTATTCGACGGTTGCTTGGCTTTGGACCCAGATTTTATGTTTGGCAGCCGTTGTGCACCGTGTCGGATGTGTCGTGTTTGGCAATTGTTGTGCTTTGAAGGTTCAGTAATCATTCTAGGACGTAAGGATAAGCTGAGACTGGTGTTCTTTGTGCTTTGTGCTGAAGCCGGTGCTCTTCATGGTCTGCACCTTGGCGACTTGTGATTGGTTATTAGCAGGATCGGTACTCGAGACTTGGTACGTTGCAGTCTGTGTATTGCGATGGCACCGAGTGTGTGCTGGGATGCGGATGCTGAGTTGTCCTTGATGCCTGTGTGCGTGTGTTGAGTGTGCAGCGGAAGCGTGTGGGCTGATAACCCATGGTTCAAGATCGTGAAGTTGGAAGATTCTGGCTGGCTGAGAAGTTGTTTCCTCGGCATGTCTGACGTCTTGGCTATGTGTGCCTTGACGCTGTTGGTTGCTGTGCGATTTGTTGGAGACATTATGGTTGCTGGCACTGACATGTGTGAGGATTAGGGGAATCTGTAGGCATACTTGCTGGTTGAGTACCCTTCCCTTCCTCTATAAACTTTCTTGGATGTCGTGCTCTCTAGACAGATCGTGGTCCTCGAGATGTGTTCCCCAAGATCGTTGTTATTATTGTTGTGGGTCCTTGATGGTGAGATGTTCGTAGCATGACTAGTACATTTTTAGTCATGTGTTCAACTGTAATTGTGCCTTGATGTGACCCAGCTTGTAGTTGTGTCCCGTGATTCTGTGTTCAGAACGGAGCCGGGATTTTGCAAGTGTTGTTATTGTTGCTGTTGTTATTCGTTGGTGGTTGTGCTCAGCTTGGGAGGAGTTCCCTGTGAGTTTGATTTGGCATGGTGTGGACCGAGGTCTTGTTAGTTAGTTTTGTTGTACTCTTCTGTTATGATGGAGTTAGCATGCGACTCGAATCAGATGTAATGTCTGAGTGAGGACTGACTTGATTGTGCTCGTGGTCTAGTGTTGTCGTTGGCGTTCTGCGTGCCAATTTTGTTGTTCCTGGCGCGGAAGCCGATGATGTTGTCGAGCTGTCAGTGGAGGACTATGTTTCCTTGGGTAAGCTAATGCTTGTTGTGTTTTCCGAGTGTGTTCTCGATAGTAGTTTTCATGGCATGAGTCGTGTCTCCTTTCCATGTGAGACGGAAGCGACGTTGCCTTGTTTCAGAGGTGTCGAACTTGTGTTCACTTGGGTGCCGTGCTCGTTCTTTGGATCGATGTGCCTTGAGATCCAGAGCTTGTACCTGTGATTGTGGTCTGGCAGTGTTCCTCTGAATTGTGATTTTTGAGGTTTGTGTTACCGTATTCTAGGTGTTGGCTGATGCTTGGCGAGCATAGCCAATGTTGGGTTTGTTCTTCCCTACTTCTCCTTGTTATCTCCTTTAATTTCGAGGATGAAATTCCTGCAAGGGGGGGAGGACTGTAAGACCCTGAGTCTTTCGGATCCTTATCGGGGAGTTTCAGATCACTTTTGTGGGTCATGAGTTGTGTCTTACAATCCGCGTGAGTTTTTCTCTCGTACTAGTTACGGATCCCCGTGGTGAGTTTACTGTTAAATTCATCGACTCGAAGACGCTACAGTTGCGTTGCATTCTTTCCGAGGATCGTTTAGACTATTTTTCCGTATTTTTCTGAATTAGTGCATTTTCGGGCCAAAAATTGGATTTTACGAAAATTAGGAAATTACTAATTTTCTTTTCTTTATTAACCCTCTCTCCCTCCTCTCTCACCCTCACGATCTCTCACTCTCTCCCTCACCATTCTCTCTCCTCTCACCCCCTTTGCTCCGGCTGCAGACAGAGGAGGCCCGAGGATGAGGTGGTGACGGCGTGGACCTGCTGTGGAACGTGCTGGTGTGACGGATGGAGCGTGGCGTTGGCGCGATCCCGTTCGGTGGATTCAAAGATGACAGTTGAGCTCGTGCGATGGTTTTCGGCGTGGTTTAGTCGCTTCGGCGCACTAGAACTTCGGTGGAGGTAGGGAGATGGACGCCTTACTCTTGTACTACGTTCCCCCGTGATTTCAAGCGATACGATGCGAGAACGAGCGGGTTTGGCTTCGGTTTGGGTGAAGCATATCTTGTGGGGGTGTGAGACGTGTTCGCCTTTCTTGGCGACGGTTTCTAGCCTAATTAGTTTTATTTGAATCCCTGGCATGTCTGGATTCCATTTCCATTGGTTTCATTGTGATTGGTGGTCATTTGGGACCAGTGTGAGCCCAGGAACCCATGTGACTCAATTAGGGTCGATTCATTGGAATCGCCTGTTTCTTATGTTTTTGGATGCGGTTTGGATCCCTTCCGGTCTGTGGAAGGCTTGTATGATGATTAGGGTTGTATCCCCTTCGTTTAGGAGCGAATGGGGCGTGGAATGGCCGAGATCGGTCAATCCTCTGGTTTTCCCGTCGTAGCGATTTAGCGGTCTTACCAGAGACCATTTTCAGTCTCTTAGCGGTCCTTGGGTGACCATTTACGCTTTTCAAACAGTAAGTCGGTTCAGGTCTTCGCGGTCACGCGATAGACCGTTTCTTCTGGTTCACGGTCAAGGAATTGACCGCTAATCTCTGCTAGTGGGTGTGCGATAGACCGCTAACGAGATTGAGTATGTCGGTTTGGCTAACGCGGTCGTGCGATAGACTGCTAAGGCTTGGCTGGCGGTCAGAGAGATGACCGCTAACCATTATTTTTGTCAGTTTAATAGTTTAAGTTGGTTGGGCTAGCGGTCCTAGCCTTGACCGCTATTTATTGTTAGCGGCCCCATGTAAGACCGCTATTTAGTTTGACTATTTTATGTCGGTTGAGGGTTGACCGGGTTTAGCGGTCACATAGACGACCGCTACCGTCTCCCTGGCGATCCTGCGATAGACCGTCTACCCCTATGGTTTTGAAGTTTTGTCTGTTCGAGTCTCTGAGTGAAGCGGCCATGACCTGGACCACTTAGCTTAGTGAGACAGCCTATGAACAACCATTTATGTGTTGGCGCGGCTCTTCCTTGACCGCCCAGTGTCTGTATTCTCTAAGTGAAGGTAGCGGCCTTTGGCTGACCGTTTGGTTTACCTAGCGGCCTGGCATATGACTGTTTACTTCCCAAAGCTTTGTTTTCCTGATATTTGGCCTCCATCTGTCTTGGCCTTACCTTGTGGTTTGCCCGTAGTCCCGTGGATATCTTGGATGTCCTATGAGGGTGATGACCATGTTGTGGGGTGGCCGAAGAGTGCCATTATATCGAGCGGTGTTCCGTACTGTTTCAGAGTCATTATTGGTGTCTGGTCAACCCGGTATGATCCAGTGGTTGACATATGACTCGTGGGTGTCTCGGCTATCTTGAGTAGATCGAGACATGGTTTTGGACGCCTTGAGGTATCGTCTTATCTCGGTTTGCATATCCATGTGCTTTGAGGGTCTTGGTGATTCCTCAGGTCTCCATGGTTTGTGTTATGCAGAGGCATGGATCAGGTGATTCTATGTTGTTTCCTTTATCGATGTTTTATCGTGCTGTGTCTTAGAGATTAGACTGATTGGCGGCTTGTTACCGCTTTGTGCGACGATCTTGACCTCGAGTCATGAGACTCAAGGATCGTTGTGTTAGCAGGTCTAGTTGTTGTCCTGAGTCCGGTGGCAGTCTGGTATGCTACCTCGTGTCTTACGATTGGTGCTTCGTAGTACGTGCGATAGTGCGTGCTTAGCCTGTCCGTACTTCTGCACTAATGTTATGGAGTTTCTGTGTCTAGTGAGCCTCCACTAGTCGTAGCCTGGCGACATGCACGTTCCAGTGTGTTGGCCCACCTAGGAGTGGTGGCGGGGCAGTTCCCGATATATGGTTTGTAAGCTAGTTTCTGTGGGCTCCCATGCCTTGCAGTAGCGTCCTACTAGGGGAGAAAGCTAGCTAGAGGCCTGGCTCAAGGCATTGGACTTGTGTGCGCACACATGGTCTGGGACGTTTGGACGAGCGCCGACGGGCGTTACCCTGACTAGTCACTCGTTACTGTTGTTCCTTGTAATTGGTTCTGTGAGTGTCTCAGTTACCGTCGTTCCAGGTGTGTAGGAGATACTTGTGGCGCAGTGTAAAACATCCGTGGACGCATTTGGCTGTTCTTCTAGTGAGGAGGTGCTCCTGTCACTTGGCGCATGACTCTAGTGATTTTGGTGTCTCGTGACGTGTCTTTTCATCATTGGGTTCCGAGTAGCCGGGCGTGGCTTTACTCGAGGTCCAGTCTTGCATACCGTACAAGACAATCTAGTTGTGTATGTTCGTGCCTTTGACTGGGTAGGTCTTTTAATAGGGCTTTTGCCTATTTTGGTAGGCTTCAGCTTAGGAGCTTGTGCTCGGTTGATGGATCAGTAATGCCCGACTTGGTGAGATCGGGGTTAGCCTTTCTGTTGCCGTTTGGAGTAGCTTCGAGGGCCGTGGTTTGGTCGGCGGTAGTGTTTCTAGTTAGCATGGCTTCCCTTCTTCTTTAGCTATTCTCTTTCCTGCTTACTCCTGCTTTTTACAGCTTTACTATGTAGTTAGTGCTGCTGTGGCTCCTGCTCTTTCCTGCTTTACTGTTTAGCCTTGTCGTTTTATGTTACTGCGTTATTCCCAGAGGGGATCGGCGTGACCCCTACTAAGCCAGTGACACGAGGCTCACCCCTGCTTCTCAGGTGTGGTCGTTCTGCTTCCTGGTGGTTCGTGACGCGGTGCGTCAGTTCGTGGTTGCCATTGTTGCCAGCATTCTCTGCGTCGGGCTTCCCCCGACTTCAGTGTACGTTTTATTTTCTGTTGGACTGTACTTGCCTTTACTTGGACTGGACTCTGTTAATTTAAATTGTTAATTAAAAAAGTAATTTTATTTTTGCTACTTTAGAAAATCTGATCAATAAAATATTAATTGCTTACTGCTTTATCTGGGCCTTCAATGTACAACAGACACTCCTTTTATCCCTTCGGAGCTTTTCCGCTCTTGGGAAGCCTCGCAGGATCCAAGTGTCATCGGGTTTACCCGGTATCCGGACCCTGGGTTGTCACAATGGAGGCTGGATGGCTAGTGGAAGGGGGCGCCCCCCCTTCTTGGTCCAAGAGGTAGGCAACCTACCACCCTTGACTTCCGTCCCTTGAATTTTCAAAGTTTGGCAAGTCCTTGTCCCCCCTTGGTCCCCCTCCCTCTCCCACTTGGCAAGTGCGCACTCCCTCTCCCTCCCCTCTCTCCCTCGAGATTCCCAGCCCCCCTACCCCTTGCCATTCCCAATATAATCACATGTATAGGGTCATTTGTGGAGCTAATGAAGAATTAATGAAAGGTTATTGCATTTTGTGCCAAGAGGAGGCCTTGGGTGCACCCCTCTCTCTCCCCTCCTTTGCAGCATGGATTTGTTGTGTTTCTAGGGTGGATTCCCTATAAACTTGGTGGATTCCAAGTGATATCTCCTCCTCGGAGTGCGAAGCTCTGCCGCCGTCGCACCGCCGCCGCAGCTTCATCGTAGTTCTATCCATCCCTGGATAGAAGCCTAGTGCGTGATTTTTAGCTATCAATCAGGAGCTCAGATCGTGTTGAAATTTGGAGGGTGAGTTCCCCACGTCCACCCCATCCTCCACCAAAAAATTCAGGTTATTTCCCCCTCGTTTACCATTTTCCCGATCTGTTCTTCCCACCCCTAGTAATCTACCTCCTGTGCAGATCCACCAGCCAGCAAGCTACCTCTTTGCTACTTTCACCCCCTTCCCCATTTCAGAATGAGCTGAAATTTTAACTGGGAGTTCTATCCACCAAAGCCATTGTCCCCAATTGTTTTTATGCTTTTAGAAATTTTCTTTCCCATCCAAAAAATCACTGCATTTTCCCAAAATCTGTTGTGTCCTGTGCAATCTTGATCCGACCACCTCCACCAAAAAATCTATTTCCCCATTCAAACCTCCTCCAAAAATTACACAAATATTATCCACATGTTTCTTACCTTCCCATATACCATTCATAAAAATTTCAGATCCAAAATTATCCGTTTGATTTTCGGTCAACCCACGTTTTCAGGCAGATCTAATTCTGTCCTGACTGTTCTGGATCTGTGAACCAGCCTGTTATAAATTCAATCACGAACATTTCAGCAACAGAAAAATTACTATAACACCAGGTGGTTGTAATTCTTTGAGTCAGCTTCGCAACGGCGCTGGTTTAGTGTCGATCCGACGTCCGTGCTGATCGCAGCAATTTTTCTCGCCAAGTCGCGCAGTGCTGACAGCAGCCAAATCAGTTCGGGACAACAAGCTGTCGCCCGAGTAGCAGTGTGCCAGAACCATCGGAGCTGCCCCAGAAGCCACACGTCAACCCAAGTGCGGTACTCCTGGGTCCCACATTATAGTCCTTTACCTCCTTGCGTAGAGTGGGCAGTGAATTCAGTTCTATAAATTATTGAAATTATTTGTACCAGGAGTACGGAACTTGGCCGGGGTCGTCTTCCCCACGTCCGGTAGCGTGGAGGTATCGTGTCCGCTCCCTTCACTCGGCATTTTACTTATTTCGTATTTATTTCTATATGCTGCTGCAAGTGATAGGTTAGCTAGCTCGATTCAATTTAATCACTACTGCGAGAGTGAGTGAGTGAACTCGTCCCGTGACACGATCCGAGCACGCAGAAAAGTCGATACCCGAGGCTCATTGCAGGTTTCTCAACCGTGCACGATCCCGCATTTCCCTCGCTTAGGGACGTCCGCGAGCTAGACTCCCAGGTTCGCTATCCGTCCCGCATCAAATTAGTATCAGAGCAGAAGGTTGAGTCTAGGGTAGTCTTTGATTAAAAAAATAACAAAAAAGTCATTTAAGTCTAGAGAGAGTCTAGTCGATCCAAAGTTTACATTTGCATACCTTTATTCGGTATATCAAAAGGTGTTGCCCGAACGTTAGGTTACACCTATCGACAAAGTAGCACACTTGCGTGAGCGCGATCTTCGGATCAAACCTCCGCCTAGTACCGGATATGGGTTGAGTCTAGGTTTGTAGTCGAGTCGGTACTCCAACTTTGTATTGTTATTTTAGGGTCGTGTCTAGTCCAAGAGAGTCTGATCTTATCACCGTGTGTCTGCATGTCCACTACCCGCCACCTCCATGGCCGTCCCTCGAGACCATGCGTCCGATTGGTCATCCCTGGTGGAAGAATTCAATGCTTTCATGGCCCGACACCTGACCCCTAAGCCAACAACTGAGTCGTTCCAGTGACCTATAGTGTCCACTGCCATCCTACCCAATGGGTTGTATACGGAGATCGACTTCATCAGTAGGGTGTCATCTAACTGTGTCTCACAGGATATAGTGGAGTCTCTCTCCAAGACCGGGGAGATTGTTCTCAATGGTGGCCTAGCATTCGTAGAGTTCCAATGGAGGTTCGGCCACGTTCTTTATGACGATGGAGCATGGTGCAAGGTCGACACACTTGCTGGCCCATGCATCATTTTAGGGCAAGATTGGTCGGAAGAAAGGAGAGTGACCTTTGACCGGGATAGGAGGACCTACACCTTATACCTACCTCACCTACCCGGCGAGTTAGTCTTCCACGACGGCATTCAGCCGACCACCTCCATGTCACCAACCACCCAGCCCCAGTGGCCCATTTCGCCTCCGGACTCAAGCCCACCACCTCTCCCGGAGCCCACCCATGTGGCCCCCCTAGTGGGATTAGTCATTTCTCCGACCCGTGTCCTTCACATTCCCTTACCTTAGAGGACAACCATTCGGAGGATGCCTCACCCGGGCCTATTCTAGTGAGTTATGAGGCTGACCAAGAGTTGGCCGAGGAGTACCTCGCTGATGTTTTCGGGTTAGAGAGTGATCCAATAGAGGGCCAGGGACTGTTAGTCACCCCAATCCCACCGGCCATCCCGGATCTGTCTGTCTCGCCCACTTTATCCTCGGAGGACCCCACCATCCCACTTCTACCCGTCTCCCCTACGGTAGCACAGCATCTAGTGACGACTGTACCACTGTCGATGCCCTATGTTGACATGGTATGTGTGACGACCCGAGAATCTGGTTACCGGGAAGGCCCGATAACTAGAGACTCGAACCGCCGCCCACGAGCCGGGAGGGCTCGGAAGGGCTAAAAAGGAGTGTGGAGGTACAAAGAAATAGGAAATAAGACAGGACAATTCAACAATTAACAAGAATAAATGAACAACTACAACAGAGTCCAGTCCAACAGAAAGTATAGTCTAAAGTAGTAAAACGTACCACATGCCAAGTGAACACTCAGCCCGGTAAGCTGGCAACTAAGAACCTCCGTACTGCACCCTCGAACCTCGAGGAAGAACCGCCGCACCTGAAACGCAGGGGTGAGCCTCCTGTCACTGGCCCAGTAGGGATCCCGCGGAATCCCAACTGAGAACAACGGCGGCACAAAAAGCAGTAACTACGAAAGCAGGAAAGTAACTACGGTGGCCGGCAAAACCTCGGCTCTACAGCTACTCCTACTATACCAGAAAACACGACCTAATCACCCATTGGGGGACAACCAAGCCACACACCCGACCACCTGATTCCACGATCGGGGACAACCAGACATGAACCACCCTAGCCACGCTACTAGAAAAACGCCACGATACCTCCGTAGCGGAGGCCTGCCCTCATAAAAGGACCCGAGCCAAAACCACACGGTCAGGGAACACGGTCACGACCTCACCGTCGTGAACACAACGCTGTCTGGAGAAAGGCCCTCGGTGACACTCACCGGAAACCCCAGACCTCGACTCCGGGAGCACTCCCGAAATCACTCACGAAGTCCCGTCTCGCGGACGGAAACAGAACCCGGTGCACGACAACTCACGTCACGTGACAGAAGTACCACCCACTAGAAGAACGACCGGATGCATCCCCTGACGTCTTACACCCCGTCACAAGTGTCTAGCTATAGCGGCCCAGGCGGAGACTCAGACACACTCAGTAACCAGTACCACAGAACAAGGACTAGTTGGGGTCGCGCCTGTCGGGGCCGTCCGACGCCCCCAACCTCGTGTGCACACTCAGACCATACGCCCTAGGCCTGTCCTCTAGCTGGTAATTCCCCCTAAGCCCGGACTCGGCTGTACGTGGGGGCCCTACGGTAACCAGCCTACTCACCGTCTCTCTCGGGTCAGACGCTCCACCACTCCCAGGTGGGTCAGCACACGTGTGCCGTAAGAAGGCTACGACTAGTGGACGTGTCACAGAACGTGGACACCGAAAACCACACACGCACTCATTGCAAGTAACACGGAGTAACAGGTGGCACGACACCACCAGACTCTAGATGGTCCACTAGACCTACAAAACCCAACGGTCTTTGAGTCACAAGACTCAGAGTCGAGACCGTTGCACATGACAGCACTAAGCCGTCAATCTGGCCTAATCCCTAGGTCCAAAACCACAACGCGATAACTCACGAGGCAGTTCCCAACTTCCGAGACCCATCCCTCCGGGAGGGAACTTTAAGAAACCTCCAACCCCAGGCTGGGCGACTGGACTCACCGTCCAAGGCCACACGCTTGGCCCACTCGGAAGCCACCTTCCGGAGAAGCAACGACTTGCGGGGAAACCTCACCGCACTCACACCGATACACGGTGACTCGATCTAGCAAGGACACGGAAGCCCGGAACACCTGGGGTCACCGGGACCCACCAAGCCCATGGGCATGCTTATCAAGGTAAACGGAACCTCCGGACACTCAAAGACACGGTCACGGAACTCCACGGGGTGTCCGGGACACACACGGCCCAAGGGGAGCACGATCAGCCGTAGACCGCCCGCCCCGGGCAGCCCGGCTGGTCACCTCCAAGAACGCGCTATAGGTCCATAGCGTGTTCAAACAGAACGCGCTATAGGTCCATAGCGCGTTCAAACAGAACACGCTAGACCCCATAGCGCGACAAGAGAGATCGCGCTAGGACCCCCTAGCGCGACAAGGCAGAACGCGCTAGGATCCCCTAGCGCGACAAAGCAGATCGCGCTAGGACCCCCTAGCGCGACAATAACCGCCTTACTGTTCATCTTCTCCTATGAACGCGCCCTATCGGGGCGGCGCGACCCTCAAGAACGCGCTACCTGAGACTAGCGCGTTCTCAGTCTGCGCCCGTAAGAACGGGAAAACGGCGGGAAATCCATTCCACGCCCCGTTCACCCCCAGGTGAAGGGGAAACAAAAGGGGAAACCTTCCCCAAGCCCCTAGACATGCATCTAAACCCCTGGAACGGCCAAAAACACCGTAAAATGGAAGATCCGGCTCACACCCCAAAAACATGAGTTTTCCCCCAAATCCCTCGAATAAGCCCGGTCGGCTCACCACGGCCTACAAAACTCACGGGAAATGAAGTACGCGGGTTGAGGGTCCATCTCCCTACCTCCACCGAAGATTCGACGCACCGTGGACGCCGATCCATGAAGAAAACGCCGTTGAAGCCTCGCCGTTCCACGAACCCACGGCCGAGCTTCACCGCACCTCCACCGCCTCGATCCTCACCCATCCTCGCCCGTGCCTCGCCCGCGCCGTCCCCACCTCACCCACGCTCCACCCCGTCGGCCGCCGGAGAGAGAGGGAGAGAGGAGAGAGCGTGAGAAGAGAGAGGGAGAGAAGAGAGAAATGATAGGGGAGAGAGAGAAAAGGGTTATAGATATAGGAAAATCCAGAAATCTAAAAAATACCAAAAATAGGAAAATCACATTTCCGTGATCCTCGGAATGCACCGATCGTAACGGTACCACTCGCGCCCTGGTGAACGGCCCGGTTCACCCGCAACGAGGTTCCGAAGGAATTACCGAAACACACACCGGGAATCGGAAAACACACACAGAAAAGCCGCGGAACGCTTCCGGGCATCCGAAACAACTCCGGATCGCGCCGATCCGAACACGAAAGATGTTCGAAATGAAATTTTAGACACAACGGAGTCGGACACTCTGAGAAACCAGATCCGGGACCCACGAACAAAGATCCAAAAAATACGGGGCATTACAGCCCTCCCCCCTTAAAGAAATTTCATCCTCAAAATTCAAGACTAACACCAAGTCGCAGGGGAAGAACGCCTCGACCAACTGACAATGCTGTCAGGGCACCAGCACAGAAAAATCTCGATTCTCGTGAAAGCACCAATCAGGAGGGATACGACCAGACCATAATCACGAACAATGCCACGCTCCGCACACCGCGCACACATCGGCAACCAGAGCAGGCATAACACAAAGGCACCAGTCTGGTATCACCTCAGACACAATGGAAACCACTCACGGCATCACTGCCACCCTCTCGATCACCGAGGGAACGCAATCCTCGCCACAACAACCAATCCACCGGTCAACGCCCACGCTCGGCGGACCAACCAAACACCAGCTTCTCTGCCAGCTGACCACCACAAATTTGTCGACTCCACGCCGAGGACCACTTCCACACTCGGCAAGCCGAACGCCACAATAGCACGGGACCAACTCTGTTAGAACTCAAACTTCGGCAAAGCTCAGATCCCATCTGGGAAAACACACCTCAGAAACGGCCACCAAAAAGGCCTTGTTGGCACGCGGCTCTCTCCATTCTCGAGCCCCTACAACCAGCATCTTCTATCCATGAAAGACCATCCACTGGTCACCAGACATTCGTCAACGGGAAACCTCCACCTGCCCAGCAGGCACGATCTGACTCATGACAGGCCGTCCGCTGACTCACGCACAGACCACCACCACATCCAGATGGATCCCCGCGCCAACTCTACCCTCCAGGGAAGCACGGCGGGACCCAATGACTCCATCTCCCCTCGGTCTTCACGTCACTCGACTCAGACTTACGGGGAATCTTCCCTTGCTGGCCGCAGACTAAGGATCAATATCCCACATCAACGTCTCATCAGAGACCTCCACACACAGGCATAGACCACCGTCCTATCTCATCAAATCCTATCTCATCGAAACCTCCATCTCAATTAATCCAAGAGGACGCCTGCCAATCCCGACTCCCGCTCCTATCACAGAGCCACGGGACACAAAACCTCTTACGATCCCCGGCACACTTCTTCAAAACACGATCTCATCTGCGAACGCAACCTCTAACGCAAAAATAGGGTACTCATGCGGCAACCTCGCCAGCATATTTCCCCAACTCTCCACCTGCCAATGCCATAAACCACAATATCTCAAGCAACGGCACGTCAACAACACGTCTCACGCCACCGGAGACAACACACACCGATGAACCAATCCTCCGCTGCTCTACTCATTCTCAAGAAATCCGCCCGTAGCAACCAACGCCACGATCCGCACACTCTGATCCACACGCACAGCCACCAAAATGATAACTCGGGATCCACCAACTTGACAACCATCTGCAACCCCGCATACTCTGATACTCCGCACCTCGGGAACCACAACACCAACCGCAAATCTCAAAAACACCGCCCAACCGGCACTCGTCCTTCCGGAACAGCGCCAACACCCTTACACATCAGGGACGGGCAACGCTTCTCACAGGTAACCACCTTCCCAAAACGCGGGACGCGTCTCGCACGGACTTCATGGTGCACGAAGGCCAACCAATCCGGACGCACGATGCAAGACGACGAACCTTAGCCAAACACGATTCTCTCTGACCAAAAGAGAACCCAATCACACATCCGACCAACGGAAGGAAAACTCCACACTCGACCTGACCTCGAGCCTTGCGCATGCTGGGAACAGCACCTTCCAGTACCAAGAAAACCATCACTTCCGTCAGGTCAGCTCCTCTGACAACACTTACCAAGTGTCCCGTCGGATCACGATCACAACATCTCTTGATGCACCATCGCTGCAATTCCCCAAACGCAGCACCATAGCAACACACCCGCCGGCAATCTCTTCCCAACGCAACACAACTAGGACCACCACCCAAGGGAGAAAGCTCTCAACCTCGATCCGCAGACCCCACGCCGGCACGAAAGCCGCGAACAGCAACCACCCTCACTGCGCCGCACAGCGCACTCCAGCTCTCAAGCGAGAAACAAAACAAAAAATATGCACGAAACCCTATGCCAGCTGCCGACTGTACTGGACCTTACGGACTCTGATCACTGCAATATCTCGAATTCCCATGTACGTCCATAACCACGCTCTGATACCAACTGTGACGACCCGAGAATCCGGTTACCGGGAAGGCCCGATAACCCGAGACTCGAACCACCGCCCACGAGCCGGGAGGACTCGGAAGGGCTAAAAAGGAGTGTGGAGGTATAAAGAAATAGGAAATAAGGCAGGATAATTCAACAATTAACAAGAATAAATGAACAACTACAATAGAGTTCAGTCCAATAGAAAGTACAGTCTAAAGCAGTAAAACGTATCACATGCCAAGTGAACACTCGGCACGGTAAGCTAGCAACTAAGAACCTCTGTACTGCACTCTCGAACCTCGAGGAAGAACCGCCGCACTTGAAATGCATAGGTGAGCCTCCTGTCACTGGCCCAGTAGGGATCCCGCGGAACCCCAACTGAGAACAACGGTGGCACAAAAAGTAGTAACTACGAAAGCAGGAAAGTAACTACGGTGGCCGGCAAAACCTCGGCTATACAGCTACCACTACAAGAAAAATCGCGGATAGCGACCGACCTAGCGGTCGCTATTCAGTCGTAGATCGGTCGCAAATCTGCATTGCGACCGAACAGAGACTATCTAGCGACCGAATATGTCGGTCGCTATATAATAGTCGCTATATAGCGACCGACAAAATTCGGTCGCAGTATCAGTCGTTACCAGAGACCGATTATAATCGGTCGCCTAATAGGTCGCTAATTAAGTCGGTCTCAATTCGGTCGCTATTCGGTCTCTAATTATGTTGTATTTTTAAAAATAAAATTAACCTATCGGATTTATTCGGTCTCAATTCGGTCGCCAGTCGGTCGCCAAGTATAATTATTTAATAAAATAAATATAACGTATAGTCGCTATTCGGTCGCAATTCAGTCTCCATGCGGTCGCTAATTTTGCATTATTTTTTTTTTAAAAATTTATTTAAACTGATAAATAAATTACCTGATAAATAACAAATTCATAACATAAATATAAAATCAACTACACAGACAACAATATCGACAAATCTCAAATTCATCACATACAAACACCTGATAAATAACAATTTCATAAAACAATAATAAATCAACTACACGGATCACAATCTCCACGAACCTCAAATTACACACAATTAAAATAAAATCACAAATTAATCATACATCCATAATAATAAAATGACAACATACACAACTAAAATAAAATCACAAATCCTCCACATATGTCTCATCCTGGTCGTCGTCTCGTCCAACATCATCCTGGTCGTCGTCTCGTCCAACATCTCGCGACGGATGATCCTGTATATCATTTAAAAAAATTATAATCAAATCCTTAATAAAGAAATCAAGCATTAACAAGACTTAATAAAGAAATCAAGCATTAACAAGAGTATGCCAATAGTTTAAGCCAGCTCATTTTCATATATATAAATACACACACACAATATAAGTTCAAATTTCATCTTGTATTTTAAAAATGAAGTTTGAGCGCCGAGCTCAAACCGGGCATCCGATTTGGATTCCGTCAGTTCTGACAAGTCACTTTCATCTCCCCGGTCGTATTGGAATGATCGGCACGGCCATCCGACCGGTATTTCGAATTTTAGACCCCCGGACCCGTCCTAACAGTTCATTTGAACTAAGTGTATTTTAAAAATGAAGTTTGAGCGCCGAGCTCAAACCGGGCATCCGATTTGGATTCCGTCAGTTCTGACAAGTCACTTTCATCTCCCCGGTCGTATTGGAATGATCGGCACGGCCATCCGACCGGTATTTCAGATTTTAGACCCCCGGACCCGTCCTAACAGTTCATTTGAACTAAGTGTATTTTAAAAATGAAGTTTGAGCGCCGAGCTCAAACCGGGCATCCGATTTGGATTCCGTCAGTTCTGACAAGTCACT
>JAHNEJ010002477.1:0-82208 GCA_022559845.1 Amorphophallus konjac | reverse complement strand
TTTCTTTGCTGAAGGCCCAAAGGTGCACCGACCTTAATTCTGCACCTTGCCGATGTCATCGACTTTTGCTGCTAATCCTTGCATACAAGCATCGACCTTAGTTTTATGAGCACAAACATTATGCTTCATACTCAAGCAACTAACATCGACCTTACTATGGCAAGGGATCTAACATGGTGGCTGAAGGACGTGCTCTTTTAGACGGCCTCCGTCTTGCCCAGTTGCACTCTATTCCAATTTCAGTCATTTACTCTGATTCAATGGTTCTCGTGGATTTGGTGAATAACAAGAGAACCCTACCATGGCCTCTTCTTCCATGGTGGAGCCAACTTCAACAACTAGTCTTATTATTCAATTGTCCCATCAAACACACATACATAGAGGCAAATCAGCTTGCCAACATGCTTGCCAACCATGCGGTCTCCATTGGGCACAACATGGAATTCTCCTCTTTCAAAGAGTTGCCCACTCTAGCTAAAGGATATGCTACAGCCGATGCCCTTTGTATTCCAAATTTTCATCGGCGGCTTGTATAGAATCTTTTGTTTTTTCTTGTAAATGCAGAGAGCTGGCCTCTCTCACTGATATTGTACATTCCCTCCTCTTCAGTAATAAAATAACACTAGTGGTTTGAAGGTGGAGTGAGAACATTCTCTTCCTTTGGAAGATGGTGCACTCTCCCTTTGTTCCCACTAGATGTGTTTGATGGAAAAAAAAAACATCGACCTTACTGTGCATGTGATTCATGTGTTCTGCACTAGCGTCGACCTTAGCTGTATGTGGTCTACACTAGCATCAACCGTTAGTTGCATGTGTCTATACTAGCATCGACCTTAGCTGCAGTGGTCTATGCTAGTATAGGAGGATATACTTCGAATTCTAGCATCGACCTTAGCTCATGAAATATGTAGGAGGATATACTTCAGATTCTATATCCAAGTCTTTGCAAGATTATTAGGTAGGAAGCCTCTTAGCTATACTTCAGTTGTTAGACTTAAAAGTTTAAGAAAGGTATGAGATTCTATCCTCTGTGATGGACTGTGTAAATTCTTCCAAGTGAACCATGCAACAACAAAATCTCTCAGCGTCTTTTGAATCAGTTCTCCAAACTTCACAGACTGATAAAAACTCAACATCGACAGCTTACCTCATGCAAATTCTTCTATACTAAGAACATACCGAAGAATACCTCCCCCTCACAATATGAACCAGGAATGCAAACACTTCGAATGAAGATGTACTGATATGTTGAAAGGAAATGTTGATGGACATTAAACTTGTTCTACATGTAATTAACCTATGGTACCAGGCAGAGAACGTAGGTCATATGACCACCTCACACATGGAGTGGGGTTTCCAGTCAGAAGAGATCTGACCTTCTCTCAGCTTTCCATTTGATATACCAACATGTATGCATGCCTATGCAATTCACTAAAATGTGACAAATGCAGAATGTAGATGTATACAAATGAGAATGGATATGCAGCTCAATGTTGACACAAAGACATGAAAGCATTTTATTCAAGGGATTCAGAATTCAGAAGATTTAAAGATGCCCAATTCTCTCCTTAAGGTGATGAATTTTTCATTGTCCAGTGGCTTAGTGAAGATATCAGCTATCTGATGAGCAGTGCATACATGGATCAATTCAAAAGTTCCTTTAGAGACTTCATCTCTTATGAAATGATGTATTATTTCAATGTGCTTGGTGTGTGAATGCAAGATATGATTTTTTGAGAGATTAATGGCACTTGTATTGTCACAGTATATGGGTGTACAGCCAAGGTCTACTTGGTAGTTCTGAAGCTGATGCTTGATCCAAATGACCTGTGTACCACAACTCCCTGCGGCTACATACTCAGCCTCTGCAGTGGAGAGGGCCACGGAGTGCTATTTTTTGGAAGCCCAGGAAATCAGACACCCACCTAAAAATTGACAGTGCCCACTTGTGCTTTTCCTATCTAGTTTGCAGCCAGCGTAATCAGCATCAGTGTAAGATATGATATTTAAAGGCATTTGATGCAGGGTACTACAGTCCTAAATTATGAGTTCTAGAAATGTATCTAAAAATTCTTTTTACAGCAGCTAAATGCAATTTTGTAGGCCTAGATTGGTCATCATCATCATCATCATCAGAGCCTTATCCCAATTAATTAGGGTCGGCTACATGAATCATGTTCTGCCAAAGATTTCTATCAAGTGCAATATTCGTATTGAATATCAGGTCTCGAGACAGTCAGATAGAGTAGGGATCTGATCATACCTCGTATAATTTGGCATCAATTTCTTTACCTGATTCGTCTGCATCTAAAGATGTATTGGTACCCATGGGAGTTGAGATGTGCTTCAACTTATTCATACCAAACCTTTGATAATTTCCAGTGTATACTTGTCTGGCTAATGAAGCACCCACCCTCCAATTGCTGCACCTGCAATCCAAGGAAATATTTTAGTTCACCTACCATACTCATCTCAAATTCATTTGACATCAATTCAGCAAATTCATTCATAGTTCAGATGCATGTGAACCAAAAATAATGTCATCTACATATACCTAAACTATGATGAGATTTTTATTCAGAACCTTCGTAAACAAAGTCTGATCCACCTTACCTCTTTTGTAGCCCTTACTGAGCAGAAAATCTATCAACCTTTCATACCAGGCCGAGGGGCCTATTTCAATCCGTACAAGGCTTTGTTTAACCTGAAAAATATGGTTAGGATGTGCAGACATCTGAAATCCAGGGGGTTGTTCTACAAACACCTCTTCCTTAATAAATCCATTCAAGAACGCACTCTTACTTCCATTTGTTGAAGTTTTATGTTATTGGAGGATGCAAAAGCTAGCAGAATTCTTATAGCTTCTAATCTAGCGACAGGAGCATATGATTCTTCAAAATCAACTCTGAACTCTGGCTAGTAACCTTTAGCTACTAATCCTGCTTTATTCCTAGAGATTATTCTTCTCCATTCATTTTATTTTTAAAGACTCATTTTGTTCCAATGATAGTTGCATTTTCAGGTCTAGGAACTAATTTCCAAACATTGTTTCTTTCAAATTGTTCTAGCTCCTCATTCATTGCACTAACCCAAGATTCATCATTTAATGCATCTTCTACAGTTTTGGGTTCAATTGGAGACATTAATGCAACTAAGTCTTGATTATTCACATCTTTAAGATAGGACCTTGTCTTGGGGGGATCATTCAAATTTCCTATGATGTTTTGTACTGGATGGTCTTTCAAAAATCTAACATTAGTTGAGGACTCACCTGCTTCAGCTGACCTTACTTGATTGGGAGCATTTGGTGCTGCAGTTGTCTGAGTCTCCTCTTCTTGCTTATCCTTTGAGAATTCTCCATCGTGTTTGATATCCTGTCATCATCTTCAAGATTAGCAACTCTATGTGTTTCATCAAAAAACAACATGTGGAGATTCTTCTACGTTTGATCAGTAATGTTGAAAACCCTATATGCTCTAGATACTTCAGAGTAACCTAAGAATATTCCAGGACTACTTTTGGCTTCAAACTTATCTAAATCCTTTTTGTCATTATTGTGTATGAAGCACTTGGAGCCGAAAATTCTGAAATGAGCCAAGTTTGGTTTCTTACCTTTCAAGAGCTCATAAGGGGTTTTCTTATGAATTGTTCTTACCATGGCCCTGCTGATTGTATAACTTGCTGTGTTGGCCGCTTCTGCCTAGAACTTTCTTGGTAGTTGACTCTCGATCAGCATGGTCCGGGCCATTTCCACAATTGTTCTATTTCTTCTCTCCACAATGCCATTTTGCTCAGGTGTCCTCGGAGAAGAAAATTTATGAGTTAATCCCTCATTTTCATAGAAATCAGAAAACATGGAGTTTTCAAACTCACCTCCATGATCAGACTGAATTGAACAAATTTTATGTTTTCCCTCTTGTTTGACTTTATTAAAGAACTGTTTAAATTTCTAAAGGCGTCACTCTTATTTGCCAAAAAGAAGATCCATGAAAACCTGGAATGATCATCAATGATCACAAAGCCAAACCTCTTTCCATTCAGACTTTGTGTTCTAGTAGGACCAAAAAGATGCATATGCAACAATTCCATAGGTCTGGAAGATAAAGGCTCAGATCTGAGCTTAAAGGACTTCCTGGGTTTGTTTACCCAGAGCACATGCATCACAGAATTTTGAGTGTGAATTGAATTTTATTTTAGGTAAACCTTTAACCAGATCAAGTTTCATCAATTTATTTAACGTACTGTAACTAGCATGACCTAAACGCCTATGCTAGTTATGAGCATTATTGTCTAAATCAACAGAAAGATAAAGATTTGATTCAGAATTCTTATTAAGATCTACAATGTAGACATTATTCACTCTATGTCCTATGAACATGATGTTATCATAATTAGCTTCAAAAATCTTGATGCTTGATTATCAAAAATCCACTTTGTGACCTTTGTCACAAAGCTGACTGATGCTAAGCAAATTATGTTGGAGACCTTCTACAAGCAACACTTTCTCAATAACATTGGAAGAAAACTTACCAATTGTCCTATTCCTATGATCTTACCATTATTCTTACCTCCAAACTTGACCATACCTCCCATCTTCATTTCTAGATTACTGAATTTTGTCTGGTCACCTATCATATGCCTGGAACAGCCGCTATCCAGGTACTATCTATTGTGCTCGGCTGCTAGACCAACCTGCAATCAAATCAGACAAGAAGAGAATTTGGAACCCAAGAAAGGTTGGGTCCAAACAAGTTGCTCATTCCTTCAAGAACAGTCTTAGGAATCCAGACCTGTATGGTTCCTTTCTTGTGTACTAAAATTTTGTTTTCAGCCTGGAAGGTTTTATTGGCTCCAGTCATTGGATTTTGATGTGTTCTATTCTTAATGTAGAGTGAGTTGTTCCAATTGTAAGTGTTTCTCTGTGGGTTTTTCCAGAACCTTTTTTGATAGAGGTACCTCTGTGAAAATTTAGGATAAGCCCAATTTTGTGTGTAATTATTCCGGTTCCTGTATTGGTTGGGCCATCTGCGTTGATTCCATTGCATAAAACAATTTAGATTTTTGCCTTGACGCACCTGACTTTGACGAACATGATTAGTTTTATAAGCATAGAGATGACTCGACACAGCAGTCCTGCTGTGTTGATGCAGGGTAGTCTTAGCATGGATTTTTCTATTGTTGAGTTTAGGTGCAGAGAAATTTATGTTCACAAGGTTGTGAGAGTTGTAGTTACTGTTTGAGCTAGATGAGATGTCCAACTTTTCCTTCCCCTTTTTCCTCACAGAAAGTCACAGTTTTAAAATGCAAAGGACCTTTTGCTTGAGGGATCATATCCCAAACCTTCTTTGTTGAAATTAATTCTCATACCTAGCATGGTATCTAGGTTTGTATTTCCCTGAACAAAATTTCAAGCAATTGTTGTTTATCATCAAGGTCCTTTTGAACTTTCTCACAATGTTTTTGAACTTCCAGATTAGCCATTTTCAGAGCTTCATACTTCTCAAGAGTGAGATTATTTTCCTTTTGAAGTTCCTGATATTTTAATTTTAATTGATCCAGATTCATGTTAGCTTGTTCAAATTGGTCTTAAAGATTCTTATTTTCATCTTTCAAGGAACTTAATTCTTTTTGCTAATTCTTTAGATTTCCATTTTCATTTTTCAGACAATTTTGCTCTTCAATAGTGTCATTCAGTTTTCTTTTGAGCATTTTATAATCTTTAGTCTGACAATTGACTTTGTCCAATAACTCAGCATAAGCATCCTCCCAATCAGCTAAAGTAAACTTTTCAAATGGAATGCTCACCTCATTATCTGTGTCTGCCATGAGAGACGGTCCCTGATCCTCCTCTTCTAATGAATTCTCTTCAATGTCCTCTTCCTCATCGCTCCAGGTGCAGACCATAGCTCGGGGCTTCCTTTTCTGCACCTTTGGGTTCTTTTTCATGAGTTCTGGACATTCATTCTTCATATGTCCTGATTTCCTACATTGAAAACATGTGAACTTGTCAGAATTTCTATTCTTATCAAGTTTGAAGTTGGAGTTCTTACCTTCTTGTTGAAACATTCTTCTTCTGAAAGTCTTACCCCTGGTTCTTAGGAAGTTCTGAATCATCGAGTTAAGATGGCCTGCTGCTCATCATCGAGACCTGAGAAACTCTCGTTCTCATCACTACTTTCCCCACTGCTTTTGGAAACCTTAAGAGCTATATTTTTCCCTTTCTTGTTCTCTTCAGTGTTCCTCTTAAGGTTAATCTCATAAGCCATCAATGAACCTATCAGCTCAGTAACGGTCATGGTAGAAAGATCCTTAGATTCCTCTAGAATCGTTGCCTTCGTGTGCCATATGGGGGTTAAGGATTGTATGATTTTCCTGACCAACTCACTACCCTGAATTGATTTCCCCAATGCCTTCAGACCATTGGTGATTTGTAAGAGCCTAGCATACATCTCTGAGATGGTCTCATCAGGCCTCATCCTAAACAGTTCATAATCACAGGTTAACATGTTTACCTTTGTGGCTCGCACTTGTGATGTACCTTCATATATCAGCTAGAGTTCATCCCACATTTTCTTGGCTGTCTTGCATGCTGAGATTCTAGAATACTCCTCTGGATGCACATCGCACTGCATGATATTCATTGCTGTCCAATTTATAGTAGATAGCCGGATATGCTCCCCCGACCAAGTGTCTTCATCTTCAGGGAGGTCGAATGGTCCTGTGACGATAACCCTCCAGTGTTCATGACTTTGCGCACGGAGGAACACTTCCATCCTGTTCTTCCAATATAAGTAATTAGTGCCATCGAAGAACGGTGGATGATTGATTGATTGACCTTCAAGGAATAAAGCTACGAGCACCACTGGATCAAGGTCTTCCCTGGTCGTTGGAGTACATGATGGGAAATCCTCTTTGATACCAATTGATAGACTAGAAAGAGGTGAACTAGAAGGGGGGGATGAATAGGTCACCCCAAATTAAAATCAAATCGATGTAATTCGAAATGTAAGCTCAGATCAACAATGCAGATCACTCAGAAATACCGCTGAGCATAATCTCCACAAGCTAATAGATGATAAGGAAGCACAAATAAATTGAGAACCGTAGTCATACTTTTGATCGAATATCAAGTAGGCTTGGAGAGACAAAGTAAATGAACCAATTTAAACACTCAGTCAGAGCTAGAGATACAAATGTGAATTCTACGTTTAACCAGTAGTACCTGACGGAGGTTGAACTTGAGGGTCTCCTCACGCAAGAAGCCAATCTTCTAGATAGGCTTGACTTATCGTTCAGACTGGTTCTTTTAATATAGCAACTGGATATTTAGAATTTACACTGACGAAGAAGAACGATAAGGGAATCACACTAGAAGACAGAAGACTTTTTAGGTGGTTCGATCTCACCCCGAGATCTACATCCACCCCTCGCTCACACCGAGCGAGGCTTCCTTGCACAATAGCAAAAATAAAGCAGACTCATTCTGCGGACAGATGCTACCAATCAGCTTGCCCAGAGAGAAACAAATCCCTCGACCCAGGTCTTGTACCCCCAGAACCTGCACCTTGCTTGCAGACAGCAAGACCGGAACCGAAGGACTTTCCTCCCTTCCACGAAACCGGAGGGGAACCACGAGCAGCACACTGCTACTCGCAACCAGAGACCCCGTCTCCCTTCCTCCAAGAACGCTTGAAGGGAGCAAAACAAAAACCCAAATCGAGAAACAAATGAGAACAGAAAATGGAATTTAAAACACAAGATGTAGCTTTGATGAAGCACTTTCAAAAACGAGACGGTTGGCTGACTGCACTCAGATTTTCTTTTCTTTCTCTGAGCTTCTCACTCTCTCTCTTCTTCTTCCCAGAGTAGCTCTTTTCTTCTCTCTTGGCACATTCAAGGTAGGAGCTCTCTTCTCTCTTACGGCAGGCTCAGCTCTTCTCCTGCGATCGGGGTTGTTCTCTATTTGTAGAGTAGAGTGCCGTGGATTAACAACCCCAGCGAACCAGACTCTTCCACGTGGAGAGGAATATTCTCCAATCATTGTCTCCAGAGAGTATGCCACGTGGACATATCTTTTCGCGCCAAAAAGAAGTCCTAGGTTGGCCTATAGACTTGTCATGTGAGTTGGATTGCATGCCTAGACTGGCACGTGGTTACTGATAGGACAGGTGCGATGGATACATAGGGGGGTGAATGTATCCCTCTTAAAAATTGCCCAAATAAAACCCTGTAGCTAGACACAGTTGCGGAATAAAAACAATTGAGCTCTTCAAGATGAGATTCCAAGACACACTTGGTCAACCAGTTGGACTGCAACAATGCAGCCACCTGAGCAAGTCTAAGCCGAGACAGAATCAAATTGAAACAGTGTGTGCCATGAAGCATTCAACCAGATGACTCATTTGAGGCGATCCTAGCCATGCATCTAACGCCAATCAGATACAAGAACAAACCACGAAGACAATGAATTTTTTAGGTGGTTAGGTCTACAGACCTACATCCACCCCTCACTCCAAACCGGAGTGAGGCTTCCACTAGCAACAGCTAGAACCGCAGACTCAGTCTGCAAACAAATGCTGCCTAACAGCTTGACCAGAGGAACACACTCCTCTCTTCCTCCCAACCGGAGGGAAACCACTAGTGACTACCCGTCACTAGCAACCAGAGACCGAAATCTCTCTTCCTCCAACCAGGAGGGAAACCACAAGTGACACCTAGCCACTGGCAACCAGAGACCGAAGTCTCTCTTCCTCCACCCAGGAGGGAATCTACAAGTGACACCCAGCCACTTTCAACCGGAGACACAAAGTCTCCCTTCTCCTGAGTCCACAGGAGGAACCCGACCTCAAACCAGAGAATCGGAAGAACAAGAGTGAACAGATAAAAGGAAAAACAAGAAATAATAAAAATCACAACGACTGAAAGCTGGAAAATGAAATGCATAATATAGCTCTCGCAGGAGCAAATCTGGTTTGGATCTGATCCAAATACCAGAAGAACAAATCTTCAAAGAAGGCTTCAGTTCTCTACCCTTCTCTCTCTTTTTCTCTTGATCTTCATGAGCTCCCTCTCTTTCTCCTTTTCTTCTGCGACTTCTTTCTTCTCCTCTCTACTTCTCTTTTCTTTTTCCTCTCACTATCTACTCTTCACTATGCTCTTCTTCTTCTTCTTCTCCACACCGGATCGTGCAGGCTCTCAGTGGCTCTCTTCTACTTCAGTCACGATCAGTCTTCTCCAGATGGAGAAGTCTTCTACTTATAGCATTTCCAGCAGGAGCAACACTGGGCGTGTGATTCCCACGCCTTCCCATCCAGAAGGTTCCTCACGTGTCATCATCCTGTCAGCCCTTCCAGCCTCAGATCACGTGCCCTCATTTAGCTCCTCGAGTATAAGTCCTGTCAGGTTAAAATTATTTTCAGTTTGAATAAGCAAAGTATGTACATTAGAAATGGATGCACTGACTTGGTTATGCTTAGTACAAGTCTTGCACGGACTTTGTGATGCAGCTATGCACAAACAACAGTGAACCCTGCTCAGACTCTATTTATGCAAGCGAAGCAGTGCATGGCTGTACAGACTTTGTGTATCACTGACATGCCATTAGTGTGCAGACTCGATGACCATGCAGCAACCAATGTATAGACTTGGTACCAAAGTAGGCACGACGAATGACTTTGAATGTGTAGACTTGATACCATGTGGATGTATAGACTTGTGCAGACTTGCTAGCATGCGGATGTATAGACTTGTGCAGACTTGTTAGAAATCAATGTGCTGACTATGCCATCAATGTATAGACTTATGTTCGTGCGACCAGACAATGTATAGACTTGACAGATACAATTTGCATGCGATGCAATGTACATACTTTGTATGTGTGCGAGACTTATCAATGTGTAGACTTGCCCATATGCATGAACAAGTGACGATGTATAGACTTGCTCAGTTCAGCTGGTGGATGTACAGACTTTACATATGCACATGTGACGCTGAGTGAGACGCAGGATGCACTGGCTATACAGACTTTGCGTATGCACATGAGACGCTAAGTGAGACTGACTTTAACAAGCAATGCATATACTTTGATTTATGTACATGAGATGCTATGTGAGACGATGCATGCACAAGGAATGTATAGACTTGCGTTCATGCAGCAATGTATAGACTTTGCGTGCGTGTAATGCAGCAGCCAGCCAATGTACAGACTTAGCGTTGCGAACACAGGCTGTACAGACTTTGAATGATGCATGCACAAAGATGCTAAGTGAGACGCTACGTGAGACGGATCATGCTAAGACAGTGTATAGACTTGAGATGAATGCATGGACTATGCCCTTGAAGAATGTATAGACTTGAGAACGTGTGCAGTCTAGGCAAACTCTGTACAGGCTCTATTGCATAACATGTTTGACTTTATGTATGCATAATATGTTTGATGAAATACCATGCAAACAAGATCAATTCATATGCAGACAGAGATCTTAGTCATGCGTGCACAATGCCTTGCAACGAACAATGTACTGACTATGCCATACTCATGAGTGTACAGACTTGCTGTGTGCATAAGGCAAGGCTAACGGATGTATAGACTTGCCGTGCCTGCAACAAGACCCTGTACAGACTTAATAATGTGTAGACAGGACCTCATATGCAATGAGCATGCAACAATGTACAGACTTTGTGCGTGTGCTATGCAAACGATGTGAAGACTTGCTATGGAGGGATGTGTAGACTTTGTGTGCATGCTACTATACGATGTATAGACTTTGAATGCCTGCATGCGAGAGAATGTATAGACTTTGAATGCGTGTGAAATGCAGCAAGGCAATGTGCAGGACTTTATGTATGCAGCGATGCAATGTGCAGAACTTCCACAAACAGAGAAATGCATAGACCTTAAACCATGACTCATAGTATGATAGGAAAATGCATAAACCTTACAGATGTATATATATGAACGCTTTATGATCTGACAGAATGACTGAACACCACATGGTGACTCACAGTGTTTGACTCACATCAAGACCAATCATCAAAACCACAGGGCCACAACAATCTCCCCCTTTTTGATGATGGGAACACTGTGAGTCATTCTGATGACTCAAACTATTCTCCCCCTTTGACTTCATAAAAAAAAAGAAAATAGTTTGAGAGGGAGTACAAACATATTTATGACTCAACCAAATTCTCCCCCTTGTTATTATCAAGATAAACCATGGAGAGGTATGAATGCAGAGATGCAGATGCAACAAGAAATGCAAGATCTCCCCCTAAATATGTGAATGCAAGCACACAATTCTCCCCCTTAAGAATTTCTATGCAACATGATTCATATGACAAGGAAGCTCCCCCTGAATAAATGTAGTCTTATGAGATGGATGACAAGGAGACCACAGTTGCAATCAACATGATGAATCAAGGACAGTGAGCACAATTCATTTTGAATTTAGCAGTGAGTGGAAAATTGAGCACAAGATTTTGACTGGATTGTCAATGAATAGATAAGATAGAAAGGTTTTCAATAGGGTACCAAAACCATAAATCTTGATAAGCGAATTTCAGATTCTTTTATTATAAAAGATTATGAATGAGTCTAAACTTACCAGCATGATTTAAGAATGATGTATACAAAGTTTATCAGAAAATTCAATACTTATATCTGAAACATCTTTTAATAGAGATGAACCAATTGCACATATGACATACATGTTTAACCTCCTTCTATCTTACTCAATCAATTTCAATGACTCCTTTGGAAGTTACACTAGATAGTATTAGATTAAGTAAATATGAGTGTAGCTGAATTTTCTTTGATTACACTTGTTTTTAGATTTTTGTTTATTGAACATCACTTATTTTTCTTGAGCAAGTTTGGTTAAGTCAAAACCTTTTTACGTGAGGCACAACACGTCTTAGGTGAAGTGACCCAGTTACTCAGTGTGACAACCATATTACCTCTCAATAAGAGAACAGAGTTAGCAATTTGGAGTGTCTTTTTACATGAGGAGACACCTTGATCAGAGGCCAGAATCTCCAGTTACTTGACACTGCCATGCCATTCTCTGCCAGATTTTTAATCATTTTTATAAGAGAGGTAACTGTGGCACTTCATGACATGGGCTTGCTCTATTTCTTTGATAGAGAACCCAGTTTCTCTACGACCAAAGTCATTGCTCTGACTTTATTTTCTTCCAAATATTTTTAGATTTTTCAGATAATGCTCAGTACACTGAAATGCTCAAGAACAATACTTTCAACATGTATCTTAACCAAAGAAAGCCATGTTTTTAAAATTTCAGATTTCAGAAAGTTTTGCATGAAGTTACATGAGACAATTGGTTAAGATTTATTAAACATAATGATTCAGATATTTTCAAGACTTTTAAATCAAAACTTAATGAATACATTAGACTTAAATCAATTTGATTCATCATACATTCTTAAACCAGTATAATAGAAGATTCTTCTTTTCGAAATATGTCGATTTATGATTAGGGTACAAAGATTTAAGTCTCTTCGATTTCAAATGGATCAACAATGACAGTGTAGCCAAATAATAGAAACAATAAGAAATTTTTGTTAAGAGAGCATGCAACTTAATGTCAAGTCTGACCAATGTGATTCAGCATATGAATTTCTTTTGACAAGATAAAAGAAACAGCATGGAGACATCAATTTGAAGTACTTATTGCAAACTTGACTGAGAGACTGACCAGAGGGAGAGACAGAGTCCAATGGAAAACAGATAAGCCTATGGATGCTCCCCCTGAGTACATGCATGCAACCTTTTTTTTTTTTCAATATGTATGTCATGCAGGGTAACAGGAGGTCAGGCATGTTTCAGGATCTTCAAGGTTAATATGCAATGAATTCTGACATAAGGTGTATGCATTTGACAACCTGCATGCAATGCATTGACTCCCCCTGACAATATGCATTCAATCAGTCTTTTTGGCATTTTTCAATGTAAGGAGATGCAATGCACTATATGTATGCAAAGACATGCAATGTTTGCCATGAAGACTGAACATATGACCTATGGTACTAGGCGGAGTACTTGGTCTAAAGGATCATCTCACACGTAGTAAGAACCTCCAGACAGATTTCACCTGACCTTTTAGTAGCCTTAACATTTAATATACCATAGTGGTCATGCATGATATCACATACAGGCTTCAAATTCAGTCAATTCAGATTTTCAGAAGTGCAAGTTCATTCTCATTCTAATATCTAAACAGACAATTCAGTATGAGCTTTGAGAGACATGAATACTCATAGTGTGCAAAGGATGACAAATATGCATGAACACATCAAACAAGATATGCACTGAATTTCAGAACAGGAAATGCAGAGAATTTACCTGAAAAGTTCAGAAAGGGGTTTTCTTTTGAGTGCCTTGGCTTATTTACCCCTCTTTATTCCTCAGTCCCAAGGCACACCTGCAAAACAATGTTCACTTTGCACAAACAGGTACCCAAGAGGTCTTGGGTCCTGAATTAACAGTGACACCTTTGGCAGGTGTTCTAAACAGTTTTTTAGCATGAAGGTCATCAGATCTCATCAAGTAGTAATTATTCATTGAATGACCTATTTGACCACAGTAATGACATGATGCAGCAGATTTCAAATTCTTTTTATGCAAATTACTGTTGTTATAAATTTATTGGCAGAGAGAAAATTCTGTTCACTAAAATAAGCCAGCCAACAGTCAGCAGCTCTATGGCCTGGCTTCCCACAGTTATGGCATGAAAATTTCGCAACATGGGGGTTAGCAGAATTGTTCTGAACATGCCAACAGTCCTTGACTGTATGGCCATTCTTCCCACACTCGAAGCATCTGATATGCTTACTTTTAAAACTATTTCTGCCCCTAGTAGATCCAAACGAGCACTCAATGGCCTTGTGACCACGTTTGTTACAGTTAAAACAAGTGATGTGCTGGTTCATTGAAATAGATTTGTTCTTATTAAAACCATGTTGGCTTGCAGGGAATTTAGCATGATGTGAAAGAGATATTTTCTTACCACTTGCAAACTAGCATTGTGTAATGATGTGTCCTAATTTGCCACAGTGAAAACATTCAATTTTGTTTTCTGAGATGAAGAATTTTTATCATGAAATTTCCTAGCATTCATTATGCTGGCGCTCATATCATCTTTCTCCATCAATCTGCACTCATGCATCAGATGACCAGGTTTATGACAATAGTGGCATGACATTTTCCTTTTGTGTGCATGTATGTGTGTATTTAGGTTATGTGTCACATGCACAGCATCAACATGATTGTTTCTTTGCTTGTTCTTCACATGAACATACCTTTTCACTTTTTCAGCTTGTTTCTGAAGGTCATTTTATTTCTATTTTTTCTGAACAATGGGGTGTTTCACTTGTGAAGTGGTGGCTACACTAGGAGCTTTGACATTGATTGTAACAACATTTGATTCTTTTGTAAAGGATGCCATTAGTTTATTTTCAAATGATTTCTTATTAATTGGCTTGTAGTCGATCCCTTCTTTTTGAAGATTTGCCTTGACTCCTAACAACCTATTCAAGTTTTCTTGACCATCAACAAACTTAGACAAAGAGTTCCTCAAGTCTTGGATTTCATATTCTAGAGAGGCAATGTGTAACTCATAATTGGCAATCTCTTGCTCACTGCAATTCACACATTCACTTAGCACCTTGTTAGCAGTTTTATATTTCTCAACTTCCTGTTCCAGATTGCTCAGTTTATCAGACTCTTCTATGTGAACAGACTTTCCTCTTTCTAATGCTAGAAGTCTTTCAGACATAGCAGAGTTCAGCTGGTTTAACTTTTCATTTTCCTTAGACAGAGCATCATTTTGAATTAACTCACCAAGAAGAATCTGGTCATCATGTGATATTTTTGGATTATCTAAAATTTCAGACTCTCTTTGCATATTCTCAATGTCTTTCTGAAGCTTTATGTTCACAGACTTTATCACATCATATTTTTCCGCTATTAGACTCTTATCGACTTCAAGTTTTCTGAATTTTTCTTCATGGTCAGTAATCTCATTTGCAAGTTCTTGATTTTAATTTTCAACAACCCAATTTGGTCTTTAAGCATTTGAATATCAGACAAATAGGCATCATGAGATTGCTTCATATTTGAACAATTTTCACATACAGAACTTGAACTACCCCGATCACTTCCTTTTTCAAGTTCTTGTATTGTTTTCTTAAATGTTCATGAGATTCAAGCAACTCAGCATATGCATTCTCCCAATCATCTAAAGAAAAATTCTCGAAGGGATTTACCTCTTCATCATTATCATCTTCATTCTGATTGCTACTTTGATTACTTCCATTAGCCATCATGCAGCTGTCCTCATTTAACCTGTGAGCTAGCTTCAGCACATCCAGAATGTCCTTAGCAGACCTGCAATCATGAAGGCAAGAATGTAAGGCTTTGTCAGTAGCTGCTTTCATCAGATTCAAAGCTTTCTGATTTTCTCCATCCTTTGATCTGTGACTGTCGGTCCATTTGGACACTTTCTTTGGTAATCTGTGAGGACCGTGTGAAATTAACTTCCACAGATCAGGATTAACTGATATAACATATTTGCGCAGACTGACAAACCACATATTAAAATTAGAGCCGTTGAAAACCGGTGGATCACCCATGGAAACAGATCAGATTAATGCAGCAGGAATAATGATGCACCAAAAGCAAGATAGCACCAAGACTGCAGGATCGGATCTGCAGGTCGCTGGACCTCCTATGCAGACACCTGCTCTGATACCAATGATAGGTTCGATGCGGTGGATTCAGAGGGGGGTGAATGAATCCCACCCTTAAAAAATTTCGCTCAAAAAATATTGTAGAATTAAAAACTCAGATGGCTTAAACAATTGAGCAAATATGTAGCGCGCCTAAACATTCATCTAGCGGAAGCAAAGGAAAGCAATCAACCCACTGCATAGATGATTTTTTAGGTGGTTCGGTCCACAGACCTACGTCCACCCCTCACTCCAAACCGGAGTGAGGCTTCCACTAGTAACAGCTAGAACCGCAGACTCAGTCTGTAAACAAATGCTGCCTAACAGCTTGAACAGAGCAACACACTCCTCTCTTCCTCCCAACCGGAGGGAAACCACTAGTGACTACCTGTCACTAGCAACCAGAGACCGAAATCTCTCTTCCTCCACCCAGGAGGGAAACCACAAGTGACACCCAGCCACTTGCAACCAGAGACCGAAGTCTCTCTTCCTCCACCCAGGAGGGAACCCACAAGTGACACCCAGCCACTTGCAACCGGAGACACAAAGTCTCCCTTCTCTTGAGTCCACAGGAGGAACCCGACCTCAAACCAGAGAATCGGAAGAACAACGGTGAACAGATAAAAGGAAAAATAAGAAATAATAAAAATCACAGTGACTGAAAGCTGGAAAATGAAATGCACAATGTAGCTCTCGTAGGAGCAAATCTGGTTTGGATCTGATCCAAATACCAGAAGACAAATTTTTTGATGAAGCTTCTCTTCTCTCCTTGAGCTCTCTATCTCTCTCTTTCTTTCTTCCTCTTCTTTCTTCTTCTCTCTGCTTCTCTTTTCTTTTTCCTCTCACTATCTACTCTTCACTCTGCTCTTCTTCTTCTTCTTCTCCACACCGGATCGTGCAGGCTCTCAGTGGCTCTCTTCTACTTCAGTCACGATCAGTCTTCTCAAGATGGAGAAGTCTTCTACTTATAGCATTTCCAGCAGGAGCAACACTGGGCGTGTGATTCCCATGCCTTCCCGTCCAAAAGGTTCCTCCACGTGTGTCAGCCCTTCCAGCCTCGGATCACGTGCCCTCATTTAGCTCCTCGAGTATAAGTCCTGTCAGGTTAAAATGATTTTCAGTTTGAATAAGCAAAGTATGTACATTAGAAATGGATACACTGACTTGGTTATGCTTAGTACAAGTCCTGCACGGACTTTGTGATGCAGCTATGCACAAACAGCAGTGAACCCTGCTCAGACTCTATTTATGCAAGCGAAGCAGTGCATGGCTGTATAGACTTTATGTATCACTGACATGCCATTAGTGTGCAGACTCGATGACCATGCAGCAACCAATGTATAGACTTGGTACCAAAGTAGGCACGACGAATGACTTTGAATGTGTAGACTTGATACCATGTGGATGTATAGACTTGTGCAGACTTGCTAGCATTCGGATGTATAGACTTGTGTAGACTTGTTAGCAAACAATGTGCTGACTATGCCATCAATGTATAGACTTATGTTCGTGCAACCAGACAATGTATCGACTTGACAGATACAATGTGCATGCGATGCGATGTACAGACTTTGTATGTGTGTGAGACTTATCAACGTGTAGACTTGCCCATATGCATGAACAAGTGACGATGTATAGACTTGCTCAGTTCAGCTGGTGGATGTACAGACTTTGCATATGCACATGTGACGCTGAGTAAGACGCAGGATGCACTGGCTGTACAGACTTTGCATATGCACATGAGACGCTGAGTGAGACGCTAAGTGAGACTGACTTTAACAAGCAATGCATAGACTTTGATTTGTGCACATGAGACGCTAAGTGAGACGATGCATGCACACGGAATGTATAGACTTGCGTTCATGCAGCAATGTATAGACTTTGCGTGCGTGTAATGCAGTAGCCAGCCAATGTACAGACTTAGTGTTGCGAACACAGGCTGTACAGTCTTTGAATGATGCATGCACAAAGATGCTAAGTGAGACGCTACGTGAGCCGATCATGCTAAGACAGTGTATAGACTTGAGATGAATGCATGGACTATGCCCTTGAAGAATGTACAGACTTGAGAACATGTGCAGTCTAGGCAAACTCTGTACATACTTAAGCAATGTACTGACTCTATTGCATAACATGTTCAACTTTATGTATGCATAATATGTTCGATGAAATGCCATGCAAACAAGATCAATTCATATGCAGACAGAGATCTTAGTCATGCGTGCACAATGCCTTGCAACGAACAATGTACTGACTATGCCATACTCATGAATGTACAGACTTGCTGTGTGCATAAGGCAAGGCTAACGGATGTATAGACTTGTCGTGCCTGCAACAAGACCCTGTACAGACTTATTAACGTGCAGACTGGACCTCATATGTAATGAGCATGCAATAGTGTACAGACTTTGTGCGTGTGCTATGCAAACGATGTGTAGACTTGCTATGGAGGGATGTGTAGACTTTGTGTGCATGCTACCAGACGATGTATAGACTTTGAATGTCTGCATGCGAGAGAATGTATAGACTTTGAATGCGTGTGAAATGCAGCAAGGCAATGTGCAGGACTTTATGTATGCAACGATGCAATGTGCAAAACTTCCACAAATAGAGAAATGCATAGACCTTAAACCATGACTCATAGTATGACAGGAAAATGCATAAACCTTACAGATGTATATATATGAACGCTTTATGATCTGATAGAATGACTGAACACCACATGGTGACTCACAGTGTTTGACTCACATCAAGACCAATCATCAAAACCACAGGGGCACAACAGTTACTTGATCTTCAACGAACTCTAAGTGTTTGTTAATATGCCTATCTCTTGTTGCTCATTCAACTTGTTCAACTACTCTGACTTTAGGAGTTGTTTCAACTCTTGAAGATGTGCTTCGACCTTGTATTCTAATTCTTCATTGTCAGGAAGAGCTTCGACCTTTGTTTGCTGAAGGACCAAAGGTGCACCGACCTTCTCATTTTAAGTTGTTCACATGTGCACCGACCTTTCTTCTTGAAATCACAAAGGTGCATCGACCTTACTCCTTCGTTGGCAGGATGTCTTCGGACCTTTGTCCCATCTAGACTAAATGTGCATGGACCTTCTTCGCTGACGAACAAAAGGTGCACCGACCTTGTCCTGCATTGAAGAGATGTGCATCGACCTTTCTTGCTGAAGGCCCAAAGGTGCACCGACCTTGATTCTGCACCTTGCCTATGTGCATCGACCTTTGCTGCTAATCCTTTCATATAAGCATCAACCTTAGTTTTATGAGCGCAGACATTATGCTTCATGCTCTAGCAACTAACATCGACCTTACTATGCATGTGGTTCATGTGTTCTACACTAGCATCGACCTTAGCTGTATGTGGTCTACACTAGGATTGACCTTAGTTGCATGTGGTCTATACTAGCATTGACCTTAGCTGCATGTGATCAATATTAGCATCGACCTTAGCTGCATGTGGTCTATACTAGCATCGACCTTATGAGGTTCTATGCAGCATGAAATTGCATCAATATGAAAATGCACATATCATGAAAATGATAATGATGACATCATTAAATCCCAATCCACATTCTCATGAGGACTTATGGCATTTGGCTTATGGTATTTGACTTATGATGTTTGACTTATGGTGTTTGTCATCATGAAAACCACAAGGATGCAATAGTCTGGCCAGAAGATGAGGTCATTTAAGCAAGTATGGATTCCAAAGACTTTATTGCACGCTTTCAACTATTATTCTGAACCCAAATTTGTTTGGGTTCTAAAAAAATTTTGCTTGATTTGTTCTGTGCAGGATTGCCTAGCAGCCCATCACAATCGATGGTACTTGGACATCGGCTGCTCAAGGTATATGACCGGAGACAAGAACAAATTCATTCATCTGATCAAGAAAGAAGGAGGGCAAGTGAGGTTTGGAGGCAAAAATAAAGGGAAGGTCATTGGCAATGGAACATTGGTAAGAATTCTTACAATCTCATTGAAAATGTGATGCTTGTAGAAGGCCTTGAGCATAACTTGCTCAACATTAGCTAGCTATGTGACAAAGGCCACAAGGTAATGTTCGATGCCAATGAATGTAAGATATTTGAACAAAATTCTGAATATGTGAAATTTGTAGGTCATAGACTAAACAATGTGTATATGGTAGATCTTGATAGCTCTCTTGCTGAAAACCTTTGTTTGTCTGCCAACTAACCTAATGATGCATGGCTATGGCATAGGATACTAGCGCATGTTAGTTATAATATGATGCACAAATTGTCCAAGCATGGAATGGTAAGAGGTCTACCTAAACTGTCTTATAAAAGAAACACTCAAGTTTGTGAAGCATGCTTCCTAGGCAAACAAACTCGACAGTCCTTTAAGCCTAGAGGTGAGCCCTTGTCATCCATGCATTTTGAATTTCTTCACATGGATCTGTTTGGTCCAACTAGAACATCCAGCATCAATGGAAGAAGATTTGGCTATGTGTTAGTTGGTGATTTTTCTCGCTTCACTTGGATCTTTTCTTGACCAATAAGAATGATGCCTTTCTTGAATTTCAGAAACTCTTCAGAAAAGTAAAATAAGAAGGTAAATTCTGAATATCCATCATCATATCTGATCATGGAGGAGAATTCAAAATTTCCCATTTCTTTGAATTCTGCAACCAGGAAGGGTGTAACACATAGGTTTTCCTCCCCAAGACCCCAGAGCAAAATGGCATTGTGGAGAGAAGAAATTGAACAATTGTGGAAATTGCCCGGACCATGCTAATCAAGAGCAAGCTCCCAAGAAAATTCTGGGCTGAAGCTGCAAACACGGCTTGCTACATAATCAATAGGGCCATGGTAAGGCCAAAAAGTAAGAAAACCCCTTATGAAATGCTGAAAGGTAAGAAACCCAATTTTGCATACTTCAAAGCATTTGGATCAAAAATGCTATGTGCATAACAATGATAAATCTGATTTGGACAAATTTGAAGCCAAGAGTGATATTGGGATATTTTTAGTGTATTCTGAAACTTCAAGGGCATATAGGGTTTTCAATGTGAAGAATCAAACTTTGGAAGAAACTCCGCATGTAGTGTTTGTTGAAATGTCTAATAATTCAAATAAAGATGTTGTTGACAGGGAAAATGAGGATGATAATGGAAGCTTTCTGGAATGTAAAGAAGAACCAGGAGAGGGCAGCAAATCACAGCCCCACAACACAAGAAAACAGGTCAGTCGACCGAAATTCCAGCACATTCAATTCTGTTCGGTGAGTCTTCTACAAATATTCGAACCTTAAAAGATCATCCTATACAAAACATCATAGGAAACATTCATGATCTCCCTAGGACCAGATCATTTCATAAAGATGTTAATAATGAAGATCTCATTGCATTAGTGTCTCAAGTGGAACACAAAAACATTGAAGAAGCTTTATGGGATGAACATTGGGTGTTGACACCTAAAATATGTCAGAAGAGATCATAGCAGATTCACAGTTCTGAAGATCAGTCGAGGGCACAGCTCACGTACCCTCCCTGGGAGATCTGAGAGTCTGAATAGAAGAAACCCACTACCCCTATCATGTTATTCGACTAAAGCCGTCTTTGGCTAGGTCGCTGTCCAGTACTGCTGTCATTCAGATAGTCAGGCTGATAAAACTATACCAACATTCAGGCAACCATCTGCCTGCTGAAACAGATGTTCAGACATCTCTGATACTCCTGAAGTGGGATGTACAGTGCCTCGCACACGTTTGTGAATGCAAGGTGTAAACAGTCCCATGGAGTCTTAACATATATATATCAAGAATCCCATCGTCGAAAGGAGTCCACCAAATGGATCCTGGGTCGAATGGGCCGAATGACAAGAAAATGGGCCAAGCCCAAATATGAGATGGGACGCGCCGATGACGACCGCGCCGGGAGGACAATCCCGACGCGCCGGGAAGTTCATGCCGAAAGGATGAGGGCCTGACCTCTATAAGAGGGCTGCCCTTCGAACAAAAAAAAAAGAGGAGAGAAGGCGGCCTTCGAACAAAGGAGAAAAGAAGAAAAAAAGAAGAGTGAAAAGGGAGTGCCTAGCCACCGAAGAGAAGGAGAGAGCTCGAGAGCCCTTGAAAGAAGCTGAAGAAAGGAGAAAGGGAGAGAGGCAGAGGCTCGAAGAGGGATCCAGGTGGGAGTGCCGGGCAGCTGCAGCTCCTTCTCTTTCCCCTCCCTATCTGTCTGAATATTTCTCTCTGTATTTTTAATTTCTAGCATCTTTGCTTCAATAGCATCGAATGCCAATGTAACCCCGCTTTCAGGGATTAAGCCTAGATTTCTTTCTCTGTTGAGTCAGATTTCTTTCTCTTAAGTAGCATGCGTGTAAGTCATTTGGATGAATTAAAGAATGAGAGAATGGGTTGAATTCCGCCCTTTCATTACCTTCTTCTTTCTGTCTCTGCATCTGAAGTTCGCTATATGCTAAGGATACTGATAACTAGGCGTGTTTTATCGTTTGGTTTTCTAATTCTGCTGAAGCATCTTCGCTACCATTATTTATCACCCCCCCTCCAGTCACATTTCGAGGGCCTGAGACAGTCTATCTCATGGCTCCTCGTATGTGAAATAAAGGGGGACGTGGTTCAGGGATTTCCGTCCGTGGTTCTGCTCCCGATGAGGCCCAGAGGAAAGGTGTTCCCCCAAAGTCTTCCCCCTCCGATCATCCAAAACAGTCGGGATTAAACCTCTCTCTGAACAACTCTCGAAACCCTGTTCGAAGACCTCCTTAAAACCCCTGCTGAAAGCCTCCCGGCGCCGGTGTCTCCCGGCGTGAGTTTCGCGCCGAGAGCTCCCCACGCCGGTTGGACCTCCCTATCGTGCCGAGCCTACCTAGCTTCCGTGCCGAAACCACCCCTCTTCTCTGCATCGATACCCTTACGTCGTCTGGCCATCCTGATGCCTTCGTCACCACGGCGAGCCATACAGACCTCGTCCATTATATCCTCCCCTCGTGGGCGTGCATTGCCCTTCCCTTTGGCCTTACGGGAGCTATATCAAAGGGGTTAATTCTCCCCCTACATTCTGTAGCCCATTAAACCACGGAGTCCTGCCATTGCAGGCTTTCCGATGGATTGCATTGGGGATATTGCAACACAGGGGGTGAGGTCTTATATGATTCAGACCCTCGAATCACGGGCTATGCCCGGCTCTCGTTTAAGGTTTCTACTCCGGCACTCGTGAGTGGATAGCCCATAATATTCTCTTGGCATACTCCCAAAATAAGGGGAGATGCTGCCAAAATTTGCCCGAAGCTTTACTCCATAATATGGCACGATGTTTCATCGAAATCACGTATTTAATCCCCCGATATGGCGAGGGCCCGAGCTGTGTAATCTCATGGCATCTCGACATCACAGGGAATATATCCCGTAACTGGTGATCTCCTTGGAACCCCCCTCGTGAGTGGAGTCACCCTCACCCTCCGTTCCTATCCGTTCATCACCCTGAAATTCCCACTGGGCGAGGAAAACCTCACAATACCTTTGGCAAAATCAACAAAACACTGCCTCTCGGCGTCACTATTCCCCGGCGCCATCTACTCCCGGTGCCACTGCCTCCCGGCGCCAAACCCACGCCGGGTGGAGGGGGCGCCGAATGCCCCAGCCTTGGCGCGCCGACCACTGCCTCCCGGCGCCAAACCCACGCCGGGTGGGGGGGGCGCCGAATGCCCCTGCCTTGGCGCGCCGAACTCCTTCTGTGCCGATTACTCCCAATCCTCCCATCGCGCCGGGAGCATGCCGTGCCGTTTGGCCTTCGCGCCGACTCCATCGCTGTGCCGTCTCACCTCGGCATTGGTTGTCATCTGAATATCCGATGTCTTCCCCACTTCACCAAACCCAAACGTAGCCTGAATTCAATATTTTGTCACTATCAGCTGCCATGACAACCCCCGTTACCTCGCGAGGGGACTAGGGTTCTTCACCCAGGTCCATGGGAGATACATTAATGAGGAGGGTTTCACCCTTACATCACACCGAATACGACGTTTCTTATATCACCCCGCTGACCCTCGGAGTTCTGCCACCGCATGTCCTCCAATGGTTCTTCGAGGGGAATATTAATGAACGGCGCAATGGTGCACACCGTCCCGTCATATTTGGATCCTTCTCGGACCCAGGGCTACGCCCGACTCTCTTTTGGTTTCCATCCCGGCTCTCCGTGGATGGATGTCCTATATCCCATTTGGCATAGTCCAAAGGGAGGGGACATGCTGCCGAATTTGTGCTATAACATCGTTATTACACCTCACATATCATGGTTCCTCGTGTATGTCTGCATCGACCCTCGGGTATATTAAATGGTGTTGACAGAAGGTCGAGTTATACCCAACCGGAAGTCTCCGCTATGCGCGATGGTGGTCTTCAGACCTACGTCCTCCGCCACGTACCAAGGGTCCATAATTCGATGAACTATGCATCCCCTGTATGATAAATAAATGCATCCTGCATGCCTTCGTCATGGTCACCATGTAGCTCTTTTCATTCTGGCTTTGACAGCCCGCTATCTCGGCAACTAATCAAAGGTGTTCCCTCCTCGTGGGGGATGTAATTAACGCCATAGCCTTTATGGTATGGCGGACTGCTGGTCCCGACCGAACCTCACATTCGCCCGACACGGGTCAGAATGAGCGCATCATAAGATCGTCACTCATGTGACTGGCACGCCCGCGTCGTCAATCAGTCAGTTACTACCAGTTAGTTAATTGGTTGATCGATACGTGAAATAAGACATGTATATATGTACATATACACATATATACACGAAATAAAAACAACAAGACGGTCGGATAAAAAACCCGTCGCAAACAGTCTGGCACGCCCGGTGGGACCAGTGTCACCTTTCATCTCTTTGCCGAGATATTCGGGCTTCGAAGCCCTCTCAAAGGCTACTGATTATTTCCCTGTTTGTCTTTGCAGGCAGATCAATGACGATCAACGGGATAACTGGCGTCGACTTCGATCATTCGATCGTTGCTAGACACGCGCAAGGGTACCTGGCGGTACCCATGGAATTCGGCAGCTTCCCTGCCGCTGTGGGCTTCCCCAACTTTTTGGGGTTAGCCTTCGTCGATATCCTGGAGGTCGAAGCCCCAGTGCCTGCCAAGGAAGTCGTAGAGAAAATGGAGCCTCTGAAGGTTCCCTGCTGCGAAGACTTGCCTGAAAGTCCGGCCCCGGCCGCTAGCTGTTTGGTGCACCACGTCATACGTGGGACCCACCCCAACGTCATCAACAAACACCCTGGAGGACGCCAGCGTCGCCAGGTCCGCAAGAATGCTGCTGTAGTCACCGGAACCCTATCTCAGTCCGGGAAGTCTATGCTAGTTGGAGGCATGCGCGTCTTCCTCGACGGACGCACGGCCCGGGTGACCCCAGACCGAGTCATCCCCAACATTCCTGTCCACAATACCTATCAAGCTCTCGCTGGAAGGAGGGCAGAAAGAGAAGAAACCGGCCCCTATGGCCAAGGAAGCTCGGCACTCAGGCCGAAGAAGTTCAAACAGGTGTGGGTTCCCAAGCGGACCCGACCTGCCCACCATCTAACACCCATCCGCCGCCGTCCTATGAACGACGAGGCGGAGGTGAGAAGAGAAAGGGGCTTGCCCCCGAAGAAAGAAGAAGAGGTGGTTGCGGATCCTCCGCGCCGCAGAAGTTTCCGGGCTGCTGCCCGCCAAGCCAACGTCCCAGTCACGGGACGAAGATTCCAACATCCGGCCGACAGAGCTCGGCTGGCCTATATCCCTCCTGCTGGAGGTCGACAACTATCCCCCGTACTCTATCAAGAGCGGGGTCAAGAGGAGGTAACCTGTCTGATCAGGAACTACTTTCGAGGGCTGGGCAACCCCTCGCTGGGTCAGCAGCGACTAATGCAGACAGTCGCCACTGACGAAGACTACTTCCCATCAGCAGCGGATGAAGAAGATATGGAAGATAGAATGTTGGTGTCGTCAGTCGACGACAATGGATACAACGACGGTTTCGAGATCGAAGCCGATGAAGCCTTCCCCGAGCGGAAAAAAAAAAGAAGAGTTTCTGTGTTCGAGAGGCTGACCTTTCCGCAACAAGCCAGACGGAGGGTCCATCGACAGAGAAGAAGGATGCAGGTCTTTACTTGCAACATGGCTGGTATATCCAGCCGATATGGGGAGCTTCCTGAAGATCCCCAAGAACTGGCTCAATTGGCCGTACGGCCCGGGCCAACTACCCGCAGAACAGAAGCAGCAAGAGAGCTTCTGATGATCATGAGAGGGAAACAACCCCAGGTCTATCCCCGCTGGGATGATAAGGCCCCCGTCTTGACCGCTAATGTGGTGACGACGGAAGAAGAAGACGACGTCCTCCTCGACATCCTGCCTGAGGGTACGTCCGGGGAAACGACAGAGGGTATCCCCACCACTATAGATCCATCAGTTCTGATGCTGCTGCAAAAATATCAACGGGAGATAGACTCTCTGAAGAAACAGCTGATGGAAAAGACTGAGCATTCATCGGCTTCTAAACCACCCGAAGTCCAGGGTGAATCATCCCGGGGAGCGGTTCGTCGTGACGACCCTCCACCGCTCTATACACTGTCCCAGCCGTCAGAGCCAAGCATGGCGACAGCACAACAGCGGCCGCCACAGCCTCAGCCGCTGCTACCTCCGGTGCTCCCCCAGGTGCATCCGACACCCCCGCTGCTGCGTCCTCCACAGGCGACCACCCTGGTCACCCCATACCTTCAGCCAGCGCACTTCTATCCGGAGCCAGTCGACCCCACGGTCGTGAACCGGATGATGGTGGAAAGGATGATCGAGCTGAAGCTCGCAGAGAAAAGTGAAGGCGACTACGTCGCATTCGATGCCTATCGGGTGCCCTACCCGCAACACCATGCGGCTAAACGACTTCCCCCAGGGGTCAACAAGCCGCCCAAATTCGACAAATTCAACGGGAAGGGGTCCCCTAAAGAGCATATTGCATATTATATGACCGTTATGGGTGATCTGGCCACCGACGAGTCATATCTGCTGAAGTTCTTCGGGTCCTCGCTGACGGGGCTCGCATTTGAATGGTACTCTAGCCTCTCGGCCGGGTCAATCAGTGATTGGTCGGATATGCAGAGAAAATTCAGAGAAAGATTCCATGTCACAGAGAGGGAGGTCACAGTGGCCGAACTCTACTCAACTAAACAAAGGGCAGATGAGACAGCCCTTGATTACATCAAGAGGTGGAGGAACCTCGGAATGAGGTGCAAGCGGCCCCCGCATCAGGAGGACGCTGTGCAAATATGCAAACAAAATCTCAGGAGGGAGGTCCTGGAAAAGATGATTGGTATGGAAATACGGTCGTTCGACCGGCTGAATAATGTGGTGGCCGAGGTGGAGGCTTTTCTAGCCAAGCCTGTCCCGGCGTCAACTGCCAGCACAGCCCAGAAAGGCAAGGCTGCGGAACGGCGCCCCACACCTAAAGAAGCGAATGCGCTTGATATCAAGGCGTTCGAACAACAGAAGGAGAAAGGCAAGAAAGCGGCTCCCCCGCAACCTGCAAAAGCTCTAGATGATAAAGAAGGTCCTTCGCTGAGGGACAAAATGAAGAAAGCTTATTCCTTTCCAAAAGACAAGACCCGAGTCCTGTTCGACTGGGTAACAGAATACAGCATGGTCACTCTGCCTGAGCCAAGGAGGCCGGAGGACCTGAAAAGAAAAGACAGTCCAAGATTCTGCCCCTACCACCAGATGTTGGGACATCCAATCGAAGACTGTTATGTTTTCAAAGACGTCATCGAAGGAATGGTAAAGAAGAATGAGATAGAGCTGGGAGAGTACAAAGTAGACCCTCCTCAGCCACATGAAGCCCCTTTCAGGAAGGCAGCAGTCAACATGATCTCCCTCTACCAGGCATTATCTGAGGAGATCTCTGAAGCAAGCACACGGAGCACCTACGAAATCCATTTCCTGGAGCCCGTGAAAGAACAACAGGGGTGGTAGCAGATCCCTGTAAAGCACAAGAAGAAGAGGGCACCCTGCCCAAAAGAGGGGGCACATATCCGTGGCATTACACCCCGGCCTGCTCCGCCAGTGGTAGCACCCGTATGGGTCACTTCACCTACAGCTGTCAGAATACATACACCTAACAGGAGGAGACAAACTCCGCTGCCAGTAATCAAGGAAACCAATCCTGGAGTCCTTCGACTGCAGCACCTGATTGAAGGGCTAGATGAATATGTGCAGCCCGAATTGAAACCTTGCTGGTACGGGACCACGTCCCATGGCAAGAACTGGAACAACTCTCACTCAAACAGGTGGAGGAAGCTGAAGCAGCACCCCCTGAAGAGGGCAGCCTGTTCTGGGGGCAGGCACCCGCAGAAACCAAAAAGAAGAAAAAGCAAAAGAAGAAGAAAAGAAAGGCCGCTGGGGCCAATAAAACACAGGTTGTCTCCTGCAATACCCTGTCAGCACTCTTCAACCTACCCGGAGAGAGGAAGAAGAAGAAATTTGCTTCACACCCCATGCTGGGGGAGGCAAAGCCGAGGCCGCAACTGCTGCGCATGCCACTCGGTCGGGCCGAAAATGGGGGCGCCAGCCACCACCCAATCACAACATCATGTTCAGAGGGGAGCAACCCTACAAGACACCTCCGCCGGAGGTTAAGGGAGTCCAAATCCCTCCTCCGTCGGCCTATACAACAAGAGTGGGGGCAAGGCAGTCCCTTCATTCCTTGAATTTATGAAGATGTCAAAAGGGAAGTAGCCCTCCCAAGATGCTAACCCTACATCCGGGGCCATTCACCCGCAGCTAGCGCAATCTACTGAGGATGCGAATGCAGATGGAGCTTGCCCTACGGCAACTAATAAAGAAGACCCGACAGCCGGTGCCAGTCAAGAGGGTGCCGAGTCCGAGGAAGATGAAGCAGGTCCGTCTGGACCCACAAATCAAAACCTCCCCAAGCCCAGATGGGCTGAAGAGATGAAGCTCTCCAATGTCCGGGCTGGGAGCCGAATAATGAAGTTGCTCAAAAAGCTCCCCGCTCGATTTACGATCTGGGAAATTCTCTCTTTGAGTGAAGAAACTCGACAGGCGATCATCACTGCTCTGCAGACGCCTGCTCATTTTGAAGCCTGCATAGCTGAGGCTATACCAGAAGCCAGTATGACCTTCTCTCCAGAAGACATGCTACTACCTACTGCCAGCCACAACAGGCCGCTATATATGAAAGGGCACCTGAATGGAAGAGAACTGAACCGGATCCTGGTCGATCCTGGTGCAGCAGTCAACATCCTGCCATACAGAATATACGAGAGGTACCACTTTAATGTGCATCTCGAGAAGGTCGGGGATATGCGTATCGCTGGCTTCAACCAAAAATGTGAAGTATCTATGGGAGTGGCAGAGTTCACGCTGACCCTGGCAGATTTCACTACAACGGTGCAGTTTCATGTCATTGACTCTCGCACCTCTTACAAAGCACTGCTCGGCCGCCCATGGCTGCATGAAAATATGGTGGTGCCCTCCACGCTCCACCAATGCATCAAATACAGCCTCCAGGGGAAGGAGGAGAGGATATTTGCTGATATCCACCCATTCGAGGTGTTTGAATGTCATTTGGCGGACGCCAACCTATATACGGGGCCTCCCCGGAAGGTTTCTGAAGCTGAGGCCCCCGTAGGGGCGTCGAAGAATAGATCGGGTGACGGTTGGTATCCACCACCGCCGCGCGGATATGTCAAGCCGAAGGTGGTCTCCCACATCACAGCTTCTGGAGATGTCGGCAGGGTAACACCCCCAGCATTATACCCCAAAGCTAAGGAAGTGCAGGTCGATCGACAGCACGACCGCATCGGAGTCCCGGCCGGCCTCACCAAGCCAGTCCCCGGCCTCAATGATCCCACTGTCGAACCTTTCAAAGCTTGGGAGGTGACACAGGAAGATGGGCCCAGCAGCTTGTTCTATACAGCTGAGGAGCATCCCACTCGGGAAGATACAGATTGCAGCCTCCCTGAAGATCTAGGCAACCCGCGGGTTCCTGTCCAAGGTCTGGCATTTACAACTGATCGGATGGCTAAGATGTTTCAGAAGCAACACATCCCTCCCGATCAGTCTCAAAAGGCGCAAAGAAGCTTTCCAGAAGATGTGGCATCCTGCAAATCTGGATAAGGAAATGAGACGTGTCTCTCAACATCCAGGGTTGGGCTTCACCCTGGAAGAATATTATTACAGTGGGCGGTACGAGGTGGATACTATCTCCGCCTTCTATCCTACTGAAGATGGCCCTTTAGGGCAACCTTTGATGAGTATCCGGTGGAAGCCGAATATCTTGAACTGGCTCAGTCCGGAAATCAAGAAGCAGAAACCGCGGCCCCTTGCCGATGCTGGGAGCAGGTTCATCCTGAAGAAGCGGCCCTTCAAGCCGAATTTGATACGGCTAGCAGCAGCGAAGCCGAAGACATTCAAGAAGTAGGAGTCTCTCCCTCTACAGGGTCCTACTAATGACAACTTCAACACCCTTTCTGCCAATCAGGGAGGCCTTGGTCAACTCCAATCAAGGGGAGCCAGCTACCAGGAAAGAAAAAGCCACTTCTGCGGAAGATACAACTGTCCCAGAAGGCGAAACTTCCTCAACTTCTGCTGCAAAATCAGCATGCTGTCCGGGCCTGGCAGTGAACAGTTACCAGCCCGTCATGGCTGCAATCTCATCTACAAACACCAAGGCTGCTCTCTCATCCTTGGAAGCTGCGACGGCAATGGATCTGCTAATAGAACAATCCACTCAGCCGCTGGCACAAGAGATCAAGAAACCTCAGGAAGCTCTGGCGGTGTCTAACGAGGAAGTCGAAGTGCTCGACCCTCAAGATGGTATTCCAGACTTCGTTGACCTCCAACCGGCACCTCCGGAGATAGAAGACGGAGGCCAAGCCACAGTCGATGAACTGATAGAAGTCAACCTGGGAAATGAGAAGGACCCTAGGCCTACCTTCCTCAGTGCCCAACTATCCCCAGAAGAACGGGAGCTGTACATTCAACTACTGCTAGAATACCGGGATTGCTTCGCCTGGACTTACAAAGAGATGCCAGGTCTAAGCCCCGCTGTCTCACAACATGAGCTGGCAATCAACCCTGAAGCCGAGCCGGTGAAGCAACCACCGCGGCGCATGAGGCCATAGCTCATCACCCAAATTTGTGCTGAAGTCGACAAGCTCATTGACGTGGGATTTGTTGAAGAAAACCAGTACACCACATGGCTGGCGAATATCGTCCCCGTGAAAAAGAAGAATGGACAGATCCGGATATGTGTCGACTTCCGGGATCTAAATAAAGCCTGCCCCAAAGATGACTTCCCGGTGCCGATAACCGAGGTCATGATTGATGCTACAACCGGCCATGAGGCCCTATCATTCATGGACGGGTCTTCCGGCTACAATCAGATTTGGATTGCGGAGCATGATCGAGTCCATACTGCTTTCCGAACTCCTAAAGGCATTTATCATTACAAGAGAATGCCGTTCGGATTAAAGAATGCTGGCGCAACCTATCAGCGCGCAATGACCAAAATCTTTGATGAACTGCTCTACCACAAGGTCGAGTGCTACATAGATGACCTGGTGGTCAAAACCAGAAGAAAAGAAGATCATCTGCAAGACCTCCGGATTGTTTTTCAGAGGCTGAGGCAGCATGAGCTAAAAATGAACCCTATGAAATGTGCGTTCGGAGTGTCGAGCGGAAAATTCTTGGGCTTCATCGTCCGATATCGGGGAATCGAGATAGACCCCGCAAAGATCAAGGCGATTCAGGGGTTACCTCCGCCAAGGAACATCTCCGAGCTGAGATCACTACAGGGCCGTTTGGCTTATATCCGGCGTTTCATTTCCAATTTGTCAGGGCGATGCCAGCCTTTTCACAAGTTGATGATGAAAGATGTCCCCTTTTATTGGGATGAAGATTGCCAGGCAGCCTTCGACAAGCTAAAAGACTACCTGAAAACTCCTCCAGTGTTGGGCGCACCGGTGAAAGGACGACCATTGATACTGTATATAGCAGCTACACATAATTCTCTGGGGGCAATGCTGGCCCAGAATAATGAAGAAGGGAAAGAACAAGCCCTCTATTACCTCAGTCGGAGACTGGTCAGAACTGAAGAGAAATATACTTATATTGAGAAGATCTGTCTGGCGCTGGTCTTCGCAGTTAAAAAGCTCCGACACTATATGTTGTCGCATGAAATCAGCTTGGTATCCAAAGAGGATCCCCTGAAGTACATTATGTCTCAACCGGCACTCAAAGGCCGCCTGGGCAAATGGGCGGTAATCCTTATGGAGTTTGATATCTCCTACGTGCCGCGCAAGGCCGTCAAGGGCCAAGCTATTGCAGACTTCTTCGCTGAGCACCCAGTGCCCGGGGATTGCCCGTTGGAGCCGGAGCTTCCTGAAGATGAAACTTTAGAAGCCGTGCAAGTACAGCCCTCCTTATGGCAACTATACTTTGATGGCGCTTCCAGAATTGACACCTCTGCCACCGGGTCAGCCAGGGTCAGAGCAGGAGCAGGCATAGTCCTGAAATCCCCAGAAGGAGAAGTGGTGCATACATCCTGTTCCATAAACAAGCAATGCACAAACAATGAAGCAGAATATGAAGCCCTGATAATCGGGTTGCAAATTGCTCTGTCCATGGGAATTCAGATGCTGGAAGCATTCGGAGACTCCATGCTAGTTATAAAACAGCTAGAAGGAGAGTTCGATGTACGAAAGCAAGAGCTCCTCCCCTATCACCAGTTGGCAACTCGCCTGATGTCAAGATTTTACTTCATCAGCATCAAGCACATCAATCGAGGCCGGAATGCTCAGGCAGATGCCCTCGCTAAGCTGGCCAGTTCATTGGCGGTCCCGCCAGACACAAGCCTGAATATAACAGTGATCAACCGCCGACAGGTCCCCAGCGTGACAGAGGTCCTGACCGACGAACAAGAGATGGAAGTAGCAGTCATCGAAGGGGTTCAGCAGCCCGATTGGCGAGAGCATCTCCTACGCTGGTTTCAACACCAGCAACTTCCAAAAGAAAAGGAACAGAGAATGAAGCTCTGAGGATCAAGGATTCTTACGAGATGAGAAGCGGGACCTTGTTCCGAATTATGGCAGATGCCCGAAGGAAAGTCCTACTCCGTTGCTTGTCTTCAGCAGAAGCAGGACAGGTGATGCAGGAGGTCCATGCAGGATCAGCTGGAGCACACCAGGCTGGCCCGAAAATGAAAATTGAGATAAAGAAGCTGGGTTACTATTGGCCCACTATATTTGACGATTGCTGCAGGTTTGCCAAGGCTTGTCAGAAGTGTCAAGAACATGCTAATGTGGCAAGGAGACCTCCAGTGCCACTGCATCCCACCCTACCAAGCTGGCCGTTTGCTCAGTGGGGCACGGACGTAGTAGGGCCGCTACCAGCATCTTCATCAGGGTGCTGATATATCTTAGCAGCTACAGACTACTTCTCCAGATGGGCGGAAGCAGTAGCACTAAGAGATGTGACGGGAGAGCTAGTTGCAAGATTCTTCCGGCAGAATGTAATATTCGGTTCGGGATCCCCAGCCGAATCATCTCTGATAATGGCAGTCATTTTAGGAACCAGAAGGTTTATCGGCTGGCCGACAAATACAAAATCGACTGGAGGACATCGTCCCCCTACAACCCTCAAGCCAATGGACTCGCAGAAGCCTTTAACAAGACACTGTGCACGCTGCTGGCAAAGACTGTTAAGTCTAATAAAAAAGATTGGGAAGAAAGGATGTACGAAGCACTTTGGGCCTATCGTACTGTCTACAAGACCCCAACCGGCTGTTCACCTTTCTCCCTTGTCTACGGGTCAGAAGCTGTGGTGCCAATTGAACTTGAAGTTCCTTCATTGCGAGTTGCCATCCAGCACGGACTAGTCAGTGGTGAGCAGACCAATGCAGAAAGAAGATTGGAAGAGCTCGCTGAGCTCGAAGGAAAACGCCTCCGGGCGCAGCAAAACATCCAGCTCTACCAAGCTCGCATGGCCCGTGCTTTTGACAAGCTGGTCAAGGGTCGAGAATTCAAGAAAGGAGACCTGGTAATGGTCAAAAGAAGAGAAGTAATGGCCTCTAACCCCAAAGGGAAGCTGGTCGAAAACTGGGTCGGGCCATATATCGTCCGCCGAGTATATGAAGGAGGCGCCTACGTCCTGGTAGACCACAAAGGGGTTATCCAGTTCTCTCCCCTCAACGGAAAGCATATTAAGCTGTATCATGCAGCGCAGCCAGCATTCCCGAGTGATCGGTCGGAATACATTTTCCTTGGTTTAGTGGCACTCCGCCCTAACCGAGCTACCTTTTCCTTGGTTAGTGGCACTCCGCCCTAACGAGCTACCTTTCCCTTGGTTTAGTGGCATTCCGCCCTAACTAGTCTACCTTTTCCCTTGGTTTAGTGGCGCACCGCCCTAACCGAGCTACTTTTTCTGGTTAGTGGCGCTCCGCCTAACCGAGCTACCTTTTCCTTGGTTTTGTGGCACTCCGACCTAACCGAGCTACATTTTTCTTGGTTTAGTGGCGCTCCGCCCTAATCGAGCCACTTTCTCCTCGGTCAGTGCATTCCGCCCTAATCGAGCTACTTTCTCTCGGTCAGCGGCATTCCGCCTAATCGAGCTACCTCTCCTCGGTTAGCGGCATTCCGCCCTAATCAAGCTCACCCTCCTTGTTTAGAGGCATCCTCCCTATGCCGAGCTACCTATTCCTTAGTTAATGGCATTCCGTCCTGAACCGAGCTACCTTTCCTTGGTTAATGGCATTCCGCCCTAACCAAGCTACCTTCCTTGGTCCAGTGGGCACTCGCCCTAACCGAGCTACCTTTCCTTGGTTAGTGGCATTCTGCCCTGACCAAGCTCCTGAAAGAATACAGCACGTTGTTGCCGTTACAGGCCTTACGCCCGAATCGGCGAGAGATCATGATGTGACACAACCTCAGACCTAATGCAAGCAAGCACAATCGCAATCTAAATGGGCCAATTTGGGGCCGCCGCTCTCATCGTCACTCACCCAAGCCCGGGGTAACTTGGCAATGCCAAGGTGAGGTTGAGGGGTTTGGCCCTTGCTGGAGAGGGCCAGCAAGGCCAAGATTTGATTCCCAATGGATTTGGAAGCCCAATTCAACGGGGCCGACGAAGTGCCGAAGGCACCGGTTGCACTCTTCCCAAGGTGATCACTCAGGGCAATGGGGGCTTGAGGATCGGGCTCTCACTCGCATAACCAGCAGAATTAGAACTAATATTGAAAGACAAGTACTAAGTGGAGTGAAGGTTTGAGCACTTACTCGACCGGTTTGAAGAAACCGGTCCCGGTCGGAGACGAGGGCGAGCGGGGAGGCGAGTGGATCCCCACACGCCGCGGCGGTGTCGCTTGACCTGCCCAAACAAAGTACACCACTACACCTCTCGCAAGAGGGGTAACTTGGGGTGGGGGTTAATGATATTACATCAATACTAACTCCTCGCAGGGAGGGGCCTTCAGCCGGCCAAGCGGGGTGGGGAAACCAAAGCAAAGAACGGGGAATAAGGGTGGATGCCGAATCTGCCTGCTGTCTGCGAACCAGGACAGAGGGTCGGTGTTGCTATTGTAGATCTTGCTCAAGAATTTTCTGATGGCGACACTGGCGGCGAAATGTTCGTAACATGAAGGGGAATGCCTCAGAATTTTTCTAATTTCTTCTGGAGTCGCTGCAGGTCGAAGCAGACGCTTGAACAGGGCCTCTGTTTCTCGGACTAGCAGGGGCAGGTCACCAACAGTAGGATGCAGAGGCTGTCTTGGCCGTTCCTGAACTCCAAATTTGATGCCGTCAGTGCCGTTAGAACCGTGGGTGACTCCTCTTTGCAGCAAAAGAAACGGGGACACCAGAAGAGGTCGGAGACAATCTGTGGAACCAGAAGAGTGAGGAGGGGTCGGTGCAGACTGTAGAAGGCAGAACCGCGCGTTCGAGGGAGAAAATTGGTAACTTCTACTCCCGGATGCTGAATGAACTTCTGCTTCTTGAATCTGAAACTAGACAGGCCAAAGAGGAACTTTGAAAATAACTTGAAGATTGATTCCTTCAGGGTCCGTCGTGGCAGAGCTTCTAAGCTGGTTCAGGTCCTTAGCCGAGCAGAACCGCGCAGCTGTGGAAGAATGGACCTCCAGGATGGCTCGAAGATCGGAAGAAGACGAAACCACTTCGTTACGAAGGCGACTGGCAGACGCTTCTGACGATGGCTCTTGGGTCTTCAAACTCGTCCGGAGGTGATCGTGGTGGCCGCTGCAAGCTGCTGATCTGCTGTAGATCTTCAGTTGAGAGCTGTAGGTTGATGATGATGGGGGGGAATGGGGTATATGGGAGGGGAAATGGGGGTGGATGAGTGTGGGGAAAGCCCGGGCTGTGAGGGGGTCTAGGAGGGGGTGTTCTAAGGTGGGGGAAGGGAAGAATGGGGTCTGGAAGGGGTCTAACAGGTGGTGGGAGGAGGAGCTACGAATTTGGGAAGGTGGGTGAGAGGAGAAGGTGAGGGGGGGGCACAAGTGAGTGGAGGGAAGGGTGGATTTCAAATTTGAAATGGCTTGGAAGTTGTGGGGTTGTGTGGGGAAGGGGTTGATTGTGTTGGAATGGTGAAAGTGGTGTTGGAATGTGGAGATGGTGTTGGAATGGTGAGGGATCTCTTGGGACTAGGGGGGTGGAGTAATGGAGGCCATGGGGAAGTGGAGGCTTTAATGATGGTAGGTGGGGGTTGAGGTGGTTGGGAAGGGAGGAGAGAGAAGAAAATTCGAAATTGGGTGTTGAGGAGAGAGAAAGTGGAGTGAAAAAGAGGATTAAGAGAGGGAAGGGTGGGGAATCTCTCCCCTAGGGTTTCTCACCAAAAAATGTGGAATCTCTCCACTAAACTAAGCTTTGGACTCTCAAATGGCAATTTTTTCATTGATTGATTCATTACCTCCAAATGAAGGAAATGGGGCCCTATATATAGGAAACCCACATTTTACAATAAGTCCCTTACAAAAGACTCAATAACAAATAACCGAAGGGGTAGGGGGGGCTCATGGGCCAAGCCCGAAGAATTGGGCCCAATAGCACATTACACAATCTAATGACACTCAAACTTAGGAAAATAAATGCAAGACCTAGGAACATGACTCAAATAAAAGGGAAAATACATCAAATGACTCAAATAAAATTACATAGGACTCAAAATTAAATGACTAAACCATGCCGGATGCAACCGGGGCGAGGAGACGAGCTGTGAACGTGGGCATGGGAGGTGATGTCCCCATCATACTCCCGGGGTGCGGAGAACTCGACTCTGTCGAGTAAGTGTCCTTCCCTCCTTGGAGGGTGTAGAAGTGGTACTGCCCTCAAGTCTCCGAACGAGACCGATCCATCCACCTGCCGAGATAGCGCTCGTATACCTTGCTCCGAGTGGTAGTGACTTGTTCATCCAATATTTGTTCAATTTGTTCACGCTGGGCTCTCTTGGCTGGTGGTCTCTCATCACGGGTGGGTGCTCTCTCAAGGGAAGAAGTAGGCTCAATCTCCTCACTAGGTACCACCGTGGGTCCCTTATATGACACTAGGTCGGCACATTGAATGTGGGACTTATTCCATACTCCTCAGGGAGATCTAACTCGTAGGCATTTGCACCAATGCGCCTCAAGACCTGGAAGGGACCAGCCCCACGTGGCCTCAGTTTAGAGTTGGCTCCCGGGGAGAGCCTCTCCGTCCTTACCATCACAAAGTCACCCTCATGGAAGTCTCGGTGACGCCGATGAGAGTCGGCCCGCCTCTTATAAGCCTCATTCTTTTTGCTTATGTGCTTGCAAAGGCTTTCATGCAATTTCGTGAATGTTGACATTCTAGGGGTGATGGGTGGACCTGGGCAACCGAAAGTAGACCGATCATGCTTTGATGCCAAGAAGCCTTTGATTGATTTTGGAGGGCCGGGGCAACCATATGTGGACTTATCATGCAATGTTGTCATGTAGACTTTGGTGGGCCTAGGTGGGCCGGGGCACCGTAGGTGAACCTATCATGCAAAGTGGTGATGAATGTGGGGGGACCCGGACATCCGTAGATACTTTTGACATGCTTAAGATCCATGATGAATGAAGGAGGACCATGACATCCGAATGTGGACCACTCATACTTTCTACTTGACATGTGGGTGATATGAATGAATGGACCCAACATAGTGTTCATGCCAAGGGGTATGGTAAGCCTAGACACATGCATGCTTTTCCCAAAGGTGACTTCCATGTGTATAGGTGTGGGACAACCTTTGAACTCCCATTGGAAAGGATCGAATGGATCTAAGAAGGTGGTCATCATGGGGTGGGGCACAACCTTATTACCTAGGGATATATGGCCCAAGGTCATGGCTCCCAAGGTGTAACCCGAGTCATGGATGAGGTGGGTTTGGCCCAATATGGTGGGTGAGGGTAGGAAAGGGTGGGTGGTTGGTAAGATGGTTGGGTCATATGAGTCCCTTGACTCCCATTGGAATGGATCATATGGATCATAAAATGGGTCACTAGGGGGAGGAACTCCATGTCCTCAAGATCCTTAAAAGGTGCTAAGTCATCATTCTCCATGATAGTTGGGCCAATGTTCTTGACAAGTGGGTCGGCCATGAGTGGAGGGCTTGGCTTTCTACCCGAGATAAGAAGCTCTAAATCGAGGAGAAGGTTGGGCTCATCCGGTGTAGGGAGGAATAGAAGGAGGTCGCTAGTGTAGCAACCATTGGTGCAAACCGAGGTGATAGACCCTATGCATAGGTGTAGGAGGCTAAGGCTCCTAGGTTGTTCGGCCATAGGAGTCAACATGCTAGTGAACTCAATTTGCCATGCTAAGCCCCTAAGAAAATCCTCTAAGGTCTCCACTTGATAGGATGCTTGGATTGTGGTGTGATAGGAGAAGATGGGCACTAGGGGAAAATTTTGTTCTATGGGAGGGCAAACATGGGTCGAGGTCTCTCTAATTAGGCTCTTCCTTAGCCACCTAACAAGGGACTCTTCTAAGATGAATTCGGCCTTATCTAGAGGGGGTGGTGTAGGGTGAAGATCCTTGTGCGAGGCTTCCTCTTCAATTGGGACATGGGTGCTCTCTATGGAGGGGATAGGTTCCCGAGGGATATTTGTCTTCATGTGGCAAAGCGGGTGGACTACTTCTTCCAAAACTAATGGAGTGGGAAGGTTCTTTGATGGTGGGGTGATGATGGCCGGAGTATGGTGCACCCGGGGTGGTGAACGAGGGTGGGATTCCCGCGGGTGGGAGAATAAAAGGTTGTTGAATTTAAAGGTTCCCGAAAGGTGTGGCGAACGCACAAGGCAAGTCCGACGTGTTGGGTCGATGTTGGCATTCCTTTCATCTAACCATTTCTTACCTAGGATTATACATGGACCTGCCAATGTTCCCTTTTGACACCAAGCCCCATCCAAATACTTAATCTTCTCGAACCATTTATGGAATTCAATAAAGACTTGGTCTCCATTGTGCACAATTTGTCCGGTCCTACTAAGAGAGGTAACGATATCGGGGGACACCCAATTTTCAGATTCTAGGTCAATGAAATCAATTTCTACGGGCTTTCCATTAGGTAAGCATGCATGGGATATGATTGGGAGAGGAGCCATGTGACCCAAGACTCAATGTTAACAATGATGGGTTGACAATGCACGGTTCGGACAAGAATGCAAGCATGCCCTAGGACTTGACTTGTAGAGACAAGTCAAAGACTTGCTCTGATACCACTTGATGTGACACGACCTCGGACCTAATGCAAGCAAGCACAATCGCATTCAAATGGGCCGAATTGGGCCGCCGCTCTCTCGTCGCTCACCCAAGCCCGGGGTGACTTGGCAATGCCAAGGTAAGGTTGAGGGGTTGGGCCCTTGCTGGTAGAGGGCCAGCAAGGCCAAGATTTGATTCCCAAAGGATTTGGAAGCCCAATTCAAGGGGCCGACGAAGTGCCAAAGGCACCGGTTGCAATATTCCCACGGTGATCACTCAAGTTTATGGGGCTTGAGGATCGGGCTCTCACTCGCATAACCAGCGGAATTAAGAACTAATATTGAAAGACAAGCACTAAGTGGAGTGAAGGTTTGAGCACTTACTCGACCGGTTTGAAGAAACCGGTCCCGGTCGGAGACGAGGGCGAGCGGGGAGGCGAGTGGATCCCCACACGCCGCGGCGGTGTCGCTTGACCTGCCCAAACAAGTTACACCACTACACCTCTCGCAGGAGGGGGATCTTGGGGTGGGGGTTAATGATATTACATCAATACTACCTCCACACAGGGAGGGACCTTCAGCCGGTCAAGCGGGGTGGGGAAACTAAAGCAAAGAACGAGGAATAAGGGTGGACGCCGAATCTGCTTGCTGTCTGTGAGTCCGGGATAGAGAGTCGGTGTTGCTGCTGTAGATCTTGATCAGGAATTTTTGACAACGAAACCAAAGGGAAAACCTTCGTAGCTGGAAGGGGAATGCCTCAGAATTTTCTTAATTTCTTCTGGAGTCGCTGCAGGTCGGGGCAGGAGCTTAAACAGGGCTCTATTTCTCGGACTAGCAGGGGCAGGTCACCAACAGTAGGATGCAGAGGCTGTCCTGGCAGCTCCCGAACTCCAAATTTGATGCCGTTAGTGCCATTAGAACCGTGGGTGAGTCCTCTTTGCAGCAAAAGAAACAGGGACACCAGAAGAGGTCGGAGACAATCTGTGGAACCAGAAGAGTGAGGAGGGGTCGGTGCAGACTGTAGAAGGCAGACCGCGCGTTCGAGGGAGAAAATTAGTAACATCTACTCCCGGATGCTGAATGAACTTCTGCTTCTTGAATCTGAAACTAGACAGGCCAAAGAGGAACTTTGAAGAAGAACTTGAAGATTGATTCCTTCAGGGTCCGTCGTGGCAGAGCTTCTAAACTGGTTCAGGTCCTTAGCCGAGGCAGAACCGCGCAGCTGTGGAAGAATGGACCTCCAGGATGGCTCGAAGATCGGAAGAAGATGAAACCACTTCGGTTGCGAAGGCGACTGGCAGATGCTTCCGACGATGGCTCTGGGGTCTTCAAACTCATCCGGAGGTGATCGTGGTGGCCGCTGCAAGCTGCTACTCTACTGTAGATCTTCAGTTGAGAGCTGTAGGTTGATGATGATGGGGGGAAATGGGGTATATGGGAGGGGAAATGGGGGTGGATGAGTGTGGGGAAAGCCCGGGCTGTGAGGGGGTCTAGGAGGGGGTGTTCTAAGGTGGGGGAAGGGAAGAATGGGGTCTGGAAGGGGGTCTAACAGGTGGTGGGAGGAGGAGCTACGAATTTGGAAGGTGGGTGAGAGGAGAAGGTGAGGGGGGGCACAAGTGAGTGGAGGGAAGGGTGGATTTCAAATTGAAATTGCTTTGGAAGTTGTGGGGTTGTGTGGGGAAGGGGTTGATTGTGTTGGAATGGGGAAAGTGGTGTTGGAATGTGGAGATGGTGTTGGAATGGTGAGGGATCTCCTTGGGACTAGGGGGTGGAGTAATGGAGGCCATGGGGAAGTGGAGGGCTTTAATGATGGTAGGTGGGGGTTGAGGTGGTTGGGAAGGAGGAGAGAGAAGAAAATTCGAAATTGGGTGTTGAGGAGAGAGAAAGTGGAGTGAAAAAGAGGGATTAGGAGAGGGAAGGGTGGGGAATCTCTCCCCTAGGGTTTCTCACCCAAAAAATGTTGGAATCACTCCACTAAACTAAGCTTTGGACTCTCAAATGGCATTTTTTCATTGATTGATTCATTTGTTGAAATGGGGGGAATGTGGTCCTATATATAGGAAACCCACATTTCTACAAAAGTCCCTTACAAAAGACTCAATAACAAATAACTGAAGGGGTAGGGGGGGCTCATGGGCCAAGCCCGAAGAATTGGGCCCAATACCACATTACACAATCTAATGACACTCAAACTTAGGAAAATAAATACAAGACCTAGAAACATGACTCAAATAAAAGGGAAAATACATCAAATGACTCAAATAAAATTACATAGGACTCAAAATTAAATGACTAAACCATGCCGGATGCAACCTGGGGTGAGGAGACGAACGGTAAACGTGGGCATGGGAGGTGATGTCCCCATCACCTTCCCTTGGTCCGGTGGCATTCCGCCCTGATCGAGCTACCTTGCCTTGGTTAATGGCATTCCGCCCTGACCAAGCTACCTTGCCTTGGTTAATGGCATTCCGCCCTGACCAAACTACCTCCCCTTTGTTAATGGCATCCTGCCTTAACCGAACTACCCTTTCCTCGGTCTAGTGGCACTCCGCCCTGACCAAGCTCCCGAAAGAATACACCACGCTGTTGCCATTACCGGCCTTACGCCCGAATCGGCGAGAGATCACTCCTTTGCGTTAGCCTTCAGCCCTTGCTAACGAATGAACTGTTCTACCCAGCGCAAGGTCTGATGCTCCGGCCGACAGCCATCTACTTTCAACCAAGGGTCGAACGTCGCACTTCGACCTGCCACCCTACACAAATAAAAAAAAAAGGGAAAATGGGGTTGAAAATAGAGATACCCCGCCAGACTTGCTCCCATATCGGGACAAGTGCAAAAATGACTTTAACTCAGCTGTGGCGAAAACCCGAAAGGGCGTCGCAGGCAAAATCGGGTACCCTGCCGCGTGGGCAAAAGCAAGAGGGGGCTGGCTTCGGCGAAAACCCGAAAGGGCGCTTGAGTAAGTAAAGTGGTAATTTCCGAATGCCTCTCCTATTCTCCCCCTAATGAAACTCCGGAAGGGACAATCATCAAAGTCCCACCGGAAATCCTTTAACAAACCCTTTTCAACCCTCGTCATCATCGGCGAGATCGGTCGATCTCTACCCTCAACTTGGACCTTACGTCCCTGTTGACAATCTCATCCTTGTTGCGGCAATAACCCGTGCCGACGAACAAACCCTTTTCGACCCTCGTCATCATCGGCGAGATCGTTCGATCCCTGCCCCTAAACTTGGACCTTCCGTCCTTGCTGATAAACCCGCCTTTGTTTCGGTAGTAACCTATGCAGATTAATAAACCCACTTTCGATCCTCGTCATCATCAGCAAGATTGGTCGATCTTTACCCTTGACACGGATCTTACATCCTTATTAATAGACCATGTCCTTTGCTTCGACGTCTAACCAATGTCGACGAATCGAAACAGGATTCGATCCTTGTCATCATTGACAAGGGCAGTCAATATTTTTGCGGTCCAGTTCTTCCGCATCCCGAATCAAAAAAAAGAAAGAAAGAAAAATGGGGTTAAAAAATAGAGAAACCCCGCCAGACTTGCTCCTATGATCAGGACAAGTGCAAAAATGGCTATAACCCAGCTGTGGCGAAAACCCGAAAGGGCGTCGCAGGCAAAATCGGGTACCCCGCCGCGTGAAAACCCGAAAGGGCGCGCGGGCAAAAGTAAGAGGGGGCTGGCTTCGGCGAAAACCCGAAAGGGCGCTTGGGTCAGTAATATGAATAAAAAAAAATGATCATGAATGATGAATAGTGATGAACCATCCTCCGTCCAGAAGGCCATTTACAGGGTCGAGGCGGAGTCTTCATCCGATATCCCACTTACATACATCTATCCTTACCCGGTTTTTATCATCATCGGCAAGACCGTCTACCCTTTCGACCCTTGTCACCATCGGCAAGATCGGTCGCTACCCTCCCGGTTTCTGTCATCATCGGCAAGACCGTCTACCCTTTCGACCCTTGTCACCATCGGCAAGATCGGTTGCTACCCTTCCGGTTCTTGTCACCATCGGCAAGACCGTCTACCCTTTTCGACCCTTGTCACCATCGGCAAGATCGGTCGCTACCCTTCCGGTTCTTGTCACCATCGGCAAGACCATCTACCCCTTTCGACCCTTGTCACCATCGGCAAGATCGGTCGCTACCCTTCCGGTTCTTGTCACCATCGGCAAGACCGTCTACCCTTTTCGACCCTTGTCACCATCGGCAAGATCGATCGCTACCCTTCCGGTTCTTGTCACCATCGGCATGACCGTCTACCCTTTTCGACCCTTGTCACCATCGGCAAGATCGGTCGCTACCCTTCTGGTTCTTGTCACCATCGGCAAGACCGTCTACCCTTTCCGACCCTTGTCACCATCGGCAAGATCGGTCGCTACCCTCCCGGTTTCTGTCATCATCGGTAAGACCGTCTACCCTTTCGACCCTTGTCACCATCGGTAAGATCGGTCGCTACCCTTCTGATTCTTGTCACCATCGGTAAGACCGTCTACCCTTTTTAACCCTTGTCACCATCGGCAAGATCGGTCGCTACCCTTCCGGTTCTTGTCACCATCGGCAAGACCGTCTACCCCTTTCGACCCTTGTCACCATCGGCAAGATCGGTCGCTACCCTTCCGGTTCTTGTCCCCATCGGCAAGACCATCTACCCTTTTCGACCCTTGTCACCATCGGCAAGATCGGTCGCTACCCTTCCGGTTCTTGTCACCATCGGCAAGATCGTCTACCCCTTTTGTCCCTTGTCACCATCGGCAAGATCGGTCGCTACCCTTCCGGTTCTTGTCACCATCGGCAAGACCGTCTACCCTTTTCGACCCTTGTCACCATCGGCAAGATCGGTCGCTACCCTTCCGGTTCTTGTCACCATCGGCAAGACCGTCTACCCTTTCCGACCCTTGTCACCATCGGCAAGATCGGTCGCTACCCTTCCGGTTCTTGTCACCATCGGCAAGACCGTCTACCCCTTTCGACCCTTGTCACCATCGGTAAGATCGGTCGCTACCCTTCCGGTTCTTGTCACCATCGGCAAGACCGTCTGCCCCTTTTCGACCCGTGTCACCATCGACAAGGTCGGTCAACATCTCCCCCAATCAGGATGAATAATGGAATTACCGTGAGCAGCCAACAGTCACGGTTTTGACGCCTCTTGTCAGCAAGACCTACGTCTGCGCCAACCTGGCAACCTCTGGAACCCGGTCCCGCGGTGGAGCGAGGCCCCCATCCTTTCCTTGAGAGGGTGGATGTTCTCCTGCGACACGGACATGGAGGTACTTCCAAGCAGGTCGCCAGAATTGCCACAAGATATAACAGAATGTGAGTGTGGATGTGGACACCAAAAAAATATATATAGTGAAGGAAACTTCTATCTTCATTACAAAATGGGGAAGTGAATACAAAAGGAGCCCTTCTGAGGGGACATACTACAAAGGCGGATCAGCTAAGGCCGCCTGAAGATATCGGCAAAGTCAATAAGCCCAACATGAGGAGCCGCCCCCAGTTCATGGAGCTGCGCTTCCTCTTCCTGAACCCGAGTCACCTCAGTCTCCAGAGACGCAACTCGGCCCTCCAGCAAAGAAGTTCTTTCGATGCCTTGGACTTCCGCAGCCTCTAGCCGTGGTATCTCGGCTTCTATAGTAGCCAATTCAGCGCGGAGTTCTTCCCGTCGGCTACGTAGAATGTGCGCCTGGGTTACGGAAGCTTCAACCTGAGCCCTGCTCTTCTGAAGATCAGAGATCAGAGATGTCAGCTCCGCCTGACAATCAACTCTCTGCAGTTTGAGGGCCGCCAGCCGGACACCCATCATCTTCTCGAGAAAGTCCCGGCGATTCACCAACTTCAACAAGAAAAGCACCCGCTGGGTCCAGATATCTAGAGGGCAGCCTAGTGCCTGCAGCCCGATCGTCAGTCGCGCAGCCACTTCCTTCAACTGGGAGTAAGACAGCACTGGCTGAGATTCCACAACCTGATGCAGCATCTCTAGATGCTGCCAGATAAACTCCTCCGATGAGGTAATGCCCAGGGAAGCCGCCGGAGACACCTCGAAGGTCACTTCCCTATCTATGGAGGCCCATAAGCCGGTGTCTGGCTCGGAAGAGGAAGATGGAACGGCCGTCAAAGCCGAAGAAGCAGATACCACGGCAGCATGTTCCTGCTCCGTCAGACTCCTATTAGGGCTTCCTTCAACCGAGCCTAGGAGGGACGGAGGTTCTAACTCTGGCTCCGGCACAAATGGAATTGCAGAATCAGGCGCGATCGTCATTATGGCCGCCGGTACAAAAGTAGACCCCCTTTGCGGGTCAGCCTCAGCCCTCAACTCTGTCATCGACGCCAGGGCGAGACTCTCCCCCGACTGGATCGGCTCCGAGGGTAATCCCCCAGCAGCCGCATGTATCCTCACCGGCACAGGGCGGAGTAGGGTGATTGTCCCTGAAGGAGATGCGGTGGCCAGCGGTAGCAGATCCGAGGCCTCTGATGAAACCACAGTAGTACCAGAAGTCGATGCCGGGGAATGAATAGCAGCTTCGGGTTCCTGGAATGAAAATTCATGTAAACACCAAGGTGGCAAAAAAAAGAGGGGGATATGCGGCTCTGTAAAGGGGTGAATAGAGTTTACTATGATGACGTCATCCATCCCTTCAAGCCCCTGAATAGAAGATTCCAACCCTGCAGACGAAGCAGCAAAAGGAGGGGTTATCTTCACCTCCACGTCCAATCCAGCAAATTCCTCCTTTAACACTCCCTCGGATGGTGCCCTCGGCAGCCTCGGAGGGCTGAAAATCGAAGCATCGCTTGACAGTATGAAGGGAGCCGTTGCCCCTTTGTTGTCTGCTGCAGACACTTGTTCATCACCTTCTGAAGAATTATGGTCAGTCTCTTCGTCAGAAGGGGTGGCAGAGCTACTCGAAGAAATATCTATGCTGGTCTCGGGTTGGCCCGCCTCCTCCATCACTTGATGGGACGCTGAGCGGGTGAGCACGCGCCGCAATGGGATAGCACCCTTCTTCAGCACAGTCTTATGTCCCACGAGCTGTGAAGGAGCTTCCACAACAGGCACCTTAACCGCCGTGCTGACCACTCCTGCCATCACAATAAAACAAGTGCGTAAGGCAGGATGGAAAGCTCAATAAAAAGGGGAACCTAAAGAACCACAATTGTGCAGCTCACCCTCAGCCTCGCTGGCAGGCGTAGGAGAAGGAAGTCTGACATCCTCCTCAACAGCGGGGAGACTCTCCCCTGCAGCTCCAGCTATCTCAGTGACCCCTACTGGGGCTATGATGGAAGACCCTATCTCTCCGGCCTCTAGGGCGGCTTCCTCAGCACATGTGGTGTCAGCCGCTCCTTGAGCTGAATCTATACAAAGAAGACGTCAGAAGAAAGGAAATGCCATGAAAAAAGCATTCCTTTATACCGTACAGGGAAAATGATGTCACCTTCAGCTGCTTGCTGAGTAGCTTCTTTCCGAGTGGCAAACTGTTCAAATGATGGCACCTCGGGCAGGGGAGTCTCAGCCGCGTCAGTCGAAGGCTGCTTGGAAAAAGTTTTCCGAGCTTTCCTCGCTCGGCCTATTGCAACTTTCATTGCAGAAGCCGCTCTTTTTTTGCCAGGCGGCAGTGGAGTAGTAGTCGGCACTGGTACAGGGACCTCAAAATATTCCGGCTTCTGTGCCTGGGAGATGAATTTTCTATAAAGCCCCTGCTGCTTGATATCCGGACGGTCTGTCAAGTGAAGCACACGCCGTTATGAAGGAGCGAAGCAACAAACTAATCTACGTGTCAACGGAGGAGCACTTACCTACCCGGCCGTTGTAAAAAGACGAGAGTGGCCAATACTGATAAGCCACCTCCTTGCTTCGGGATGCAGCCTCCCGAACGAGCCAGCAGACGTCGCCAATCTTCTTACACTTGTCGACCAGGTCGGCCAGGTCCGCATGTCCGTGGGAAGCTATACAATGATACAAGCCGAGGTGGTCAAAGCCCCAGACATCGGCATAATGAAAAGATCCGAATAGAGGCTTGTCCAGAACACTAGCTGCGGGACTCTCAAGGGTCAGTCCGTGGATGCTCATCAGGACGAACAGCCAAGATGTATGCTGATAGTATGTCGGGGTTCTATCCTCTCTATTAACAAACGTCTGACACGGGCAAAAGCGATCCACCTCGCACTTCCATGAAACTGCTTTGGAGAGCGGCTCCTCGATAGGGAACGGATACTGCTGAAGCTCCAGGCGGGAACCACCAATCTGGCACAGGTGTTCTAAATTCTGCGTAAAATCATCTTCACTTATGTCAGCAAGCACGGGTATCAGTGGTTCAGCCGCTCCCTCCTTGATGGCTTTTTTGCTCGCTATGTATGTCTCTGCCTCCTTCGGGTGGTGGGAAAATAACCTCTTCAGATGGGCTTCGTCAATGTCAAAAACGGGCCCAGGCTGCTGACTCAGAAAGGTGTGCTCAGCCACATCCCAGCATGTCATCCGGGCATTGCGGTAGAAGCTCGTGCGAGCATTCCACCATTTTACATACTCTAGAGTGACCCGGGGGACTCGGTTCGGCATCGGCACTCTGAAAGTATTGGCGTCCCGGCGGTGAAAATAGTCCCACCAGGAGCGACCTTCGGCCACAACGGTCGAGCCATGCTTTGACCTGCTGTCTAAAGGGAACAGGGCGACCGAAGGCAGAATATGCTGATCGTAGCCGAAATTCCGACCGAATCTGAAGGGATAGTAGGGTTCTAAATAAACTGCGCCCCCCTTTCTGAATACTAAAACACTGGGGTGAATTGATAAAGCCCAGTCAATGAGTTCAGGCTCCAAGACTGGTCGGGTCACGGTGTTGCCCGAAATGAAGTGTGTGAAAGTCTCCACTGCCTCGAGCTTACACTCACGCTGACGGTTCACTAATGGAGATGAATGTGCAGCCAGATTCCAAAAGTGAATAGTCCCCGCTGAATCCGTTGGAACCCTTGCTAGTCGGCCACGGATGGAGAAGAGTTGCTGGGACACTGGACCCGGTTCAGCACTTGCAAACTCCAGCATTCTGGGATACAATGTCATTGTCTGCAAAGTCCGGGGAGCTAGCTCCAGAAATAAGTTGCACACCCAGGCATTAAAAAAATGAAACGGCCCCACCGTTTGGAAAGAGCGGGGGATCCGATGCCTATGAATATCTCCAATGGATTTGTAAATCAGGCATAGTGCGGCTGGACATATTGCAAGCCGTATGCCCCAAGCCATCTGACAAGCTGGGTATATTGCCTCAGGCCGAATAACTGTCTCATCCCCCTGCGGGAGGGCAAAAGTACATAGCCAGAAGGTAAGGTAGGTAACACAATGGGTAAGGGGATCCACCCCCATCGGATTCGGCCCCCCACGGCTTATCCCCCGAAGAGAAGCAGGCAGCTCTGACTTAAACTTAGGTGGCCTGCTGGGTTTACCCGCAACAGGAGCTACGTGAGGGAACTCGCTGTACTTCAAAGGGCTCCCGAAGAAATACTGAATCCAATGTCCTGCTAGGACTCTCAGTTTACTGCTCTTCTCCCGGGGCTGGTATCCCTTTGAGGATCCCCTATTCAGCGTCAGGCAGAGGGAGCGGTATGCCTTCATCAAGTACCGGTATGAATAGCTGAAGTAATATTCACCTTCGCCGTCTGTTTCGTCCTTGATGAAGTCATGAATGCAGACCTCCTCATAGGGCTCTCCGTTAATCGGCAGGCCTGATAACTGTGATAGGCTCCAAAGATCCAGAGAGGTCTCACCTTCTGCTGTATAAAAAGTGTTGAACTGCGGGCAAAATACTTCGAACATGCCGCAGCACAGCCCCTTTGAAATGGGATACCTGAAGCGGGATGCATACACACTGTGGTACACCCCGGTCCTGACCAGCAGCAGTGCATACTCTTTCAGAACATATTCTGTGAATTCCACTGCCTCTACACAAAAGAGATGAGCATCTGTCACCTTCGTGTCTGCAAACCACCCAGCTGCCAATTGAAATTTGAACTGAACAGCCAAGCAGTTCAGCACAAACGGTTCCTCTCTGTAGCCCCACTTGATGGGCGCCAAGAATAAACTGTAACCGGGTTTCTCCCTGTTAACCTTACCTATGGTGTTGTCCCACCTAGCTGGTGTGAACTCCAGGGCCCGTGTTAGCATCTTCAGCTCTGCCTCCAGCTCTGTTACCCCTAAGACGGCGTTCCACTTGCGCCGCTCCCCCGGAAGGTAGATGGTATCGCCACGATACACAGAACCTTTTAAGCTGTCCCGGTCTAGCAACATGGCCCGCTCCACCATCCGAGCCAGCATGACGCCCCTCTTCCCAGAGACGTTGAAGGTACAAATGAAGGGCGCGAGGTGACGATCCTTCGGGAAGTCCGCACGGTAGTGGTCATCGCGATTGAAGTCCAGTCCTCCCTTGACAGTCACAATGCGAGAGGCGGATACTGTATCTGTTTCGGAGCCAGAGGATTCATTGACTATGGCAATCCTCCCAAGTCCCCGGTCCAGCTGTCCAACATTCCTCCAAGTCACAACGGGACCAGAAGCCCTGCCTTGAGGAGAAGAGTCAACATCAACAGTGCCGGAGACAACGCGGCTAGAAGAAGAAGCCATCTCCAGCGAGCTGCAGACACAAAACCAAGAAAAAAGAATAAGAAGGTGATATAAAAAAAATTATTAGAAAAGAAATTTTCAGAAGAAAATTTTGACAGCATCTCCCCTTATCCGGAGCATGCCCAGAAGTCAAATGGGAGAACACCCACCAGGCGGGGGTGACTCCGAAATGAAAAGGGACGGAGTCCCGAACAAAAATTCCCCGAAGGGAAGGATTCCACGCCGACTGCTCTGAGGCGACAGAAGGAGAAAGGGGAGGAAGAGGGAGAAAGCTCAAGGAGAAATGAGCTTCTCCCTCCCCCTCTCGGTGCCTATATCGGCCCCACCAAAAGGCGCGCCGAGAGGGAGGTCGCGCCGACGATCGGAAGCGCCAAAAGGCGTGCCGAGACGGCCTCCGCGCTGAAAAGCAAAAGCGCCACCATCGCGCCGAGAAGACCACCACGCCGAGAAGAGCATCGCGCCGGGAATTCCTTGCCGAGCCCACCTCCGCGCCGAGAAGATAGTGCCGGGAGCGTCCATGGAGCCGTTTAGCCCACCAGGGGTGATGTAACCAACAGATCAAGCCAAAAATGCTGGTGTTCGTCCAAATTTGCTTGTAGAGCATGGAAGTCACGCAAAGCAGAATGAAGACTCGGAGTCAAAAGAATAGCCAATGCACAGGAGCATACCTGAAGAGACCACGAAGCGCAGTGTGAACGTGATGTACACCCGCATGTCCCGTGTCACTCATGCTTCGCTCACGCCACCTACGGGTGGGGGGCATTTGTTGACACCTAAAATATGTCAGAAGAGATCATAGCAGATTCACAGTTCTGAAGATCAGTCGAGGGCACAGCTCACGTACCATCCTTTGGAGATCTGAGAGTCTGTATAGAAGAAACCCACTACCCCTGTCATGTTGTTCGACTAAAGCCGTCTTTGGCTAGGCCGCTGTCCAGTACTGCTGTCATTCAGATAGTCAGGCTAATAAAGCTATACCAACATTCAGGCAACCATCTGCCTACTGAAACAGATGTTCAGACATCTCTGATTCTCCGAAGAAGGGATGCACAATGCCTCGCACGTGTTTGTGAATGCAAGGTGCAAACAAGCCCCACAGAGTCTTAATATACATATGCCAAGAGCCCCACTATCGAAAGGAGTCCACCAAGTGGATCCTGGACCGAATGGGCCGAACGACAAGAAAATGGGCCAAGCCCAAATATGAGATGGGACGCGCCGATGACGGCCGCGTCAGGAGGATGATTCCGGCGCGCCGGGAAGTTAATGCCTAAAGGATGAGGGTCTGGCCTCTATAAGCGGCCTGCCCTTCGAACAAAAAAAGAAGAAAAGGGGGGTCGGAGAGAAAAGAAGAAAAAAAGAAGAGTGAAAAGAGAGTGCCTAGCCACCGAAGAGAAGCAGGGAGCTCGAGAGCCCTTGAAAGAAGCTGAAGAAAGGAAAAAGGGAGAGAGGCAGAGGCTCGAAGAGGGATCCAGGTGGGAGTGCCGGGTAGCTGCAGCTCCTTCTCTTTCCCCTCCCTATCTGTCTGAATATTTCTCTCTGTACTTTTAATTTCTAGCATCTTTGTTTCAATAGCATCGAATGCCAATGTAACCCCGCTTTCAGGGATTAAGCCTAGATTTCTTTCTCTGTTGAGTCAGATTTCTTTCTCTTAAGTAGCATGCGTGTAAGTCATCTGGATGAATTAAAGAATGAGAGAATGGGTAGAATTCCGCCCTTTCATTACCTTCTTCTTTCTGTCTCTGCATCTGAAGTTCGCTATATGCTAAGGATACTGATAACTAGGCGTGTTTTATCATTTGGTTTTCTAATTCTGCTGAAGCATCTTCGCTACCATTATTTATCACCCCCCCTTCAGTCACATTTCGAGGGCCTGAGACAGTCTATCTCATGGCTCCTCGTATGTGAAATAAAGGGGGACGTGGTTCAGGGATTTCCGTCCGTGGTTCTGCTCACGATGAGGCCCAGAGGAAAGGTGTTCCCCCAAAGTCTTCCCCCTCCGATCATCCAAAATAGTCGGGATTAAACCTCTCTCTGAACAACTCTCGAAACCCTATTCGAAGACCTCCTTAAAACCCTTGCTGAAAGCCTCCCGGTGCCGGTGTCTCCCGACGTGAGTTTCGCGCCGAGGGCTCCCCACGCCGGTTGGACCTCCCTATCGTGCCGAGCCTACCTAGCTTCCGTGCCGAAACCACCCCTCTTCTCTGCATCGATACCCTTACGTCGTCTGGCCATCCTGATGCCTTCGTCACCACGGCGAGCCATACAGACCTCGTCCATTATATCCTCCCCTCGTGGGCGTGCATTGCCCTTCCCTTTGGCCTTACGGGAGCTATATCAAAGGGGTTAATTCTCCCCCTACATTCTGTAGCCCATTAAACCACGGAGTCCTGCCATTACAGGCTTTCCGATGGATTGCATTGGGGATATTGCAACACAGGGGGTGAGGTCTTATATAATTCAGACCCTCGAATCACGGGCTACGCCCGGCTCTCGTTTAAGGTTTCTACTCCGGCACTCGTGAGTGGATAGCCCATAATATTCTCTTGGCATACTCCCAAAATAAGGGGAGATGCTGCCAAAATTTGCCCGAAGCTTTACTCCATAATATGGCATGATGTTTCATCGAAATCACGTATTTAATCCCCCGATATGGCGAGGGCCCGAGCTGTGTAATCTCATGGCATCTTGACATCACAGGGAATATATCCCGTAACTGGTGATCTCCTTGGAACCCCCCTCGTGAGTGGAGTCACCCTCACCCTCCGTTCCTATCCGTTCATCACCCTGAAATTCCCACTAGGCGAGGAAAACCTCACAATACCTTTGGCAAAATCAACAAAACACTGCCTCTCGACGCCACTATTCCCCGGCGCCATCTACTCCCGGCGCCACTGCCTCCCGGCGCCAAACCCGCGCCGGGTGGAGGGGGTGCCGAATGCCCCAGCCTTGGCGCGCCGACCACTGCCTCCCGGTGCCAAACCCGCACCGGGTGGGGGGGGGGGGGGGCGCCGAATGCCCCTGCCTTGGCGCGCCGAACTCCTTCCGTGTCGATTACTCCCAATCCTCCCATCGCGCCGGGAGCATGCCGTGTCGTTTGGCCTTCGCGCCGACTCCATCGCCGTGCCGTCTCACCTCGGCATTGGTTGTCATCTGAATATCCGATGTCTTCCCCACTTCACCAAACCCAAACGTAGCCTGAATTCAATATTTTGTCACTATCAGCTGCCATGACAACCCCCACTACCTCACAAGGGGACTAGGATTCTTCACCCAGGTCCATGGGAGATACATTAATGAGGAGGGTTTCACCCTTACATCACACCGAATACGACGTTTCTTATATCACCCCGCTGACCCTCGGAGTTCTGCCACCGCATGTCCTCTAATGGTTCTTCGAGGGGAATATTAATGAACGGCGCAATGGTGCACACCGTCCCGTCATATTTAGATCCTTCTCGGACCCAGGGCTACGCCCGACTCTCTTTTGGTTTCCATTCCTGCTCTCCGTGGATGGATGTCCTATATCCCCATTTGGCATAGTCCAAAGGGAGGGGGCATGCTGCCGAATTTGTGCTATAACATCGTTATTACACCTCGCATATCACGGTTCCTCGTGTATGTCTGCATCGACCCTCGGGTATATTAAATGGTGTTGACAGAAGGTCGGGTTATGCCCAACCGGAAGTCTCCGCTATGCGCGATGGTGGTCTTCAGACCTACGTCCTCCGCCACGTACCAAGGGTCCATAATTCGATGAACTATGCATCCCCTGTATGATAAACAAATACATCCTGCATGCCTTCGTCATGATCACCATGTAGCTCTTTTCATTCTGGCTTTGACAGCCCGCTATCTCGACAATTAATCAAAGGTGTTCCCTCCTCGTGGGGGATGTAATTAACGCCATAACCTTTATGGTATGGCGGACTGCTAGTCCCGAACGAACCTCACATCCGCTCGACATGGGTCAGAATGAGCGCATCATAAAATTGTCACTCATGTGACTGGCACGCCCGCGTCGTCGATCAATCAGTTAATCACCGGCTAGTTAATTGGTTGATCGATACATAAAATAAGACGTGTATATATGTGCATATACACATATATACACGAAATAAAAAAACAAATAAAACAAAACGACAAGACAGTCGGATAAAAATCCCGTCGCAAACATTGGGTTAATGCCATGCATGAGGAACTTAATCAATTTGAAAGAAATCAAGTATGGAGTCTGGTTTCCAGACCCACAGACCAGCTTGTCATTGGAACTAGATGGATCTTCAAAAATAAATTGAATGAAGATGAAACCATAACCAGGAATAAAGCTAGATTGGTAGCTAAGGTGTATAATCAGGAAATTAGAATTGATTTTGAAGAATCATATGCCCCTATAGCAAGACTAGAAGCCATCAGAATTTGCTACCATTCGCATGCTCTCTAGGCATAAAACTATATCAAATGGATGTTAAAAGTGCTTTTCTGAATGGCTTAATAAAAGAAGAAGTCTTTGTAGAGCAGTCTCCAGGCTTTGAGTTTAATGATTTGCCTAACCATGTGTATAAATTGAAGAAAGCACTGTATGGACTAAAGCAGGCCCCTCGAGCCTGGTATGACAGACTCAGTACACATCTGACCGACAGAGGCTACAGCTGAGGTAAAATTGACCAAACTTTCTTTACAAAAGTGATGAATGGGCATATCATTGTGGTACAGGTATATGTAGATGATATAGTATTTGGTTCAACTGATTCCAATATGTGCAAGCAATTTGCTGATCTTATGACAAAAGAATTCGAAATGAGTCTCATGGGGGAACTTCAATTCTTCCTTGGATTGTAGGTCACACAGACTAAAGAAGGCTTTTTCATAAACCAGTCCAAGTACACATTGGAGATCCTGAAGAGATTTGGAATGAAGGATGTCAAACGCATATCCATGCCCATGGGAACAAGTGCATCTCTAGATGCGGATGAGAATGGTAAATTTGTAGATCCTAAAACATTCTGAGGTATGATCGGGTCTCTTTTGTACCTCATTGCTTCAAGGCCTGATATTCAGTTTAGTGTATGCATGTGTGCACGGTTTCAAGCCAATCCTAAAGAATCCCATCATATTGCCGTAAACAGAATTTTAAGATATGTTGCTAGCACACATGATTTAGGGCTGTGGTATTCAGCATCATGCTGCTTTGAATTAATTTTTTATACTGATGATGACTATGCTGGGTGTAAACTTGATAGAAAAAACACTAGTGGGTATTGCCAATATTTGGGTGGGTGTCTTGTCACTTGGGCTTCAAAGAAGCAGCACTCAGTGGCCCTATCTACTACATAAGCAGAATAAGTAGCTGCAGGTAGCTGTGGGACCCAAGTGCTGTGGATAAAGCACCAACTCTAAGATTATGGTATAGACCTTGGTTGCACACCCATATTGTGTGATCACGCAAGTGCCATCAATTTAACAGAGAACCCCATCCAGCATTCAAGAACAAAACACATTGAGATAAGACATCACTTCCTTAGAGATGAGGTTAGCAAAAAGAATTTTAAATTACAATTCATTGAAACAGAAAAGTAAATTGTAGATATTTTTACAAAACCTCTGAGCAATGAATGATTTTCTACTTTAAGAAGAGAATTGGGTCTATGTAGGCCCCCCACTTGATTGCACTTGCATGGTTCTGCTCATCTAAGTCCAAGGGGTCACTGGTTGTTGCTGCAAAGGGGGAGTATGTTACATTTATGATTTCAGAAGTTTAGGTTGTTCATGTGTGAATCACCCAATGGTATATAAAATGGTGACGTGTGAAAGGGTAGGCACAGTCTGTCAGGGAGCACTCACTATGTGTGAGAAGATACTCCGCTAGGTACCAAGGGTCCTCACACACTGCATTTTATTGTCCACGGGTTGTGGGGGAGTTGGTTAATCATATTGAGACAGGTTCATTTGTAAGATTGCCATGTCAGAAGTTTTCTCACTGTCTGAAGACTCATGCGTCGACGCAGTCTCGTTTGTGCGTCGACGCCATAGTTCAAAGTGCCCAAATTCTTCATTTTGTGAAAGAGTCCTGTGTCGACACACTATCCAGCCTACGTCGACACACCTGCAAAGATTTTAGAAACTCACCATTCTTCAGATTCTATGCACTGCAATGATGAAGATATTTTGATCTCTTCTCCTCCAGTCAATCTAAGATGCTTAATTCTCTCATCCCAATTTTGATTTCATGACTATGCTCATTCAAACTCTCTTGAGTATGCTTCTTGATTCAGGCACTTGCACTTGTTGAGGGGGAGCGTATTCCACCTATTGTTCATTCTTTCACTCCCTTGTGTACTATTTCAAGGGGAGATTCTTTTCTAAGATTGATTTTTATTGACTGACCTCTCTGAAAGAAATCTTCTGCGTTTTTATATCATGGGTGTTTAAATGAATTGAGGTTTTAAGGTCAATAACTTCCTGAAGTCTGAAAACAAGAGACTTGAAGGAGGGACTCCTCAGGCTTACTTTTGTTGATGCTTTAACTATTATAAGTTCTAATGTTCCATGGTCTGCTTATGCATATTCAGTAACAATTTTGGTTGATAAACCCCCGTTGAGTATTATGATTAAACAACCATATCATTTGAGATCTATCCAAAGCACTCATTGTAAGGCAATGGTTAGGGTTTACTAAGTAACCGGATGCACTTCACCTGAGATGTGAGGTGGTTCGCGTCAAAAGTTAATGTCTTGACTAACTCTGATCTGGTAGAATTATTTATAAAAAAAAATGAGCAGATGGGGCTTAACAGAGCAATTGCTCTTGTCCACTAAGAAATTATACCCCTTCACCAATGAAGTGATAGAGGGTCAGGCATGAAGTGGCAAGCTAACTCTGATCTAAATGAGACATGATAGTTAACTGCACTGAGTAATTGGGGCACTTGCATCTAACAAATGTGACTCCTCACGTAAAAAGGTGTTAGTTGAACTTGATTGTCAGTACGGCCATTGTAAAAATCAGAGGTGTCTGATCAAATAAAATCTCACAATTCCCACATGTTTGGCTTCAATACTAATGGTAGTTGATCCTGAAAAGTCATTGGATCTCAATGATCCAGACTAAACAGGGGATACCAAGGACTCTGGCTCACACTTGTGCATCAACTTCAGAAATCTTGAGTGAGCACTCTCTTGTTAGTTGCTTGAATTCTAACACTTCTAGAAGCTCTTGATTTTAATCCATCAATTCATACCCTATTACCATGAAATGCTTTTGTGCTGGTATATATCTGACTTTGGGGTTGCTCCAGTCATCTCATTAGGCCTGTCTTAGACTTGAATCCCTCTTCTGAAATTTTCTCCACATCTCATCTCCACTGCTCATTTTGAAAGCACCCCTACTATTTTGTTGATGTCAAAGGGGGAGAATGTTGTTGTTGAGTCATCATTCGTATGAGTCCTTCAGCATGTCCATTTTCACTTAGCCTGCATGCTTTCATTACAAATTCTTGATGTGCTGCATGATAGTTATGTTCAAGTTTGAATGATAGTTTGCTGCATGACAAAATTTGCTGTCAAAACTGTGAGCATAATGACTTATAGTTGTCCTCATAAAAAAGGGGGAGAATGTTGTGTAAATTGTGTTTTGATGATGTCTCACTATAAGTCATTGGCCAATTGAGTTTGAAAATCATGAAACATCATTTCTTTGGCTACGTGTGAAGAAGCTTAACAAAGCTCAAAGGTTGCGTCGACCTCACCATTGGATGCGTCAACTCATTTGAGCACAAGAGGAAGAAAAAATCCAAACAGGTCTAGGATGTGTCGACCTCATCGCCTCAGTTGCGTCGACGCAACCGGCGTGGGAAATAAGAGAGTCGACCCTCAGTGTCGACTCCTCCTTGATGATGTTATGTCGCGGCACGCTGCGTAGACCCCATCAACTCAGGGCGTCGACGCCAAACACTCTCCAGAAGCAGAAGTCAGGCGGCCTTCAAAGCTGCATCGACCCCACCATCTCAGGGCGTCAACGCAAGGCTCTCCCAGAGAGCGTTGTAAATGCACCTCTTAAAGGATGTGTCGACGCACTCCTTCAACAGCGTCAACACTATCAAAGTCAGCGTGCAAACGGTTCAAGCGAAAAATTGGTTGCGTCGACTCCAGACCTTCACGGTGTCGACTCCTCTCAGCAAAAGCTATAATAGCTCAGGAAAATCTCAAGGCAGTGTCGACTCCATAGAGTCAGGGCGTCAACGCAATGAACTTCGCAGAAGCCATTTCAAGCTCGCCCTCAATGGTTGCGTCGACGCAATGTCCTTGTTGCGTCGATGCACCTATAGTTTCTTCAAACTAATTTTATCAAATCCGCTATAGTTCAAGACCGTACAGAGAACAAAGAGAAGTATGTAAACCCAAAAAAATATGACTTTTGAGGTCTAGAAAAGGCTCCTAGGACAGATAACTGTCCTTGTCATCATAAGTTTACCAGAATAGCTTTCTGGTCAAAGGATCTGTAGCAAATGTGGGAAAGGTCACCTATCATGGTAACCTCCTTTTTGCACCTGACCAATCAAACTTGACTCTAGAAAATCCTCCAGGACAAAAAGGACGTCCTTCTATAGATAGCCATTGGGGAGAAGATGTTGCAGGTCTATTTGTTTAAAGAACTTCTTTTATATTCCAGCTAATCAAATGGGAGATGCTTAGAGGGAAATTTTTTCACTCCCTGCGTTTATAAATGGACGCACCCTTGCATAAGGAGCTGCTATTGCCGTTGTTGCTGGTGGTGCTTGGAGAAGCCGTGGGGTTGAAGAACAGAGATAAAAGAGAAAGAAAGAGTGCTTTTCCCGAGTTTCCAGGAGATGATCTGAGAGGAAGAGAGGAGAAGAAAGAGTGCAGCCAGAAGAAACCAGTCAGCCATGTTTTTCCAAGAAGTCTTGATCTGCATCATGGTCTTGTTGAGTTTTCTCATTCTACACTAACTGGACTTCGTGTTTTCTTTTCCCCCTTTTGTTTCTCTTGTTTTGATTTCTTCTTCAAAGTCTAGTGTGTTGGTGGGGCGTCGACCTCGTGTGGTGCTGTGTGCAGCACCGTGAGCCTTGTGGCCTTGTGAGGAGTTCTCTCCTTGGTCAAGCTATGTATCAACGGTGTCTAAGCTGTGTATCAGCGGTATCTAGGCCGTGTATCAGCGGTGTCAAGCTGTGCATCAGCGGTGTTCAAGCTGTTAGTCAGCGGGAAGCCTCACCAGTTTTGTGAGGGGTGGATGTAGTCTTGCTAGGTAACAGTCGAACCACCTTAAAAATTCTAGTCTTGTGGTTTGCTGTGTGAACACCCTTTCTTCTACCCCCCTTCGCAGGTGTTGTGACTTTATTATTGTGTCTCATGTTATTGGGCTTCGATTATCTCATACACTAACATAGAACCGTGCTTGAAATTGCTCTCATTATCCTTCAAATTTTTCGGTTGTTTTTAGAAGTGGTCAAAAAGAGTGGGGATCTATTCACCCCCCCTACTAGATGTGCTCATACCACTCAAAACCAAGTTCCTCTCTAAAAATTGTGAAGAGTTTGTGCACCTTAAGTTATTTGACGGCCGCCTATTGTCTCAGACGGGATGACGGACTTCCCGAACTCTCGACCTTGCTCAGCGACAAATGTGGGATGACGAATCTCCATAAGATTCCAGACTACACTTGTTGCTAAGCTAGGATGACAGGCATCTTAAACTCTTGACCGAACAGTCTCGGAGTCAGGCAAATAAATCCTCCGATTATGCATTAGATAGGTTTTCCTTTTTAAACCCAGCATGCATCATGTAGTTAATTTTAGTCATAACAAACCAAAACACCCAAAAAGAAAAATGAGCATGCATGACGCATAGGTATCACATAGCAAAACTGAGGAGGCAGCATGGGTACCGTTGACCTCCCCATGGCTTCTCTTCCCTGCATCAATCATCTATGTTTCTCAATTCCGCTAAACTTGTATGAACGAGTCTACGTGATTCCACTCCGATTCAACAAGTCGAAAGCATGTTTTGTACATGATCGCCATGAGTATTATGAGATTTTAAGGTCATTTTCTATAGTAACTCAAAATATATATATATATAATAAATATATAAAGTATCAATAAAATGATGAGATTATATTGAATTTTTCTTGAAATTAAATAGCTTAAATTTTAAGAGGCCTAATTAAACTCCTTAGAATCAAAAATTGAGCTATGAAACAAACCTTAGATGGGCTGAAATTGAAGTTAATGGGCTAAATTGCTTATGAATAACAATTGGTCTATTGGACAAACCTTATTGGGCTAAATAGGGTGAAATAGGTAGCCCATTTTAAACACCAATTTTCTATGGATTTTATACCCTATTAAAGCTCGGATAGTGACATTTTCCAACCTTATTAAAAGTAGGTTAGTGGAATAGTTTAATAATGGGCCATGAACATTGAGTTAGGTGGTGGAGAAGTTTAATTTATGGGGAATCTTACTATTTGGCCAAATTTTCAGTGTCAGTGAATGGCACACCACAAGGTTTTTTCAACACCAATAATGGGATCAGACAAGGAGACCCTTTATCACCCTATTTATTCACAATTTTTATGTAGGGGTTCACTTCCCTTGTAGCAACCCTGATAAATGAATATTTGAAATGAATTAAAATATATATACTACAGAAGTAATACAGATGAAATAAAACAAGATACAAATAACGCCTCTTAGCAAGGCGTTAATTTAAAAAGAAACGCCTCTATCTACGGCGTGACTAAAGAAAGGACGCCCTCACCTGACGGCGTCAAATTCCAAACGCCTAAAAGGGCAAGGCCAAGAAACGCCCTTTACTTGGGCGTATTTTAAAAATAAGGAACGCCCTTATACAAGGCGCTTCTTAAGAAACGACCTGAACAAGGTCGTCAATTCATGAATCGACGCCCTGACCGAAGTCGTTAATTCCATTCGGGAACCGTTCGACCCAGAGCTTATCTAGGGAAAGATCAACCTAATCTAGTAAGTGTCTATTAGAGTAAGGACTCTATTAGGGATATATTACCCTCACACAATCACTAACCCCAATAGGATTTCCACAATCTAATAAATAAACTGTTCGATCCAACCCTAAATCTATTTGGACAGACGACTGCTGCACGGTACGTGAAGAACATATGTTCTTCTTATTTCCTTGATTCTCTGCTTCGACTACATGAAGAATTAATATTCTTCGTTTTCTTCTCTTCTTACAGGTTAAGAAGCCCCTACGTTCTGAAGAAACAGAGTTCTTCATCCGGGTAAAAGTTCTTACTTTTGTGTGATGTTCAGATTACAAAGAAACTGATGCAATTTCTTCATTCTCTTATAGGAAAGCTGCAGTTGAAGAAACGAAGTGTTCTTCATCTACGACCTTTTCATCAAAGCCATCATCCAATAGCAACTTGTTCAGGAGTCTCTGTTCTGAACAGAGCGTCGTTCCTTCTCACAGATCCTTCACGGTTATCTCCAAATCAAGCTATCAAGGTAGGTTTTCTCAAGTTACTGTAGCCCAAATGAAATTAATGCAAGATATATATATATATAAGTATGTCATGCATACGGTTATTATAGTTTCCATGCGTTTTCTGAAATATTTTGAAAGAGACGCCCCTGGCAAGGGCGCTAATTCACATGAAACGACCCTTCCCTGGTCGTTAATTTCATATTTAACGCCCTGTACTCAGGCGTTAATTTCTGTAAACCGTTAATCACCCATCTTAAGAACTGATTATCTATGAAATCATGATTATAAAATAATGCATGATCCTTTGTCTTCAACCTGCTAACTTTACTGTCATGATATTATATTCGTTCCTCTGTTATCCTGGAATTATTACTGTCCTTAAAAATTTCTGAATAAACTTGAATTAACGACTTGGACAAAGTCGTTTTCCATATATTAACGCCCCAAAACAGGGCGTGAATCTGAAAGGTAACGCCCCTTCCAAGGGCGTGTTTTAGATAAATCCTGAAAATTATTTATATTCTGTCAAATATGTAAATAATGAGACGCCTGCAGCTGTAGTCGTCAAATCTTGAAGAAACGACCCTGACCAGGCGCGTTTTAGATAAATTACTGAATTAATGAAAATTCTGCAAAATGGAAACATATGTAAACGCCCTTCTGTTAGGCGTTAATTACTTGAGAAACGACTTGACCTAAGTCGTTATTTTCTGTAAACTGATTTTTATCCTGGTTCTGTTAACCGATGGTTTCATATTATACATATACGTATATATCGGCACTATTCTCCACTCCGTGAGTATAGTCCCACTTTTCACGTTGTTTTATCGATCACACTCAACTCTCATTGACATACAAGCTCTCCATTAGACATTCCGTTCCTTTGGACTAGCGAGTTAGTCATAGAGACCTCCGTAAGACTCCTCGTACCTTGGATTCCCTCAAGGTCGACTGAGCTGGTTGTACCCTAAAAACCCATTACACAATCTTTGCCATGTCAATCTAAAGAAACATGGTATACCGGCCCTTATGATTATACAAAGAGTATATCATAAGAAATTCTTAATGGGATGATGATATCATGCCATATCATGTCATTCTTGTAAACCTCAATTCTATGATAAGAATGAGGGTATCTTACCTTTGATATGCTATTCATGTGGACCTCAATTCTATATAAAGAATGTCCATATTGATTTGTCATGGTACCCAAGTAAGGGAACCATATTCTACCTAGTTTTATCGAGATCGTGATTATACCGTTATTATCGCCATTCTATGTCCTTTGTCATATTTTGGACTCTATTCTATCAAAGTTGTCATACGTGTCTACAAGCTTGATTATTGAAATTCTATATTGGCTATAAACAAGAGTGGATGTCAAAATACATGATAAATGCCTGCGCATATAGGGCCCGATCTGGTCCTGGGAGGAGCACCCGAAAGTACTTGTGCCCATGGGAGTTAAAATGATAAGGTATCTGGCATTATACCGAGTACTTGACTTGCTTGATTGGACATTCCACACACATCTTGTACTTGAATCGTACTTGACTTGACATGAATTGCGTGGCCCGAAAAAGGGTAATTTACTTGCTTGATACATGATAGCCAAAGTTCTTGACATGACTTGTTAAACGTACTTGCTTGAATATCTTGAATACCTTGTTATCTTGTTGAAAGTTCATGATTAAGTTCATCTTATTTCCTTGATATTACATTCTCTCTATCTTGTCGTTTTATGCGAGCATGCATAGCTTTATTGCATTCATGAAAGATGTAATTACTTAAACCCCTTGCTAGTACTTGAGATATAATTTCCTACTGAGCGTTCGCTCATTCCGTTTGTCCCTTTTTACTTTTCAGGTAAGTCCGACGACGATGGAAGTCAATCGGATGGGAATGGTCAAGAGTGAAAGTGATAGAGCTGCTCAAGTGTCATCTAGTCTTTTCTATAGTTTCTTGAGTCAAATATGTATTCTTTTCCTTTTTATTAAACAGAGTATTGGATTTGTAATAGTCTATCCATTATGAAATAAAGGATTGGGTTATCTTGCTATTTTGCGCATCTCTGTCTTTGTGTCGAATACACGACCACTCTGATTGACATGATTGATATAAACTCGTCACGCGTCTCCGGGTATCTTCCGCGCTCGGGGCGTGACAGTTTTTGTGGTATCAGAGCCTAAGGTATTCAATTCCTAGGAAAAACCCAAGTCCAAGGATAAGTTGAACGTTTAACCAAGTGAGATTGGGTAGAACCAAGGGTTAAGAGTCAATAAGTCTTTTAATAAGATCACAGTGGTATAATACTAATATAGTTATGTAATTGTAGGATAATGGCTGCCGAACGTGCTCAATGGCGCAACATGCAGCGTACCCTCAAGGGATGACTCAAGTGCTACAACAGGTAGCACAAGGTGGTACTCCACGAGCTGGAAGCTTACACCAAGCCTTTAAGAACATGAATCCCCCGAAGTTTATGGGATTGACCGATCCGGACGATGCCGAGCATTGGGTTCGGGAAACCGAACGTATATTCCGTGTTATGCAATGCACGGATCAGGACAAAGTTCTATTAGCTACATTCCAGTTAGAGAAAGATGCTAGATGCTGGTGGGAGTCTATTGAAGCAACCATCGATCCTACTCAAGTAACATGGGAAGAATTTGTGGAATACTTCAATGCTAAATATTTCTCGGACCGAGTCCAAGAAAAGAAGGCTGCAGAATTCGCTGCATTAAAGCAACGATCTTTATCATTAGCAGATTATGAAGCTCAGTTCTCCAGGTTGTCTAGATATGCTAAGCATCTTATTAGCACGGAGAAGATGAAAGCCCGTAGATTTCTTAATGGGCTTAGGCCCCACTATATTACTCAACTGGCGCCTATGGACATCCAAGTTTATTCTGAAATAGTGCGCCAAGCTCAATTACTTGAAGATGCCACGGAACTATCTGATAGGATCCGTGAAAAAGATAAGAAGGAGCAAGTCACAGGTTCGGGTTCTTTTAAACCCAACTTTAAGAAGAGGCCTAGTAATGGAGGTCCTTCCTCTCAAGATCAAAAATTCAAGAAGACCAAGCCCTTCTCTATCACCACTACACCTTCAAACGTAGTGTGCAAGCATTGTGACAAGACTGGTCACAAGACCGAAGAATGCTGGAGGAAATTAGGAGCTTGTCTCCGTTTTGGGAGTCGTGAACATCGGATTCCCGATTGTTCATTAATGAATGACCAAGCCGGTGACGGTAAACGCCCGGTGACAAAGAATGCTCGTCTTCATGCAATCCAGGAGACCGAACAAGAAGAAGAAGGTGGACTGGTAGAAGGTACATTAACAGTTTGTTCCAAAAGTGCTTATGTCTTATTTGATACGGGTGCATCGCATTCTTTATTTCTAAGAAGTTTGCCGACCCGTTACCGTTAGAACCAGAATGGATAAAAATAGTTCTAACTACTCCTCTTGGAAGCGAAAATGATGTTACTCATCACTACCAAAACTGTGAGGTAATGGTTCAAGGTAGGAATTTACCTATAGATCTCATATGCCTCGATCTAAAGGAGTATGATGTTATACTGGGAGCGGACTGGTTATCCAAATACCAGGCAACGGTTGATTGCCGCAATAGCCAAATTGCTTTCAAAGATTTTCCAGAGTTAGTCTTTACTCGCCCCAAGAGTCGGAACAAATCCCCTCTTATTTCGGCTCTTCGAGCAAGCAAGCTCGTCAGGAAAGGATGTGTATCCTTCCTTGCCTTTGTCACGTTAAAGAAGCTAAGGAAACCAAGATAGAAGACATTCAGGTAGTGCAAGAATTTCCAGACGTATTTCCGGAAGATTTGCCGGGATTACCCCCTCAAAGAGAAGTGGCCTTCACCATTGACTTAGTCCCTGGTGCTGGTCCAGTTTCAAAGGCACCCTATAGAATGTCCCCTGCGGAACTCAAAGAGTTGAAGGAGCAGTTGATGGAACTAATTCGAAAAGGGTTTATTAGACCAAGTACTTCCCCGTGGGGAGCACCAGTCTTATTTGTGAAGAAGAAGGACGGATCATGAGATTGTGCATCGACTATCGACAGTTGAATCATCTCACTATCAAGAACAAGTATCCACTGTCGAGAATCGATGAGTTATTTGATCAGATTTCAGGATCCAAATATTTTTCCAAGATTGATCTCAGGTCGGGATATCATCAATTAAGAATCAAGGATGATGACATTCATAAGACTGCATTCAGAAGCAGGTATGGCCACTACGAATTTGTTGTTATGCCTTTTGGACTAACAAATGCCCCTGCTGCCTTTATGCAGTTAATGAATAGCATATTCAGGCCTTATCTAGATCAATTTGTGGTGGTTTTCATTGATGATATATTGATATATTCCAAAACTAAGGAAGAACATGAGGAGCATTTAAGGATCGCATTGCAAGTATTGAGGGAAAATCAATTATATGCAAAGCTCAGCAAATGTGAATTCTGGCTTGAAGAAGTGACTTTCCTCGGACATGTATATCCAAGGATGGTCTATCTGTTGATCCATCAAAGGTTGAAGCTGTTAGAAACTGGGGAAGACCAACCAATGCTAGCGAGATCAGAAGTTTCTTAGGTCTTGCAGGCTATTATCGGCGATTCATCAAAGATTTCTCTAAGATCGCCGTACCACTTACAAGATTAACTCGTAAGGAGATCCGATATGAATGGAGTGAGGAATGTGAAAGAAGTTTCCAAACTCTCAAGGATCATCTCACTACAGCTCCGGTGTTAGCTCTACCAATAGAAGGAGAGAATTTGAGGTCTACACAGATGCTTCTGGCATTGGCCTCGGATGTGTCCTAATGCAACAAGGAAAGGTCATAGCATACTCTTCACGTCAACTGAAGAAGCATGAGGAGAATTACCCCGTCCATGACTTAGAACTGGCCGCGGTGGTATTTGCCCTAAAGATATGGAGACACTACTTATATGGAGTGCAGTTTACTGTATACTCCGATCACAAGAGTCTCAAATATCTATTCTCACAAAAGGAGCTAAACATGAGACAAAGACGCTGGCTAGAATATCTCAAGGACTTCGACTTCAATATACAATACCATCCCGGAAAGGGTAATTATGTTGCTGATGCCCTTAGTCGAAAGCCGAGAGCAATGATAGCCAATTGTATGATACAAGAATGGAGGTTGCTAGAACAATTCTCCGAGCTCAATATAAGCTTGGACAAGGAAGCCAAATTTGTCACATTATCTCATGTAAGCATACAGTCAGATTTATTATCTGAGATACAAGCACTTCAGGATGATGATCCTATATTAGTGGAAATCAAAGGCAGACTAGAAGGACAATCTGATTTTCAACTAGCTTCTGATGGAAGATTGTTGTTCAAGATAGAACTTGTATACCGACTGTCCAGAATTAAAGAAGAAGATCTTAGATGAGCTCACCGATCAAGGTACACTATTCATCCAGGATCAACCAAAATGTATCAAGATGTAAAGAGGAACTTTTGGTGGCCTAATATGAAAAGAGAAATAGCAGACTATGTATCACGCTGTCTTACATGCCAACAGGTCAAGGCGGAACACCAAAAGCCTGCTGGAAAACTACATCCTCTAGATATTCCTAAGTGGAAGTGGGAGGATATTGGAATGGACTTCATCATGGGTTTATCAAAGTCAAAAGGAGGACATGATGGAATCTGGGTTATCATTGACCGATTAACTAAGTCGGCGCATTTCTTGCCAATCAAAAGCCGATGGTCAATTGATGTGCTAGCTGCACTATACATCAAGGAAATAGTCAGGTTACATGGAATTCTGTCTCGATCGTGTCTGACAGAGACCCTCGCTTTACTTCTCATTTCTGGAAGGGTCTACAACATTCATTGGGAACAAGGCTTAACTTTAGTACAGCTTTCACCCACAAACGGATGGTCAGACCGAGAGAACTAATCAAGTTGTTGAAGATATGCTTAGAGCATGCATCATTGACTTTGGTGGAAGCTGGCATGAACACTTGCCACTAGTGGAATTTGCATATAATAATAGCTACCAAGCTAGTATCAAATGGCACCTTTCGAAGCTTATATGGAAGGAGTTGCCGATCACCCTTATGCTGGAACGAAGTTGGAGAGAAACAACTATTAGGTCCAGACATGGTAAGGGATACAACTGAGAAGATACAAGTAATCAAGAAAGATTGCAAGTTGCTCAGACCAGGCAAAAGGCTTATGCTGATACAAGAAGAGAGATCTTGAATTCCAAGTCGGAGATCATGTATTTCTCAAGATATCGCCTGGACGTGGCATACGAAGATTTGGTGTTAAGGGCAAGCTTACGCCAAGATTCATCGGACCATTTGAGGTACTCGAAAGAGTTGGCGAGGTTGCTTATCGCATCGCGTTGCCTCCTCAATTGTCCGACGTGCATAATGTGTTTCACATATCTATGTTGAAGAAGTATGTGCACGATCCATCTCATATTATTGAACATGGAGATCTGGTGATCCAGAAAGACCTCACATATGAACAGAAGCCTATGAAGATCTTAGATCGTGAAATACGAGCTCTAAGGAATAAGGTTATTCCCATGCTTAAGGTGCAATGGAATAAGAATCCTGAACACGAAGCGACATGGGAAACCGAGGAATCTATGAAGAAACGATTTCCTGAGTTGTTCTAAGAGGTATATACTCTACACTCTCCGCGTGTATACATGATATGCAATTGAATTTGGGGACCAAATTCTTTTTAAGTGGGGGAGGGTATAGCAACCCTGATAAATGAATATTTGAAATGAATTAAAATATATATACTACAGAAGTAATACAGATGAAATAAAACAAGATACAAATAACGCCTCTTAGCAAGGCGTTAATTTAAAAAGAAACGCCTCTATCTACGGCGTGACTAAAGAAAGGACGCCCTCACCTGACGGCGTCAAATTCCAAACGCCTAAAAGGGCAAGGCCAAGAAACGCCCTTTACTTGGGCGTATTTTAAAAATAAGGAACGCCCTTATACAAGGCGCTTCTTAAGAAACGACCTGAACAAGGTCGTCAATTCATGAATCGACGCCCTGACCGAAGTCGTTAATTCCATTCGGGAACCGTTCGACCCAGAGCTTATCTAGGGAAAGATCAACCTAATCTAGTAAGTGTCTATTAGAGTAAGGACTCTATTAGGGATATATTACCCTCACACAATCACTAACCCCAATAGGATTTCCACAATCCTATAAATAAACTGTTCGATCCAACCCTAAATCTATTTGGACGGACGACTGCTGCACGGTACGTGAAGAACATATGTTCTTCTTATTTCCTTGATTCTCTGCTTCGACTACATGAAGAATTAATATTATTCATTTTCTTCTCTTCTTACAGGTTAAGAAGCCCCTACGTTCTGAAGAAACAGAGTTCTTCATCCGGGTAAAAGTTCTTACTTTTGTGTGATGTTCAGATTACAAAGAAACTGATGCAGTTTCTTCATTCTCTTATAGGAAAGCTGCAGTTGAAGAAACGCAGTGTTCTTCATCTACGACCTTTTCATCAAAGCCATCATCCAATAGCAACTTGTTCAGGAGTCTCTGTTCTGAACAGAGCGTCGTTCCTTCTCACAGATCCTTCACGGTTATCTCCAAATCAAGCTATCAAGGTAGGTTTTCTCAAGTTACTGTAGCCCAAATGAAATTAATGCAAGATATATATATATATATATATATATATATATATATATATATATAAGCATGTCATGCATACGGTTATTATAGTTTCCACGCGTTTTCTGAAATATTTTGAAAGAGACGCCCCTGGCAAGGGCGCTAATTCACATGAAACGACCCTTCCCAAGTCGTTAATTTCATATTTAACGCCCTGTACTCAGGCGTTAATTTCTGTAAATCGTTAATCACCCATCTTAAGAACTGATTATCTATGAAATCATGATTATAAAATAATGCATGATCCTTTGTCTTCAACCTGCTAACTTTACTGTCATGATATTATATTCGTTCCTCTGTTATCCTGGAATTATTACTGTCCTTAAAAATTTCTGAATAAACTTGAATTAACGACTTGGACAAAGTCGTTTTCCATATATTAACGCCCCAGAACAGGACGTGAATCTGAAAGGTAACGCCCCTTCCAAGGGCGTGTTTTAGATAAATCCTGAAAATTATTTATGTTCTGTCAAATATGTAAATAATGAGACGCCTGCAAATGTAGTCGTCAAATCTTGAAGAAACGACCCTGACCAAGGCGCGTTTTAGATAAATTACTGAATTAATAAAATTCTACAAAATGGAAATACGTGTAAACGCCCTTCTGTTAGGCGTTAATTACTTAAGAAACGACTTGACCTAAGTCGTTATTTTCTGTAAACTGATTTTTATCCTGATTCTGTTAACCGATGGTTTCATATTATACATATACGTATATATATCGGCACTATTCTCCACTCCGTGAGTATAGTCCCACTTTTCACGTTGTTTTATCGATCACACTCAACTCTCATTGACATACAAGCTCTCCATTGGACATTCCGTTCCTTTGGACTAGCGAGTTAGTCATAGAGACCTCCGTAAGACTCCTCGTACCTTGGATTCCCTCAAGGTCGACTGAGCTGGTTGTACCCTAAAAACCCATTACACAATCTTTGCCATGTCAATCTAAAGAAACATGGTATACCGGCCCTTATGATTATACAAAAAGTATATCATAAGAAATTCTTAATGGGATGATGATATCATGTCATATCATGTCATTCTTGTAAACCTCAATTCTATGATAAGAATGAGGGTATCTTACCTTAATATAATGTTCATGTGGACTTCAATTCTATATATAGAATGTCCATATTGATTTGTCATGGTACCCGAGTCAAGGGAACCATATTCTACCTAGTTTTATCGAGATCGTGATTATACCGTTATTATCGCCATTCTATGTCCTTTGTCATATTTTTGGACTATATTCTATCAAAGTTGTCATACGTGTCTACAAGCTTGATTATTGAAATCTATGTTGGCTATAAACAAGAGTGGATGTCATAATACATGATAAATGCCTGCGCATATAGGGCCCGATCTGGTCCTGGGAGGAGCACCCGAAAGTACTTGTGCCCGTGGGAGTTAAAATGATAAGGTATCTGGAATTATATCGAGTACTTGACTTACTTGATTAGACATTCCACACACATCTTGTACTTGAATCGTACTTGACTTGACATGAATAGCGTGGCCCGAAAAAAGGATAATTTACTTGCTTGATACATGATAGCCAAAGTTCTTGACATGACCTGTTAAACGTACTTGCTTGAATATCTTGAATAAACTTGTTATCTTGTTGAAAGTTCATGATTAAGTTCATCTTATTTCCTTGATATTACATTCTCTCTATCTTGTCGTTTTAAGCGAGCATGCATAGCTTTATTGCATTCATGAAAGATGTAATTACTTAAACCCCTTGCTAGTACTTGAGATATAATTTCCTACAGAGCGTTCGCTCATTCCGTTTGTCCCTTTTTACTTTTCAGGTAAGTCCGACGACGATGGAAGTCAATCGGATGGGAATGGTCAAGAGTGAAAGTGATAGAGCTGCTCAAGTGTCATCTAGTCTTTTCTATAGTTTCTTGAGTCAAATATGTATTATTTTCCTTTTTATTAAACAGAGTATTGGATTTGTAATAGTCTATCCATTATGAAATAAAGGATTGGGTTATCTTGCTATTTTGCGCATCTCTGTCTTTGTGTCGAATACACGACCACTCTGATTGACATGATTGATATAAACTCGTCACGCGTCTCCGGGTATCTTCTGCGCTCGGGGCGTGACAGTTTTTGTGGTATCAGAGCCTAAGGTATTCAATTCCTAGGAAAAACCCAAGTCCAAGGATAAGTTGAACGTTTAACCAAGTGAGATTGGGTAGAACCAAGGGTTAAGAGTCAATAAGTCTTTTAATAAGATCACAGTGGTATAATACTAATATAGTTATGTAATTGTAGGATAATGGCTGCCGAACGTGCTCAATGGCGTAACATGCAGCGTACGCTTCAAGGGATGACTCAAGTGCTACAACAGGTAGCACAAGGTGGTACTCCACGAGTTGGAAGCTTACACCAAACCTTTAAGAACATGAATCCCCCGAAGTTTATGGGATCGACCGATCCGGACGATGCCGAGCATTGGGTTCGGGAAACCGAACATATATTCAGTGTTATGCAATGCACGGATCAGGACAAAGTTCTATTAGCTACATTCCAGTTAGAGAAAGATGCTAGATGCTGGTGGGAGTCTATTGAAGCAACCATCGATCCTACTCAAGTAACATGGGAAGAATTTGTGGAATACTTCAATGCTAAATATTTCTCGGACCGAGTCCAAGAAAAGAAGGCTGCAGAATTCGCTGCATTAAAGCAACGATCTTTATCATTAGCAGATTATGAAGCTCAGTTCTCCAAGTTGTCTAGATATGCTAGCATCTTATTAGCACGGAGAAGATGAAAGCCCGTAGATTTCTTAATGGGCTTAGGCCCCACTATATTACTCAACTGGCGCCTATGGACATCCAAGTTTATTCTGAAATAGTGCGCCGAGCTCAATTACTTGAAGATGCCACGGAACTATCTGATAGGATCCGTGGAAAAGACAAGAAGGAGCAAGTCACAGGTTCGGGTTCTTTTAAACCCAACTTTAAGAAGAGGCCTAGTAATGGAGGTCCTTCCTCTCAAGATCAAAAATTCAAGAAGACCAAGCCCTTCTCTATCACCACTACACCATCAAACGTAGTGTGCAAGCATTGTGACAAGGCTGGTCACAAGATCGAAGAATGCTGGAGCAAATTAGGAGCTTGTCTCCGTTGTGGGAATCGCGAACATCGGATTCCCGATTGTCCGTTAATGAATGACCAAGCCGGTGACGGTAAACGCCCGGTGACGAAGAATGCTCGTCTTCATGCAATCCAGGAGACCGAACAAGAAGAAGAAGGTGGACTGGTAGAAGGTACATTAACAGTTTGTTCCAAAAGTGCTTATGTCTTATTTGATACGGGTGCATCGCATTCTTTATTTCTAAGAAGTTTGCCGACCCGTTACCGTTAGAACCAGAATGGATAAAAATAGTTCTAACTACTCCTCTTGGAAGTGAAAATGATGTTACTCATCACTACCAAAACTGTGAGGTAATGGTTCAAGGTAGGAATTTACCTATAGATCTCATATGCCTCGATCTAAAGGAGTATGATGTTATACTGGGAGCGGACTGGTTATCCAAATACCAGGCAACGGTTGATTGCCGCAATAGCCAAATTGCTTTCAAAGATTTTCCAGAGTTAGTCTTTACTCGCCCCAAGAGTCGGAACAAATCCCCTCTTATTTCGGCTCTTCGAGCAAGCAAGCTCGTCAGGAAAGGATGTGTATCCTTCCTTGCCTTTGTCACCGTTAAAGAAGCTAAGGAAACCAAGATAGAAGACATTCAGGTAGTGCAAGAATTTCCAGACGTATTTCGAAAGATTTGCCGGGATTACCCCCTCAAAGAGAAGTGGCCTTCACCATTGACTTAGTCCCTGGTGCTGGTCCAGTTTCAAAGGCACCCTATAGAATGTCCCCTGCGGAACTCAAAGAGTTGAAGGAGCAGTTGATGGAACTAATTCGAAAAGGGTTTATTAGACCAAGTACTTCCCCGTGGGGAGCACCAGTCTTATTTGTGAAGAAGAAGGACGGATCCATGAGATTGTGCATCGACTATCGACAGTTGAATCATCTCACTATCAAGAACAAGTATCCACTGCCGAGAATCGATGAGTTATTTGATCAGATTTCAGGATCCAAATATTTTTCCAAGATTGATCTCAGGTCGGGATATCATCAATTAAGAATCAAGGATGATGACATTCATAAGACTGCATTCAGAAGCAGGTATGGCCACTACGAATTTGTTGTTATGCCTTTTGGACTAACAAATGCCCCTGCTGCCTTTATGCAGTTAATGAATAGCATATTCAGGCCTTATCTAGATCAATTTGTGGTGGTTTTCATTGATGATATATTGATATATTCCAAAACTAAGGAAGAACATGAGGAGCATTTAAGGATCGCATTGCAAGTATTGAGGGAAAATCAATTATATGCAAAGCTCAGCAAATGTGAATTCTGGCTTGAAGAAGTGACTTTCCTCAGACATGTAATATCCAAGGATGGTCTATCTGTTGATCCATCAAAGGTTGAAGCTGTTAGAAACTGGGGAAGACCAACCAATGCTAGCGAGATCAGAAGTTTCTTAGGTCTTGCAGGCTATTATCGGCGATTCATCAAAGATTTTTCTAAGATCGCCGTACCACTTACAAGATTAACTCGTAAGGAGATCCGATATGAATGGAGTGAGGAATGTGAAAGAAGTTTCCAAACTCTCAAGGATCATCTCACTACAGCTCCGGTGTTAGCTCTACCAATAGAAGGAGAGAGATTTGAGGTCTATATAGATGCTTCTGGCATTGGCCTCGGATGTGTCCTAATGCAACAAGGAAAGGTCATAGCATACTCTTCACGTCAACTGAAGAAGCATGAGGAGAATTACCCCGTCCATGACTTAGAACTGGCCGCGGTGGTATTTGCCCTAAAGATATGGAGACACTACTTATATGGAGTGCAGTTTACTGTATACTCCGATCACAAGAGTCTCAAATATCTATTCTCACAAAAGGAGCTAAACATGAGACAAAGACGCTGGCTCGAATATCTCAAGGACTTCGACTTCAATATACAATACCATCCCGGAAAGGGTAATTATGTTGCTGATGCCCTTAGTCGAAAGCCGAGAGCAATGATAGCCAATTGTATGATACAAGAATGGAGGTTGCTAGAACAATTCTCCGAGCTCAATATAAGCTTGGACAAGGAAGCCAAATTTGTCACATTATCTCATGTAAGCATACAGTCAGATTTATTATCTGAGATACAAGCACTTCAGGATGATGATCCTATATTAGTGGAAATCAAAGGAAGACTAGAAGGACAATCTGATTTTCAATAGCTTCTGATGGAAGATTGTTGTTCAAGATAGAACTTGTATACCGGATTATCCAGAATTAAAGAAGAAGATCTTAGATGAAGCTCACCGATCAAGGTACACTATTCATCCAGGATCAACCAAAATGTATCAAGATGAAAAGAGGAACTTTTGGTGGCCTAATATGAAAAGAGAAATAACAGACTATGTATCACGCTGTCTTACATGCCAACAGGTCAAGGCGGAACACCAAAAGCCTGCTGGGAAACTACATCCTCTAGATATTCCTAAGTGGAAGTGGGAGGATATTGGAATGGACTTCATCATGGGTTTATCAAAGTCAAAAGGAGGACATGATGGAATCTGGGTTATCATTGACCGTTTAACTAAGTCGGCGCATTTCTTGCCAATTAAAAGCCGATGGTCAATTGATGTGCTAGCTGCATTATACATCAAGGAAATAGTCAGGTTACATGGAATTCCTGTCTCGATCGTGTCTGACAGAGACCCTCACTTTACTTCTCATTTCTGGAAGGGTCTACAACATTCATTGGGAACAAGGCTTAACTTTAGTACAGCTTTCCACCCACAAATGGATGGTCAGACCGAAAGAACTAATCAAGTTGTTGAAGATATGCTTAGAGCATGCATCATTGACTTTGGTGGAAGCTGGCATGAACACTTGCCACTAGTGGAATTTGCATATAATAACAGCTACCAGGCAAGTATTCAAATGGCACCTTTCGAAGCCTTATACGGAAGGAGTTGCCGATCACCCTTATGCTGGAACGAAGTTGGAGAGAAACAACTATTAGGTCCAGACATGGTAAGGGATACAACTGAGAAGATACAAGTAATCCAAGAAAGATTGCAAGTTGCTCAGACCAGGCAAAAGGCTTATGCAGATACAAGAAGAAGAGATCTTGAATTCCAAGTCGGAGATCATGTATTTCTCAAGATATCGCCTAGACGTGGCATACGAAGATTTGGTGTTAAGGGCAAGCTTACGCCAAGATTCATCAGACCATTTGAGGTACTCGAAAGAGTTGGCGAGGTTGCTTATCGCATCGCGTTGCCTCCTCAATTGTCCGACGTGCATAATGTGTTTCACATATCTATGTTGAAGAAGTATGTGCACGACCCATCTCATATTATTTAACATGGAGATCTGGTGATCCAGAAAGACCTCACATATGAACAGAAGCCTATGAAGATCTTAGATCGTGAAATACGAGCTCTAAGGAATAAGGTTATTCCCATGCTTAAGGTGCAATGGAATAAGAATCCTGAACATGAAGCGACATGGGAAACCGAGGAATCTATGAAGAAACGATTTCCCGAGTTGTTCTAAGAGGTATATACTCTACACTCTCCGCGTGTATACATGATATGCAATTGAATTTGGGGACCAAATTCTTTTTAAGTGGGGGAGGGTGTAGCAACCCTGATAAATGAATATTTGAAATGAATTAAAATATATATACTACAGAAGTAATACAGATGAAATAAAATAAGATACAAATAACGCCTCTTAGCAAGGCGTTAATTTAAAAAGAAACGCCTCTATCTACGGCGTGACTAAAGAAAGGACGCCCTCACCTGACGATGTCAAATTCCAAACGCCTAAAAGGGCAAGGCCAAGAAACGCCCTTTACTTGGGCGTGTTTTAAAAATAAGGAACGCCCTTATACAAGGCGCTTATTAAGAAACGACCTGAACAAGGTCGTCAATTCAAGAATCGACGCCCTGACCGAAGTCGTTAATTCCATTCGAGAACCGTTCGACCCAGAGCTTATCTAGGGAAAGATCAACATAATCTAGTAAGTGTCTATTAGAGTAAGGACTCTATTAGGGATATATTACCCTCACACAATCACTAACCCCAATAGGATTTCCACAATCCTATAAATAAACTGTTCGATCCAACCCTAAATCTATTTGGACGGACGACTGCTGCACGGTACGTGAAGAACATATGTTCTTCTTATTTCCTTGATTCTCTACTTCGACTACATGAAGAATTAATATTCTTCGTTTTCTTCTCTTCTTACAGGTTAAGAAGCCCCTACGTTCTGAAGAAACAGAGTTCTTCATCCGGGTAAAAGTTCTTACTTTTGTGTGATGTTCAGATTACAAAGAAACTGATGCAGTTTCTTCATTCTCTTATAGGAAAGCTGCAGTTGAAGAAACGAAGTGTTCTTCATCTACGACCTTTTCATCAAAGCCATCATCCAATAGCAACTTGTTCAGGAGTCTCTGTTCTGAACAGAGCGTCGTTCCTTCTCACAGATCCTTCACGGTTATCTCCAAATCAAGCTATCAAGGTAGGTTTTCTCAAGTTACTGTAGCCCAAATGAAATTAATGCAAGATATATATATATATATATATATATATATATATATATATATATATAAGCATGTCATGCATACGGTTATTATAGTTTCCTCGCGTTTTCTGAAATATTTTGAAAGAGACGCCCCTGGCAAGGGCGCTAATTCACATGAAACGACCCTTCCCAAGTCGTTAATTTCATATTTAACGCCCTGTACTCAGGCGTTAATTTCTGTAAACCGTTAATCACCCATGTTAAGAACTGATTATCTATAAAATCATGATTATAAAATAATGCATGATCCTTTGTCTTCAACCTGCTAACTTTACTGTCATGATATTATATTCGTTCCTTTGTTATCCTGGAATTATTACTGTCCTTAAAAATTTCTGAATAAACTTGAATTAACGACTTGGACAAAGTCGTTTTCCATATATTAACGCCCTAGAACAGGGCGTGAATCTGAAAGGTAACGCCCCTTCCAAGGGCGTGTTTTAGATAAATCCTGAAAATTATTTATGTTCTGTCAAATATGTAAATAATGAGACGCCTGCAAATGTAGTCGTCAAATCTTGAAGAAACGACCCTGACCAAGGCGCGTTTTAGATAAATTACTGAATTAATGAAAATTCTGCAAAATGGAAACACGTGTAAACGCCCTTCTGTTAGGCGTTAATTACTTGAGAAACGACTTGACCTAAGTCGTTATTTTCTGTAAACTAATTTTTATCCTGATTCTGTTAACCGATGGTTTCATATTATACATATACGTATATATCGGCACTATTCTCCACTCCGTGAGTATAGTCCCACTTTTCACGTTATTTTATCGATCACACTCAACTCTCATTGACATACAATCTCTCCATTGGACATTCCGTTCCTTTGGACTAGCGAGTTAGTCATAGAGACCTCCGTAAGACTCCTCGTACCTTGGATTCCCTCAAAGTCGACTGAGCTGGTTGTACCCTAAAAACCCATTACACAATCTTTGTCATGTCAATCTAAAGAAACATGGTATACCGGCCCTTATGATTATACAAAAAGTATATCATAAGAAATTCTTAATGGGATGATGATATCATGCCATATCATGTGATTCTTGTAAACCTCAATTCTATGATAAGAATGAGGGTATCTTACCTTAATATAATGTTCATGTGGACTTCAATTCTATATATAGAATGTCCATATTGATTTGTCATGGTACCCGAGTCAAGGGAACCATATTCTACCTAGTTTTATCGAGATCGTGATTATACCGTTATTATCGCCATTCTATGTCCTTTGTCATATTTTTGGATTCTATTCTATCAAAGTTGTCATATGTGTCTACAAGCTTGATTATTGAAATTCTATATTGGCTATAAACAAGAGTGGATGTCAAAATACATGATAAATGTCTGCGCATATAGGGCCCGATCTGGTCCTGGGAGGAGCACCCGAAAGTACTTGTGCCCATGGGAGTTAAAATGATAAGGTATCTGGCATTATACCGAGTACTTGACTTGCTTGATTGGACATTCCACACACATCTTGTACTTGAATCGTACTTGACTTGACATGAATTGCGTGGCCCAAAAAAAGGGTAATTTACTTGCTTGATTCATGATAGCCAAAGTTCTTGACATGACCTGTTAAACGTACTTGCTTGAATATCTTGAATAAACTTGTTATCTTGTTGAAAGTTCATGATTAAGTTCATCTTATTTCCTTGATATTACATTCTCTCTATCTTGTCGTTTTATGCGAGCATGCATAGCTTTATTGCATTCATGAAAGATGTAATTACTTAAACCCCTTGCTAGTACTTGAGATATAATTTCTTACTGAGCGTTCGCTCATTCCGTTTGTCCCTTTTTACTTTTCAGGTAAGTCCGACGACGATAGAAGTCAATCGGATGGGAATGGTCAAGAGTGAAAGTGATAGAGCTGCTCAAGTGTCATCTAGTCTTTTCTATAGTTTCTTGAGTCAAATATGTATTCTTTTCCTTTTTATTAAACAGAGTATTGGATTTGTAATAGTCTATCCATTATGAAATAAAGGATTGAGTTATCTTACTATTTTGCGCATCTCTGTCTTTGTGTCGAATACACGACCACTCTGATTGACATGATTGATATAAACTCGTCACGCGTCTCCGGGTATCTTCCGCGCTCGGGGCGTGACATCCCTGATGGAAGAAGAAGTCTTGAAAGGCAATATCCGATCTTCTATAGCTGGTAATATGCAAGTATCTCATATAACTTTTGCAGATGATTTGATTCTCTTCCTGAAGGATGATCCTGACACTATTAATTATGTTGGACCTCTGCTCCATCGTTTTGCTAGTATGTCAGGGCTAAATCTAAACTCTACTAAGAGTAAAGCCTACTTAGGAGGTTGTGTTCAGAACCAATCTTGGGTAATTAGTCAGCTAGGTGTAAGTGAGGGGGAGCTCCTTGTTCCCTATCTGGGGCTTCCTTTGGTCTCCAAATCTATAAAAAAGGTAAATTACACTCCAATAGTAGAGAAGATAAAGAGAATAGGATGCTGAAAGAATAGGATGCTCTCAAGAGCCAGTCGTCTAGAGTTGATCAAATCTGTGCTCTCATCCTATTCTATCTACTGGGCAGTTGCTTTCCTTTTACCTGCAGGTCTAATTGAAGAAATAGACAAGATTCTGAGAAACTTCTGTTGGACAGGACATTCTTCAAAATCAAGTTTACATATGGTTTCCTAGAATCAGATATGCAAGCCTAAATCTGAAGGGGGACTGGGACTTAAAAATCTTAGACAATGGAATCAAGCTTGTATGGGTAAGTTGCTTTGGGACATTCTCCAAAAAAAGTAGTCATTATGGTATTCATGGGTCAACAATAAATACTTAGAAAAGAAGAATCTATGGGACTACAAAATCAAGCCTCAGTATTCTTCAGCATGGAAACGTATCCTGCATGCTAGAAGCTGGATCAACACTCATATTACCTACTGCATTTCAGATGGACAGGATACAAATATATGGTCGGACCCATGGCTGAATGGAACCAGCATTAATCAGCTATTTGGAGACCACATCAGACTGGATCTAGAACTTGAAAAAACTGCTATAGTTGGGATGTTCATCTCGGAAGGGAAATGGAATCTCCCCACTGCTCTCTCCATGAAAATGGCAGATCTGTGGAGTCTTATCAATGAAGTTCAAATTCACAATGGAGGAAGGGATGTTATTAAATGGAAACATCTTGACCAAGCAGCAAAGACTAACCACATTTGGGAGGCAATTGGCGAAAAAGGTCCCTCATTTATCTACCATGAGTGGATCTCGAAAAACTCGACTACAAAAGTGGCTTCTCATTGTTCATGGCAAGCAGCACTTAATACATTACCCACAGCTGAGAATCTTCAGAGGAGGGGATACCACCTTCCTAGCATGTGTATAATATGCAGGAAAGTCAATGAAACTCAGGAACATCTCTTCTTTGAATGTCCTTATGCTCAATGGGTATGGAAATAGATTCTTATTTGGTTTGATCTTTAGAGACAGCTAGAGATTGGGCTCTGCCAAGAACTCTAGCAGTTGCAGCAGCAATTTCCAGGTTCCTTTCCAATGGTGAAACTTGCCAGAATTCTGCTTCAAATCACTATGTGGACGATTTGGAGGGAACATTGTACAAGAATATTCGAGGACATGGTAGCAACCTCAAAAATAAATGTCCTCATCTAGATCCTTGAAGATGCAAGAAGCTGTATTGAATTTCAAGGGCTGAGTCGGTTATCAAGGAGGGAGGAAACCATATTCAGAAGGTTTAATTTAAATTTACATTAATTGAGTCCACGACATGTGTGGTCCTGAGTTCCCAATATTCGACTTCATAAATGGCTCAGGTTGAGGGATGGCTCAAGGGCGTCTTAAGAAATTCAGTGTTGAATAAATGGAATCCAATGAAGGGCTTTTAATAGATTGATGCTCTTATGTAAATTGTAATTTAATGAAGGTTGAGTCGACCCATTCGGTCGACCCAACCACAGTAGTTGAATGTTATTTGGAATTCTTGCTTTCTAAATGACTCAAGTTACTAGTCTACAGCTTGTGTAGTTAGTAACCATCATCTTGTACATTGTCCTTTTAATACAATTCATTACCTATCAAAAATATATATTATAACTCTAAAGTATACGAAATTAAAAGTTAAATTAAATACTAACATGAGAGGGCTGTGATGTGCTCGAGGGTGCTCCCTGAGTCAAAATCCCCGCCTGGGAGAGGAGGGTAACAACCACACGAGTAAGGCGTGCCTCCATGCATTCCTTGATGCCATCTCCCTCATTTCGGATGATGGATCTAATATGACTCGTAGAAGTGCCAATGGAGGGAGTAGAGAAGGAATTGCTACTGGGGTAGGACGAAGCTGAGCCAGCACAAGAAGCTAGAATCGGGCTAGTGTTCAAGCTCTGCCCAAAACCGTATACTCGTCCTTTCTTCGTTGGGCCGGTTGCTGCTACCCATGCCTCAGGATCTAGCTACGGTCGCTGCGTCTCCTCCTCCTAGTACTTTTCAGTCATATGCCTGTCATATGACTCCTACAAATTGAATAAAAAATATTATAAATTTCATATTAATTAATCATATTTAAAAATTAAAATAGAAAAGAAATGTGTAAGTATATAATCTTACCACTACCGAGCGAGTTCTCTCGTTGACATATTGATCGGTCCCCTTCTTCTGGTGAACTGTAGCAAATAAATCGTGGTACGAGACCGTACCACCCCTCTTCATTTCATGTTATATATGTTATAGAGAATAAATAAGGACATATAAGAAATAAAATAAAATAAATTTAAGATTATTACTTACCAATATCTCCTTCTGGGTCGCGAAGGAAACGGATCCAGAAGTATGGAGATGCACATCTGGATGTGACACACGTGCGACTTTGGCTTTTGCGGATTTGGCCATCCAATTAGACTCAGCCCATCTATCACAGAGGTCCTCCCAGTGCTCCCTCCTCATCCATGCGGGGCCGTGTGCCTTCTAAAGGCCACGGTCCTCGCTCCCCCTGCTAGAGCCTTGGCACGGTCCCGACAGTTGTGTAATTAATGCTTATAATTTATAGTTGCTGTGGCCTTCCATGCACCTCGAGCTCGTCCGGCGTCAGCTCGCCTCACAAACTGATATCCTCGCTCTCAAAAATTCAAATTTTATAAGTTATTTAATTGAAATTGCAGAGTTGGGAAATATGTAATTTAAAAGATTAAATTGTATACCAGGAACTCATCGTACAATCGATCGCGGATATCCTGAGG
>JAHNEJ010002475.1:0-80259 GCA_022559845.1 Amorphophallus konjac | reverse complement strand
CGGTGGAGTGGAGGTTAATATAGGCTCGGCGGAAGCTGGTGGTACAGAGGTTAATGGTGTGGTGGGTTTGGTTCATAGAAAACACCAGATTTGGTGGTGCGTGAAGGATTGGAGGCATGGTGAGCCAGCATGGGTGATTGGAGTATCGACCCATCATCGTAACACCAAGAGGTTTCATAGATGGGGTTAGGGATGGTGGCATTGTCCAGAGTAGAGAGTTCATCAGGAGGTAATGGAGGAGTGGGAAATGGATGAAACTCGGAATAGGTGCCTGCGGAACTTCAACATCGCGTGCCGACTCCAAATTTTCATAATCATCAAAAACATCAAATGGACGCTGTGATGGAGGCGTAATAATGGGCGGTGGAGGTGTATAAAGTCATGGTGGAGGATTATGTATGGAATTTTACGAAGACAGAGAGGTATGATATTGTGGAAAATCTTGTGGAGGTAAATCGGAAGTGGAGGCGAAAGGCCATATGAATGAATGGGGTGCATGAGTGGAGGGTGAGCGGCGGCATCTTGATTTTTGATATCTTGATCACACATATCATTGATGCCATTATCTCTCCTCTCCCTCCAATCTTTTCCATCTTGGTGATATTATTCATGAAATCATGAGAGGATTGACTGGAGAAGGAGGAGGAGGAGTAGCGGGCCGTGGGCTTGTGACCTTCTTAAGTTGTTCCTCTATGGAAGCAATTTTATCAAGAAGAGTTCGTTGGAGGGGTATGACATGAATGCTGGAAGGTTGGCACGGCTTTGAAGGAGGGACAGCTTGATATGAAGGCCATGGAGGAGGGTTAATGGGCCGACCCACAAAAGAACCCGGCCGAGCTGAGTTATAAGAGGCATAAGGGCCTTGGGGCCGTGAAGGAGATTGAGTAGAAGGCGATGAGTGAGAAATCACCCGAGAGGGAATGTGTGTAGAAGGAGGTGGGTGATGGGCCACCCGTATGGATTGGAAGGTTGAGATGGAGATGCACCCTCAACAATAGCCTTAAGGGCTTGGATTTGTTGAGGGGTAAAATGATCTAATGCATGCAAGATTTGCGAGGAGATGGTCCCGAGGGAATAGCGGCTCGTGATTGATGCAAGGGACCATGAGACTGGGCATTGCCCATGGGTCGGGCAAGACCATAAGAGTGAGGACGTGGTCCCTTAGAAAAATTTTGCTGAGGATTATAATGAACATGTTGAAATTGAGGACCATAAGATGTACTAGGTTGTGCATCTTCATGATTATAATTATAATTATGCATGTTTGTTTGATTATCAAAGTGAAACATTATGCAAATAAGCAATAGTGCAAAAATCACACAAATTGGGATGCTTATGCTTGATTTTTTTTAAAGTTAAACCTTGATGAATTAAGTGATTTAATATGATTCACACAAGTAGGAACCTAGTTTCAATATGGATTTTCTTCAATGTTAACTAGGTACACTCTCTCACCACGCATAAGCCAACTAAACCCGGGTACTTCAAAGGTACAACCTGCCCGGCACTTGAGGAATCCATGGGTGCGGGGACTTATGGAGGTTTTAATTTAGGAGATTCTAATCTAAAGAGATAGAGTACTCAATGGAGGGTCCTTCTTTAACCAAGAGAGGGTATAGAGCCAAAAAGTGTAGAGAGAGGATATCTCCCAAGCCAAATGCAATATGGTATGTAGAAATAATGCAAAATGAAGAGAATGTATATATAAACATAAATATGAAAGAATGATACAAAATAAGTCACACAAAGATAATTCCATGAAAACTCAGGAAATTGGCTCCCAGGAGGCTGCCAACAATTCTTGGAAGGGCGCCCCTGTGAGTGGGTGCCAATTCTTGTGACTTTTTTTCTTTTTTTTTTTTCAGAATTTTGTAAATGGCGCTCCCCTCACTGCCACTATTTCTTTAAGGGGCCCACCTGATGGGCGCCAATTCTGTGATTTTTTTTAATGGGGCAGGGAATCAGCGCCCTGCAACCCTGCCACCAATTAAAAAAGTGCGCCTAGTGTGTGGGTGCCAATTACCCTTTTCCAGAACCCGTAGCGGTGACCAGAAAGCTTAGAACAGTGAGGAAAAAGCCAATAGGAAAGAAAGGAAAACACTCGCAATCACAAGATAATAATCATGGCAATCAATAAGAACATGAAATAAGGCATAGCATGCTCTCTCTCTCTCTTTTTATAGATGGATAGATAAATGAAATTTCTAAAAATCTATCAAATTAGTCAATCACTTAGGGAGAGTGCTACGTGGTGTTGTGACCCTTCTAGTTTGATGATGATTTCAGTTAAGGAGCCAGTGTGTTTTGAATGATTGGCAACAGATTAATTGACTGGGTTGACTTTGCATTGACTCCTGCAGCATTGATTATTTTGATGAAATCAACTTAATCAGTGTTAGTCTAGCTTTCTAATGTCAGTGCATGTTTTTCCTCCATCACATAAAGTCTGTGCATAAAATGTCTCAAGGTCGGTGCACATTTGCCCTATGCATGTTATAAGGTCTATTGCGTATGGACTGTCTGCAGTGCAAAGTCCGTGCACATTTGCAGCGATTGCAGTTGAGGTCGTGCACATGGCATATATGCATAATGAAGTCTGTGCATGTTTGCATATGACTAGTTGAAGTCTGTGCATGTTTTCTGCATCGAATATATATGGTCGGTGCACATTTAGTGTTGAGCTTGTTAGAGTCTGTGTAGAGTTTGTGTTAGCATTATTAGCATCGATGCACATTTGGTGTTAGCATTCTTAAAGTCGGTGCACAGTCTATGTAAGCCATGCATAGCGTCGATGCACATTTCATGTTAGCATTGATAGTGTCGGTGCACATTTCATGTTAGCATTGTTAGCGTCGGTGCACATTTGGTGTTAGCCATACTGGAGTTGGTGCATGTGTAGTATGGTCGGTGCAACTTTTTAATAAATAGAACATAGCGTCGATGCACATTCACTTTAGGCACATTACAAAGGTCCGAGCACATTTCCCAGTCTTCATATAAAGTCGGTGCATGTTTGTTGGATAGCATATAACGTCGATGCATACTTACCTTAGGCATGCTACAGGTCCGAGCACATTTGCTAGAGCAAGTCAGAGCATATCTTTTTAAGATAGCATCAGGTCGATGCACATCCTGCATCGTGCACACATACGTCGGTGCACATTCTGTATAATGACTGTGGACATGCTGATTGAGGTCCGAGCACATATGCTAGGACTAGTCTAAGCACATCTACGTTGATGCCATTATGTCTATGCTAGCCCTGTAGTTCACGCATGTAAAGTTAGTGCTAGCTGCATATGGCTTACGCATTCAGGTCATTGAGAGCACATGAGTTTGACATATTAAGCATAAATGTCCTGTAATTATTTGTCTCATAGTTTCATTTACATTATAATCACCCTCATAAACCATGAATCATATTGTCATTATTGCAGTTTTTCTTGACTATCAGGTGATTGATTAAATACCCTTTATCTGATAACAATGACTTATGAATTGAACCAGGTTCGAACAAGTCAAGCCCAAGAAGCAGCAAAAGCCCAGCATCTTGATACAATCACATGTACTATGATCAGTGACTGGCACATGATCCGAGGCAAGGCGTATAACAGAGGATCCTGCCACGTGGAAAGTAAAAGGTCAGTGATGCTAACACGTGGACAGGTTTGGATCAGATCTGGCTTGAAAATTGGGCGGGAATTGTGGCGACCACGCGCCCATCTCCTGGAGGTTATAAAAGAAGGGCCGATCGCTCAGTTCAAAAAATGTAGCAGAGAAGAGGGTGAGCATCCAGCAAACTGAAATTGAGAATAGAGAAGATACCTGAGTGAGGCTGATCAGTTCGAAGGAGAAAGGATAGAATTGAGGAAGAGTAGTGCATTGGAGTTCAGTGAGTGAGTGTCTTTTATGTTCCTAGTTCCTGGTTCAAAATGAGAACCAGCCTGCTTAATTTAGAGCTACATTCACTCAGTTCAGAGCTACATTCTCTTGTTTTCTTAGTTTCCTTGATTTGCTTTTACAAACCTTTGTTTACTCAAACTGTGTGTCAGCGGATTGTTAAATCTGTAAGTTAGCAGTTGGCTAAGCTGTATTGCCCAGCGGCAGAGGAAGATTCCTCTAGTTAGCTTAAGCTGTAAGGCTCAGCGTCTGTAGGGAATTTGTTCCCCAAAGCTGTGGATCAGCCATAGCAAGCTGTAAAGCTCAGCAGTAAAGCCTTACTCAATTGAGTAAGGGGTGGAAATATATCTCTAGAGGAGATCGAACCACCTAAAAATTGCTTGTGTCTGTGGTTGCCATTTTAAGTGTGTTTACTGCATTTATATTATTGGTCTGTCTAAATTAATTGCTTGATTTCTTTTTCATTCGTGAGCTAGAAGAAGGTATATAAAATGATTTAACACAAAGGGTAGGTCAAACTTACCTAGAAGGTGAATCACTTGTGTGAGGAGTCTCCTAGAGTCAAACCTCCGCCAAGTACCTCTTCCAAGTTCATTAATGTGCAATAGATCAATTAGCAATTAAGTCAGTCACTATATCTGCTAATACCTTTGTAAACTGATATTGATATGTGTGTTGAATGTTCTGTGACTGCTTTGATTGCTAATAGTAAGTAATTTTGAATTCCGCATATATAGTTTAATTCTGTCAATTTTTAGGGGAAATATCTATTCACCCCCCTCTAGATCTACTTAACACTTGGTATCAGAGCCTAACTCTTCTGCAGGGACTAACATCCTGAAGAGGTAGCCATTATGGATGCTCGAGGGTTAATAGCCGAAGGTCATTCAACAAGTAAGCCTTCTTACTTTGACGGTTCTAACTATTCCTATTGGAAGAACCGTATGCAGGTATTTCTGAGAGCTAAAGATTATGAAATCTGGAAGGTTGTCAGCAAGGGTCCCTTCAATTTGTCTGAGAATGAGGAATTATGGACTTGAGAGAAGATCCGAAAGTCTACACTGAACTAAAGTGCTATCAACGCCATCCAGTGTGCTCTACATCCCACAGAATTTTCTAGGATCTCATCTTGCGCTATAGCGAAAGAGATGTGGGATAAACTAGAGGTGATTTATAAGGGAACTTCACAAGTAAGGGATACCCAGGAAAACATGCTGGTCTCGGAGTATGAAGCTTTCAAGATGAAGCAGAATGAGAATATCACTGAAATGTATGCTCGTCTTATGGTCATCACCAATAGTCTTAGAAGCTTGGGTAAGAGTTATAGTGATTATGAGTTGGTGAGGAAAATTCTGCGTTCTCTAACTCTTATATGGCATACCAAGGCCACAGTGATTGAGGAGTCTAGGAATTTAGCTTCTACAACAGTGGATGAGCTAATAGGTTCTCCCATGGCCTATGAGATGAATCTACCTTGATCAGATGAGCTAGAGAAAAAGAAGAAACCCATTGCATTGAAGGCAACATCTAGTAGCAAGGGGTCATCAAGTGGAAGTGGCTCTTCTGGATCTGAAATTGAAAATGATCAGTTTGATATGCTGACCCGTCAGTTTAAAAGATTTCTAAGAAAAGAAAGAAGATAATTCAGAAGGAAAAATCAGGCTGGCAGGAGATATTCAAGGTATAAATCTAATTCTGCCAAAAAGAATGATACTAATGTTTGTTATCATTGCAGGAGATCTGGCCACATGAAGGTAGATTGTCCAGAGCTGCAAAAGGAAAAGCCAAAAATGAAGAATAATAAAGGAAAGGCTATGATCAGTACTTGGAGTGACGAGGATGAGGACAGTCACAGCTGCACCTCTGAAAGTGAAGAGGAAAGAAGTCAAATCTGTCTAATGGCAAAGAGCAGTGAAAATGATGAAGATGATCAGGTAACCTCTCCCTTTGAGAATTACAAGATTTCTGATTGGGAGGATGCATATGCTGAATTGCTTGATAAATTTGATGATGTTAAAAAGGAGAATAGGCATATAAAAAGGAAAGTTAATTCTATCATAAATGATACCACACTGTCTGATAAAATTGCCTATCTTCAAACTGAAAATGATGTTTTAAAGAAATCTTGTGCTGAATCTGATGAAATAAAAATTGCCTTGATTGATGCTAGAAAAGAAAACGAAATACTCAAAAATGTTGTTGATGACTTGAAACTTAGATTACAAAATTTTGAAAAGGAAATGAAAAGTGTGAATGAAAAACATGATGCTGTGTTGGGAGTTAACACTGAGCTGAAAAAGAATGTAGAGAATCTAGAGAAACAAAACAAGGATAAACAACAAACTATTGAGAACATGACTCAAGGGACTGACAATATGAATGCTCTTTTAGGGACTAAGGTGAATTTTAGAAAAGAGGGGCTAGGTTTCAATCCTACTGCTAAAAAGAATTTTGAAATCAAGACTGTTTCATTTGTGGCAGAAAAGGAAAAGGACCTCTTATTAAAATGAGCAGTGGAAATACTCCAGAGAAGTCTACTAATTTTAAAATGCCCAGTGCCAAGGATAAGGGCAAACATAAAATTAATGTGTCTAGTCATGTGAGCACACATAGTCCAACACCTCAGGGCAGATTTCAGGTTAGAGGTCAACCTTCATATACACCTAAACTCCGGACTAGGTTCACCAAGTCTCGACAGAAAATTCAGAAAAAGACCCAATATATACCCATGCATACTTCAAGTGGGCCTAAGGTGTTCAGGGGCAAGACTCAAACAGGGGAAACTCTGGTCAATCTTATTATCCTAGAGCTTCAACTTACACTCCACACCAATTCACACATTCTCATCAATTCAGTAGGTATGGCAGGGGTAGAGCTAGTGTAAGGTCAGCTCATTCACACCCTAGTCAGAATTTCAGACCTCATGACGGGAAGTGGTATGGGCAAGTTGGGTATAGAAATCCAAGAAACCACAGTTACTATGCTCAGTCAAGGACCACCACTGGCTACACTACAATGAATGCTCATTGGCCTAGGCACTGGCACAAACATGCTCAATCTGTTAATAATAATGGTGTCATGACACAGAACAGAACAGGAAAGATTCAAGCTGTAAATGCTAAAATGAAGAATAACAATAAGAAGAAAATGAACAAATCCACCAAACAAACAACTCCCAAACAGATGTGGATTCCATTAGCATTTGCTGTCATGTTTAAATAATGTTACTTCTATTCTGGAGCCCAAATGTTTTTGGGTTCCAAATTCTTCTGCTTAATTGTCATTACAGGTATGTCTGGCAGCCAAGCACAATATGTGGTACTTGGACAGTGGCTGCTCTAGGCACATGACTGGGGACAAGAAAAAATTTTGCATGTTGGTCAAAAAGTGTGCAGGACAGGTCACCTTTGGAGGTAATACCAAAGGAAAGATAATTAGGTCAGGTAAGGTAGGTAAGTTTACTACCTGCTGTATTGATGAAGTATTGCTGGTTGAAGGTCTTGCTTATAATCTGCTTAGCATTAGCTAGCTTTGTGATAAAGGTCATAGAGTTGTCTTTGATTCTCATGACTGTAACATCTATGAACCTAATTCTGATATTGTTAAGTTTTCTGGTAAGAGAGTGAATAATATCTACTTGGTAGATTTATGTGACGTTGCACATTCCAATCTATGTCTCACAGCAAATAAAGATGATTTGGCCTATCTCTGGCATCGTAGAATAGGTCATGCCAGTTACAATGTTCTTCATAAACTGAATAAACACTACATGGTTAGAGGACTCCCTAAAATCTCTTTTAAAAATGAAAATAAAATGTGTGATGCATGCACCCAATCTAAGCAAACTCGGAAGTCATTCAAATCCCGAACTGAGAACCTATCTTCTAGACCATATGAGTTGATTCATATGGACCTTTTTGGACCTACAAGATCAGTAAGCTTATCAAGAAGAAGATATGGATATGTACTTGTTGATGACTTTTCTCGATTCACTTGGGTGTTTTAACTTACACACAAAAATGATGTTTTTACTGAATTTCAGGAGTTCTATCTAAAAATTAAATAGGAAAATATCAATTCTATTTATAACATTCTTTCTGATCATGGCGGTAAGTTTGAAAACTCACAGTTTGAAATCTTTTGCAGGGAAAATGGTATCACTCATAGGTTCTCCTCACCTAGGACACCCGAGCAAAATGGAGTAGTGGAGAGGAGGAACCGAACCCTTGTGGAGATGGCTCGGGCCATGTTAGTAGAAGGTAACCTACCTAGGAAGTTCTGGGCTGAAGCAGTCAACATTGCATGTCACATTGTCAACAGAGCTCTGGTAAGGCCATTCACCCAGAAAACTCCTTATGAAATTCTCAAGGGTAAGAAACCTTCATTAGCTTATTTCATGGTTTTCGGATGTAAATGTTTTGTGCATGTTAATAATAAAAGAGACCTTGATAAATTTGAATCTAAAAGTTGTAGCAACTCTGGCAAATTAAAGGATTGAAAAATTTAAAATTTATAATCAAGGCCCAATCCCTGTATATTTATATATAAGTATATATATATTTAAAGCCATTTATATACACCAAATGGGCCTTACACTTAAAACAAATAACAAATGGGCCAAAATTAAATAGCACCCTCTCTTAAGGCGCTATTCCATGAATTGAAGACCCCTTGCAGAGGCGTCATTTCTTGAAACCACGCACCTCCTCTAGGCGTCATTTTGTTTGAAGTGTCCGGTTCAAACTGGGACGCCGACTGTGATATGAGAAAGTATTAATCTGGGAAAGGATCAACACGTAGGGATGATTAGATAATAGTAGGATTATTCCATGGAAACTTTTGATCCTAATCGAACTCCTAAACCCCATTAGGATTCTACTCTATAAATACCAAACCCTCTCCATCGAGCCCTCTGTTGATTCTATTTTCAAAGACGTTTGCTACATGCCAAGTGCTACAGCCGTGGCTTGTACGTGCGGCTACTGCTGTTGATAAGAAAATAGTGAAGAAGCAAGGCTTCTTCCCTGATCTTCTTCTTCCAGTTGATGCGGTTGCGGTTCGCGTGCAGAGCTGTTACTGCGTTGCTGCTCTTGTTATTTCCTTTTCATCCTGCCGTGGAGAATGAGAAGAATGTGGGAGTTCTTCATCTTTTCTTCCTCTTCTTCCTACTGCCAATACCGTGAAGAGGGACCTCTGTTTCTTCCTTTTGAAGGGAGTCTTCTTCCTGTTGTTGTTTCTCACGTTCAGCCACTCTTTTGCAAACAGAGTATCGGATATCTCTATATCTCATCTCCGTCCTTCATCGTTCTGACAACCATATCATTATCAAAGGTAGGTGTTCTCAAGTACTAAGCAAAACCCTATGATTAATAAGTCTTCTGCATGCATATAGGTCTAAAAGTTGCTTCCTGAAGGATTTGTAATGTTTTTACTGAGTTTCATTAAATAGCGACCCAGGCTAAGGCGCTATTTGATATAACGACCGTGCAAACAATCGTCAATTAGCTAGTTAATTAATAAATACACATGTTTAAAAGTTTAATAACTGAGAACCCTTATATGTAAACTAATGCATGATCATATTGATAAATTCCTGCTATTTTTCTCTGTCTGCACATGTCTCTAGTTTCTTGATTGGACATACTCCAAAAACCATGTGTCTATGATTGTACCTACCCGGTGCAAATCATATGACAAAGAAATAACGACCCTCTTCAGGTCATCAATTGAATGAACGCCCCCATACACAGGCGCCAATTAGTGAATATCTTGGAATTTTTGAAATATTCATGACCTGATTACGTAGATATTGAAATAACGACATGCACCCTACCATTTCTTTGAGATACGACGCCCCTAACTAGGGCGCTGTTTACAGAATTAAAGACTTAAGCCAAGTCGTCATTTACATAACATATGGAATTTAGAAATGTTTACAGATTTTAATATTAATAGTACCTGGATATAACGACTGATTGAACAGTCGTCATATATTAAACTAGCGACCCTGTCCAGGGTGCCATTTCATAAAATGAAGACGTGATCTAAGGCATCAATTTATTGATTTCCTGATTTCGTGTTTTATGTAACCCTTGACAGTGGGTTATTTGTTTAGGCACTATATTCCATTCCGTGAATATAGTCCCACGTTTCACGTTGTTTTACCATTTACCCCACTATTTCTCGGTGATAGATGAACCCTCCGCGGGACATTCCGTTCCTTCAGACTGGTGATTTTATCATAGAGACCTTCGTAAGACTCTGCTAGCCTTAGATTCCCTCAAGGCAGCCGAGCGGGTTGTACCATTAAAACCTATGACACTTCTTGATTGCCATGTCACTCTAAAGAAACATGGTATACTGGCCCTCGTGATATGCTACTTGGATGTCATGAGAATATTCTTGAATTAATGGAATGGGAAAACCATGCCATTAATATTTCTTAAGAGTTATGTGCCATACTTGTGGACACTAATTCTATCTACCTTATCATGTACAAGAACGAGCGACCATCTCTATATGAGCGCTTATTCTTAATATCGTGGCACCCAATTAGGGAGCCGATTCCACCAAGTTTTCCGTGAGTATCATGATTATATGGTTTGACTATAGTGTATCCTTACATGAAAGTTAAATCCTTGGGATTCTATTCCACAAGATCTACCTTAAAAGTTCCTACAAGATTATTCCTTGAAAGTCTATATTGGCTATAACTATAGTGGATGTCAAAAATTACATGATCAATGCTTGCACATATAGGGCCCGATCTGGTCCTGGGAGGAGCACCCGAAAGTACTTATGCCCATGGGAGTTTTAATGATCGCGGTGTGGCATTGCACCTAAGTGCTTGTCGTTCTAGTTAAATGACACTCTACAAATCTAGTACTTGCCTCGACTTGACATGACATGACTTGCGTGACCCGAAAAGGGTATTTATTTACTTGCTTGAACATGATAGCCAATTCTTGACATGACATGATAAACATACGTGCTTGATCATCTTGATATATATTGACATGAGTTCTTGAAAGACTTGCTAGTTCACTCACTATCTCTTGGTATACATTCTCTATTCATTATACGTTCTCTATTGTCATTTTACGCAAACATGCACAGCTATATTGCATTTCATGTAACTTGTAATCTACTTAAAGTCAGCTAGCTCTTGAGATATAATTCCTACTGAGCGTTCACTCACCTAGTGTTTTTCCCTTATTTTTTTCAGGTAAGTCCGATGACGAGACTCAATCGGATGGGGAAAGTCAAGAGTGAAGAGATTAGAGCTACTCCGTCTATCCAAGCGTCACTAGTTTATCTTTCTATTTTCTTGAGTCATTCATTGTACTTTTCTTTTTTTTGAGTCTTAGTACTTTCATTAAGTAAAATGCAATAGAAGTATTTTAAGGTTGCAATTGAATAATGGATTAGGTTATCCTTACTTTTGCACACTCGGTCTTTGTGTTGAATACACTAACGCTCTGATTGAGATGATCGATATAAACTCGTCACACACTCCGGGTTCCTTCCGCTCTCGAGACGTGACAAAAGTGATCCTAGAATATTTCTAGGATATTCAGAAAAATCTAGAGCCTATAGGGTATATAATTTAAACTCTAAAATAGTAGAAGAATCTCCACATGTGATATTTGATGAAACCATGACTAAATCTGATAATAGTTTGTGCAGGGAAAAGAATAATGGTGAAATTCTGAAAGATGAGGATTCTGGAGATCAAGCTGAAGAAAATAATGCAGAGCAATCTGATGATCAAGAGGAGGTAATAGAGAACAAAGGTAATCAAATTATCAATGTCAGATTTCATAGAGATCATCCCATGGATAACATAATTGGTAATTTACATGACCCTCCTAGGACCAGATTGTTGTGTAGTGGATAGCGGATCTAGAGGGGAGGGGTGAATAGATCAGCCCCACTTTTCACAATGTGGCCCTCTATATAGCTAGTTAAAATGAATTGCAGCGGAATAGAAATTAGCTTCTAAGTGCGTTATGATTTGCTTAGCAAGATAAGTAAGATATATAACAATTCGATCCTAAGCATGCATCTAGAACGAATCAATCACACAAGCAAACCACACTAGATAGGATTTTAAGGTGGTTCGGACTGAATCCTCAGCCCTACGTCCACCCCTCACCAAAACCCGGTGAGGCTTCACTTGTGCAGCGCACAGAACCGCAAATCGGAAACCACCGATTGCCTTCCTACTCACCACCTGGTAGGGATGTCAACCGCAAATTGGAACAACCTCCAATTGCCTTCCTACTAACCACCGGTAGGGATGAATCACACTTTCAATGTTTAAACAATAATGAAAATGAAACAAATGTAAATGAACTAAAACAAGAGATTGAGTTATGAGTGAAAATGAATTGGCCCTTGTATGGAATGTTGATCAGCAACAAGGCTTTTCTTGGCTTCAACTCAATCTTCTTGATTCACCCTTGATTGGATGAATGTTCTTCACGGAGTACTGTTCATGTGAACAGTACCTCTTCCTTCAATTCTTCTCTCTTGATCTTCTCTTTGAATTTCTCTGAATGAATGAAGGAGATGATGAAGCTACCTTGAATCTTGATTGCTTTTTTAGCTTCTAGGAGTTTGAATGGTTGAAATATCACCTTGAATGAGGTGGAAAGAACTTGAATGGATGAAGATGATTTCCCTTGAAGAACTTGAATCAAACCAGCTTCCTTGGATCACTTTGATAGCCTTGCTTTGATGTAATCTTCCTTGAGGTTTGCTGGCGTTGATTTGAGCTTGATTCCCCTTTGATTGGATGAAGAACACCTTCACGAACTACTGTTCACGTGAACAGTAGCTCGTCTCCAAGCTCTCTTCAACCTCCCTTGCAGCCACCTTAGATCTCACAAGAAGCCCCTTAAAGCATTAGGATTTCTAACCCCTCATGTGTTAGTTTTATAACCCTTGAATGGTCCATAGATGCCCCCTAGACCAGATCCACAAATCATGGAAGATTAGGTAAGGTTTGATTAAATAAATCCATGGAAAGGGGCTAGCCACGAGGTTGATTTCGAAGTCAAACAAGGCTGCATCGGGGCTGGCAGTCGACCGGAATTCATGGGCCGGTCGACCGGAACCTGCTACAACCGGAACTTTTCAGCTCTGGAAAAATCGGTCGACCGGATGCCTGGGGGCGGTCGACCGAAACCTGTAACAACGTCATCATTTCGGTTCTGGGAAAACCGGTCGACCGGAAAAGTAGGGGTGGTCGACCGAAATCTGTAATTCCTGGAGTGTTTCGTTTCTGGAAGAACCGGTCGACTGGAAAGGCAGGGGCGGTCGACCGAAACCTGTAAAACGTGGAATTCTTAGGCTCTGGCAAATCTGGTCGGCCGGCCAAGGTGTGTAGGTCGACCGGAAACACCTATACCTACAAAAATGAAGTGTTAGACCAATGAAACATGTTCATAAGTCAAGATATTAATGTCCTCATCAATTTCATGTATTTTGGGATTGAAATCAACATAGAATATGCTTTGAGCATTTCTAAATTTTGTTCCGGGGGCTTCGCCCCCGGAAACCCCCGCAAGGGGCGCTGCCCCCTTGACCCCCGCGACCTGATCGGGCAGGTCGATCCCCGCGACCTGACCGCGCAGGTCGATCCGCGTGCGAGGGCGCAATATTGAGCTTTCACGTTCGCCATTTCCACTTGATTCCTTGTCCATTCATTGGCGCACCTGTCATGAACAAAAACATCACGTATGTAAATCACATGAAGGTGAAAAACATCAATGACTAATAGTGTTTAGCCATTATCAAAACCAAGAATACATTAGAACTCATATGACCATAGGGGCACAACACAGATCACACTTTAGAGCTGAAAATGAATTAAATTCTTTTGTACTAATTTCTCAAATTGAACCCAAGGATATTGATAGTGCTCTCAGAGATGTGCATTGGATCAATGCCATGCACGAGGAGTTGAACCAGTTTGAAAGGAACAAGGTATGGGACCTAGTTCCTCCACCTGACCATGGCAGTGTCATAGGCACTAAGTGGGCTTTTAGGAATAAAACAGATGAGCAGGGCAATATTGTTAGAAATAAGGCTAGACTGGTAACTCAGGGTTATAACCATAAATATGGTATTGATTTTGAAGAATCATATGCCCCTGTAGCTAGGTTAGAGGCCATCAGAATACTCTTAGCCTATGCATGCTCATTAGGAATAACATTGTAGTAGATGGATGTAAAACCTGCTTTTCTAAATGGAGAAATAAAAGAGGATGTGTTTGTTAGACGGCCTCCTGGTTTTGAATGCATTGATTATCCTAACCATGTTTACAAATTGAATAAAGCTCTCTATGGATTAAAACAAGCTCCAAGAGCTTGGTATGACAGGCTTAGTAAATTTCTCACTGAAAAGAAGTTCACAAGAGGTGAGGTTGACCAAACCTTGTTCACTAAGGTATGTAATCCTGACATCATCATTGTGCAAATCTATGTAGATGATATTATTTTTGGCTCAACTAACCCAACTTTATGTGAGGAATTTTCTGATTTAATGACAAAAGAATTTGAGATGAGTTCAATGGGTGAGCTAAAACTGTTTCTTGGACTACAGGTAACTCAGAATAAGGAAGGTACATTCATAACTCAGTCCAAGTACATCAAAAACCTACTGAAGAAATTCAATTTGGAAAATTTGACGGAAATTTCAGCACCCATGGGTACATCAATTAATCTTGATGATGGCCCAAAAGGTAAATGTGTAGATCCCAAATTATTCAGAGGTATGATCGGATCCCTTCTTTATCTCACTGCCTCTATGCCTGATATTCAATTCTCTGTGTGTTTGTGTGCTAGGTTTCATGCTAGTCCTAAAGAGTCACATCTGAGTGTTGTTAAGAGGATTTTTAGGTATTTATCAAGCACCCTAGAACTAGGACTTTGGAATCCTGCTAAGTGTGAGCTAGATCTCATAGCCTACACTAATGCAGATTATGCATGATGCAGGGTAGATAGGAAAAGCACTAATGGGTATTGCCACTACCTAGGCGGTTGTCTGGTGACATGGGCTTCTAAAAGGTAACACACTGTTGCTCTATCTACAGCTGAAGCAGAATATGTTGCAGCTGGAAACTGTGCAACCCAGTTTCTCTGGATCAAGCACCAACTTATTGATTATCAGATAAAATTGGGATGCATTCCAATTTTTTGTGACAATACTAGTGCTATATCACTCACTAAAAATCATGTTCATCACTCTAGGACTAAGCACATAGAAATCAAACACCATTTTCTTAGGGATGAAGTAAATAAAAATGAAATTGAATTGCACTTCATTGAATCTGAAAAATAGATAGCTGATATATTTACTAAACCTATGGGTAATGATAGATTCAAATTCTTGAGAAGAGAATTAGGTTTATGTAAATTTCAGCATGATGATTAACTTCAATTTCATTCATGATTGAGCCTTCTGATGTGGTTTATGCACTGTGAACTTTTGAATAAAATTCTATCTCTTGCTCCGAGAATGATGGTTTGTCTGTCTGAAAATCTATTTTTGAATAAAATTATCTAAATAGATTAGTATCAATTCACTGCTCTGAATAAATGATCTGATCTGATTCAATGATTGTCTATTAATTATTTCTGAATAAAAGCTCAGATATTGTCTTGTGATCAATTCATTAAATTCATACATTAGTTATCTTGATTTCAGAGGTATATCAAATGCTATGAGATAGAAGGACATATTCAGTTTGTCTGAAAGTCCATACCATGTGTTGAGGATTAACCTTCACCTAGTACCATGAATCAAGAGTGTGTCTTAGTACTGCATTTCATTTCATATCATGTCATGCATTATTGCATCTAAATTTCTGCACACTCATGCATGTAGACAGGGGGAGATTTCTAAAAAAAGGGCATATCTATTCATGCTGCAAGGTGTCAGGGGGAGTATTGCTCATTTCTATGTCTGTCATTCAGATCTCCTCTATTCTAATCCTTTTAGATTTCAGATTCTATTTCTTCTCACATATCATCATTCTGATGCATCATTTGTGAGTTCTCCTATCATCATTCCTGTTCTGACATAATGACAGTCTGATAATAAGTTCAAAATTTCTAAGCAACAAAAATCAGACATCTTCTATTATAAGAATCTTGCTTGTTTCCTGAATGAACTGATGGTTTGAATTTTATAATCTTTAGAATTCAAAAATTGTATTTAGTAAATAGGAATGTTGATAACTGATAGTAGCTCTCAACCTTTATCTCATTACATGGTTGATAAAGTTTTCTTGTATCTGAAATTTGCTAAGTTGATGAAATCTTGGTTAAGAAAACTAAGTATGTGTATTGTTTTTAAACAAGTCTCTCTGAAACATATAAAGGACAGCAAATCAAAAGTATGAAAAAGAAAATACAAATATATAAACAAAATGGCAGAGCAATGACTAAGCACCGAGAAAACTGAGTGCTTCATCAAAGAAATGAAGAACACTTAAGTCATGAAGTGGCTTAGTTTATCTCTGTTCATATGGCCAAAATAATAAGCACTGAGAAACTAAGTGCTCCATCAAAGAAATGGAAAACACTTATGTCATGAAGTGTCTTAAGATACTATGTTCATATGATCAAACTCTTGTTCCTTCATCTAAAATTCAGAATTGTCATATTGTTTAACCTCAATACATATCTTGGTCACTTCCAAAGATTATCACAGATTTTTAGAAAGTAAGATACCATTAAACAGATTCTTTCATGATCAATGTGATTATGGTTTATTGATATTATCAGACACAGCAGACTTATCCAATGAATAAAGTGCATGAATTCGAATTTTCATCACTTTTAAACCAGAAATCTATCAAGAATGCAGTGTATTGATTCATATATCTGAAGACTCTAAACTTTGTAATGCTTAATTTTGAAATATTGAACAGGGTGTCGGTCATATTTCTCTCCCTCCTTTCTGTTCTATTTTTTTGCCATACTTCTCTTTCACTTCCAATGTCAGTCTGGAGGAGGATTCATTACTGCACGGGTAGTAAAAAGGGGGAGAATGTCTTCTGAGTTAAGTCTTCATTGAGCATCTGGATTTCATTGTCCACATCCCTTCCAATTTGCTGATGACAAAGGGGGAGAGATTATATGTTTTGGTATCATGAGTGAGATTTTTTTCTGACTAAACTGAACTGAACACATTTCATCAAAATACATCTAATATAGTTGGTTGCCATCATCAAAAAGGGGGAGATTGTTGTGACACTTCTGGTTTGATGATGATTTCAGTTAAGGAGTCAGTGTGTTTTGAATGATTGGCAACAGATTAATTGACTGGGTTGACTTTGCATTGACTTCTGCAGCATTGATTATTTTGATGAAATCAACTTAATCAGTGTTAGTCTAGCTTTCTAATGTCGGTGCATGTTTTCCTCCATCACATAAAGTCTGTGCACAAAAATCTCAAGGTCGGTTCACATTTGCCATATGCATGTTATAAGGTCTGTGCATATGGACTGTCTGCAGTGCAAAGTCTGTGCACATTTGCCAGCGATTGCAGTTGAGGTCTGTGCACATGTCATATATGCATAATGAAGTCTGTGCATGTTTGCATATGACTAGTTGAAGTCTGTGCATGTTTTCTGCATCGAATATATATGGTCGGTGCTCATTTAGTGTTGAGCTTGTTAGATTCCGTGCAGAGTTTGTGTTAGCATTGTTAGCATCGATGCACATTTGGTGTTAGCATTGTCAAAGTTAGTGCACAGTCTGTGTAAGCCATGCATAGCGTCGATGCACATTTCATGTTAGCATTGATAGCATCAGTGCACATTTCATGTTAGCATTGTTAGCGTCGGTGCACATTTGGTGTTAGCCATACTGGAGTCAGTGCATGTGTAGTATGGTCGGTGCAACTTTTTGATAAACAGAACATAGCGTCAATGCACATTCACTTTAGGCACATTGCAAAGGTACGAGCACATTTCCCAATCTTCATATAAAGTCGGTGCATGTTTGTTGGATAGAACATAATGTCGATGCATACTTACCTTAGGCATGCTATAGGTCTGAGCACATTTGCTAGAACAAGTCAGAGCATATCTTTTTAAGATAGCATCAGGTCGATGCACATCCTGCATCGTGCACACATACGTCGGTGCACATTCTGTATAATGACTGTGGACATGCCGATTGAGGTCCGAGCACATATGCTAGGACTAGTCTAAGCACATCTGCGTTGATGCCATTATGTCTGTGCTAGCCCTATAGTTCACGCATGTAAAGTCAGTGCTAGCTGCATATGGCTTATGCATTCAGGTCATTGAGAGCACATGAGTTTGACATATTAAGCATCAATGTCCTGTAATTATTTATCTTCATGGTTTCATTTACATTATAATCACCCTCATAAACCATGAATCATATTGTCATTATTACAGTTTTTCTTGACTATCTCGTGTTTGATTAAATACCCTTTATCTGATAATAGGGACTTATGAATTGAACCAGGTTCGAACAAGTCAAGCCCAGGAAGCATCAAAAGCCCAGCATCTTGATACAGTCATGTGTACTATGATTAGTGACTGGCACTTGATCTGAGGCAAGGCGTATAACAGAAAATCTTGCCATGTGGAAAGTAAAAGCTCAGTGATGCTAACACGTGGATAGGTTTGGATCAGATCTGGCTTGAAAATTAGGCGGGAATTGTGGCGACCACGCGCCCATCTCCTGGAGGTTATAAAAGAAGGGCCGATCGCTCAGTTCAAAAATGAAGCAGAGAAGATGGTGAGCATCCAGCAAACTGAAATTGAGAATAGAGAAGATTCCTGAGTGAGGCTGATCAGTTCGAAGGAGAAAGGATAGAATTGAGAAGCGTAGTGCGTTGGAGTTCAGTGAGTGAGTGTGTTTTATATTCCTGGTTCCTGGTTCAAAACCAGAACCAGTCTGCTCAATTTAGAGCTACATTCGCTCAGTTCAGAGCTACATTCTCTTGTTTTCTTAGTTTCCTTGATTTGCTTTTACAAACCTTTGTTTACTCAAGCTGTGTGTCAGTGGATTGTTAAAGCTATAAGTTAACGGTTGGCTAAGCTGTATTGCCCAGCGGTAGAGGAAGATTCCTCTGGTTAGCTTAAGCTGTAAGGCTCAGCGTCTGTAGGGAACTTGTTTCCCAAAGCTGTGGATCAACCGTAGCAAGCTGTAAAGCTCAGCAGTGAAGCCTTACTCAGTTGAGTAAGGGGTGGACGTAGATCTCTGGAGGATATCGAACCACCTAAAAATTGCTTATGTCTGTGGCTGCCATTTTAAGTGTGTTTACTGCATTTATATTGCTAGTCTGTCTGAATTAACTGCTTGATTTCTTGTTCGTTCATGAGCTAGAAGAAGGTATATAAAAGGATTGAACACAAAGGGTAGCTCAAACTTACCTGGAAGGTGAATCACTTATGTGAGGGGTCTTCTAGAGTCAATCCTCCGCCAAGTACCTCTTCCAAGTTCATTAATGTGCAATAGATCAATTAGCAATTAAGTCAGTCACTATATCTGCTAATACTTTTGTAAACTGATATTGATCTATGTGTTGAATGTTCTGTGACTGCTTTGGTTGTTGATAGTAAGTAATTTTGAATTCCACATATACAGTTTAATTCTGTCAATTTTTAGGGGAAAGATCTATTCACCCCCCTCTAGATCTACTTAACACGTGGAGCACTAGAGGAGATGCACCGTGGGTGCAAAAGGTAGGTGACACACGTGGGCGCCCAAGGGAGGGTAATCAAAAGAAAAAAAAAGGTGTCCCACCGTGATCGCCAATTTGTAGATCATAAAAAATCAACTTAAGAAATAATTATAAAAAGAACTACTAGGTAATGAATAAGGGGAAAGAAGAGGAAAAGGGATAGAAAAGGGAGCATGCGTGGATGCTATATGGAAAGGTGATCGCCAGAGACGCGAGGGCCTCAAGGATATAACAATAAAGAATATGAGGGGTCACGAATATATATACCTCAAAGGGATGCGGGGGATTGTGGATGTTCACCTTCTCTTCCTATCGGCCGGCCGATGAAGAGAGTTCCTCTTGTTGATTACCCTAGCAAAGATAAAGAAAACACCAAAGAAAGATATGAATTAGAGACAAGTGTGTAGCATCAAACTCTTAATATAATATGAACATGAAAGCATGAAATAGAACACACCTTGTTGGGTGTTTTGGCCTTAAACCCCTATGCAAAGGGTAAGAGGAGATGATGATATGATGTAAAAGAGAGGGTGCAAGTGTTGCACAATTGGAGTATCTCAATGTTGAGATGAAGAGAAATAAAAGAAAATATGATGCATGAACATGAATTGATCTAATGAAAATAAAATGATAAAGATAGAAGATAAGCTTATTGGTTTTTCTCCATGGAAAGGGGGCTTCAAATCTTCAAAGGAGGATGAAGAACACCAAGGATGTAGCTTTGATGCATGGGAGACTTCCTCCTTGAGCCTTCAAACCAGCAGCACCTCCCCTTAGATTAGTTTTGGTGCCTTAAACACAAGGGAGAGAGGGGTCCTATTTATAGGGCTAAAATTTGGAGTTAATTCCAAGGGAAATTAGGAAAATATGTTTTAGTTGGATTTGTAAGATGATAAACCTTAGGCAAGTGTCCTTTCATGCTTGGAAAGCCTTGGGACCCCCTTTCCCAAGTGAATGAGGGCTCAAAATGAGGAAAGAAGGAGGCTCGGTCGGAGTTCAGATAAGCGGAAGAAATAGCGACCACTCAGATTGTCGCTATTCAAAAGAGCGCCCACGTGAAGTGTCGCCATTCCGGAAGCGTTCGAGACGGATTTGGACTTAAAATATGGCAAGAAAAATGGCGACTTCCCATACGGGTGCTATTTAATGAATAAGCGACCTTCCAGAAGTCGTGGAATGAGAAATAATTTGAGTTTAGCTCAAAATACGAAGAAAAGAATTGGCAACCTTCCGAACGGTCGCTATTCAATGAATTAGCGACTTCTCGGGGTGTCTCTATTTCAAATAATCCAAAAAAGTAATGAAAAAATTTGTTAAAAAGAAATAGCACCCTTTCAGGCAGCCACTATTTAGTTAAATAGAGTCAGGGTGACTGCCACTATTTAAAGAAATAGCGTCAGGGTGGCTGCCACTATTTAAAGAAATAGCATCAGGGTGGCTGCCACTATTTAGAAAAACCCATGAAAAAATAGAGAAAAACCTCAGAAAAATCTGAAAAAAAAAGGAAAACATGTGGGAAAGTTGGGGGAAGTTGGATATTCAAGAAAAGAGAGAAAAACCACTCAAATAAGTCGATTTAAGGGTCAAATGGGGCATCACTCCATGATAGGAGATATGCTCAAAATGATGTCAATTTTAGCGTGTCTGCAAAGGGGAATTTGAAATGTTTGAAGAACATGATGCATGCACAAATGAAGTTTATGTTTTCAGACCTAAAGCTTTCTTTTTACTAGGATCATATCCTAGTCCTTCCCGTTGGAAATTCACTTTGGTCCCTAAGATTTTATCTAGATTATCTTTCCCTTGGACAAATGTAGACAGAGTGTTGTTTAATTCACAGATTTCATTCTCAAGAGATGCAACATGGAGTTCATAAGAGACAATCTCATTTTCACAAGAAATAATTTTTTCATTCAATTATGCATTGATGGTTTTGTAACTTTCCATTTCTTGTTCTAACACATGCATCTTTTCACATTCTTGAACATTCACACATTTTCCTTTTTCAAAAGCAATCAATTGTTGTGTCCCTATGATTTTGATGATGTCTCACACTATAAGTCATTTCTTTATCTCAAGATAATCTCATGTTTCATCATGTAAGTGAATGGATTAAACAGTAAGGGAATGTCCTGTTCAATTGAACAATTTGACCAAATGAATTTTAGTGTTGCCTGAGTTTTAAATGTCTTGATGGTTTCAACACTATGAATTTTTGTGAACAAAAATGTTTCTCTATGTTAACGTAAATCCTCGAGCCACTTCAGGTATTTTTGGGAATTGTTTTCGTGCCACTTAAGCCACACTTCGTGTTGCTTTCCCTCACCAACACGAAATGATTTCGTGTCGTCTGAGCGTACAACACTTCATGTTGATTTCCATGCTTGACAGGAAAACTTGTATGAGGTAATACTTCGTGTTGTTCTTCTGCTTCCACAGTTTCATCGAGTGTTGTTTCTCTTCGTGTCGTGTTTCCTAGACCTCGTGTCTTTGTCGCTTTGTGACTTCACCTCGTGTAAGTTTCAGTTTTCGTCTTCGTGTTGTTTTACTCTTTAAACTTCGTGTCCTTCTAGCCTTGACCACACTCCGTGTCAATTCCTGTGTCTCGTCTTCGTGTTGTTTTCATGTCGTGTCATTTTTTCTCTCTGCTTGTTTAACTTCGTGTCACCTACTGTTGCTCCTCGAGTCATTTTGTTTTAGTGTCACTGCTTCATCACGTGTCGCGATAGCCGTGTCACTCTTCTGACTTCGTGCTGTTTTCTGTACCACCCCGTGTTACTCTTATGTCTTCGAGTCCTCTGTATTCGTGTCATTTATAGTTATTTGTCTTCGTGTCGTGGTCAGCCCGTGTCGCCTCATCTTCGAGTCGTTCATTCGAGCTATTTTGTGCTCGAGTTATTTTTCTTATGTTTTCAAGTGTTGTTTCACTTCGTGTCGTTCTCCTCGTTATGTCTGTTCTGTTACAGTGTACCTCGTGTCGTTCTTTTCCTATCTCGTGCACTGGTCACGTCGTGCTGTTATCATATACCTCATGCAGCTTTAGTTTTAGTGGCCATACTGCGAGTTAATGGTTTTTATCTTCTTATAGGTACGAGGAAGATTATTCCCAATAATAAAGGGGGTGCACGTGATCCAAGACAAGAGGAACCAATCCAATGAGGTCACGTGGCAGGAAGGTTCTGGATCGAGCGTGGGAGGCACACGCGTTTTGTGCCCTATCTACCTGCTGCCGCTATAAATAGAAACCTTCGTCCACCGATGAAGGTGATCAGAGCCAAGAAAGAAAAGGCAGTATTGCAGAGAGCTCGATCCACCAGTAAAGAGGAAGAAAAAGAGAGAAAGAAAAAGAGAGATAGCAGTGAAGAGAGAAAGAGAGTTTGCAGTATCGGGTTTCTGAAATTACTTCCCAGGAAGCTACATTTGTATTAACTCTCTCGATCAGTCTTTAGTTTCTTTTCTAATTTTCTTTATGTGTTCTTCGTTTATTTCTGATCTGTTCCCCTCCGGTGTGTGGAGGAAGGGAGTCTAACTCCGGTTTCCCTCTGGGTTGCAGAGGAAGAGAGATCGCTGATCTCTGGTGTTGCTAGTGACGGGTTGTCATTAGCAGGTTCCCTCCGGTGTGTGGAGGAAGGGAGAGGCACTCTCCGGTTCTGTTCGTGCTGGGTGCTAGAACAGGTTACAAGCTCTGTGGGTAGCAGAGCTTGGTTGAGGGATTTGTCTCCCTTAGGTTTTCAAGCTGTTTGGCAGCAAGTTGTTCGCAGACTGAGTCTGCTGTGCTCTAGCAGTGGCTAGTGGAATCCTCACTCTAGTTGGAGTGAGGGGTGGATGTAGATTACGGACTGCAGTCGAACCACCTAAAAATCGGTTGTCTTCTCTGTGGTTTGCGATCTTTATCAGCGCTCTCTATCTGCTTGTCTCTTCGACTAGTTGTGTGTTCAGCTCTTAATCATCATTTTCTTATTCGATCTTGATTGGTACCTGCATTTGCAATTCTTTGTGTGCTAGTTTAGAAGGGGCATAAGCGGTAGATTTATTTTTTCTCGCCTAAGCTTTGCAAATTGGGAGTGATCTATTCATCCCCCCCTTCTATATCACTCTCGCTGCGCTAACATTTGGTATCAGAGCAGGTTTACGCCATGTGGACGAACGGTCAAGGAAATGGTGGTGGTCCTAGAACCTTCATGGCCGAAGGTCAATCCATTAGTCGCCCTCCTTATTTCGATGGTAGTAACTATCTGTTTTGGAAGAACAGGATGGAAGTGTTCATCAGAGCTCAGAGTCATAAATTGTGGAGAGTAATCACGGTGGGGCCATATGAGCTGCCACCAAACGAGGATGCTTGGACAGATGATCATGTGAAGCTCTCGTCACTCAACTGGACGGCGCTGAACATAATCCAGTGTGCTGTTGATCAGAGGAATATGCCCGTATATCTGCATACAGAACTGCCAAGCGAATGTGGGATGAGCTGCAATTAATTTATGAAGGTACAGCTCAAGTGAAAGCCTCGAAGGTAAATCTCTACACCTCCAAGTATGAAATGTTTAAGATGAATGCAGATGAGAATATAACCGAAATGTATGCCAGGTTATCCTTGATCACTAACACTCTTAAAGGGCTAGGGAAGGATCTTGCTGAGGCAGATATAGTCAGGAAAATCCTTAGATCTTTATCCCCGGCATGGCACACTAAGGCCATTGTGATTGAGGAGTCAAAAGATTTGACTGTCTTAACTGTGAATGAACTCATAGGATCCCTGATGATCTATGAGATGAACTTCCAAGGAGGTGGAGAAGGTAGTGAGAGGAAGGGTAAAAATGTAGCTCTAAGAGCTTCCCGCAACAAGGGTAGTAAAAGTGGGAGCAGCAGCAGTAGCCCCGAGTCTGAGTCCGAGCTTGAAGGTCTCTCAGATCTCGACCAGGGGGAGCAGGCTATGCTCACTCGTCAGTTCAGAAAGTTTCTGAGGACAAAGGGGAAGACCTTCAGGAAGAAGAACCCACACTCTTTTAACAAGAATGCTGAGTTTACCAATTACAGGGATAGAAATCTAAGAAACTGACTTGTTTTAACTGTAACAAACAGGGACACATGAAAGGCGAATGCCCAGAACTCCAGAAGAAAGGTCCCTATCTTCAGAAGAAGTTCACAAAGGTGCAGAAGAAGAAAAAGCCACAGGCGATGGTCTGCACATGGAGCGAGGAAGAAGAAAATCCCGAAGACACTTCCTCGGAGGAATATGAAGAAGGAATTTGTCTTATGGCAAACAGTGAAGAGGAGGTAATAAACGTTTTTGAAAATTTCTCAATTGATGACTGGGAGGATGCTTATGGTGACTTGCTAGATAAATTTAATTCACTTAGCAAAGAGCACAGAGTTCTGAAAAGAAAATTTAACACAAATGTTGAAGAACAAACTCTGGTCTGTGAGGAAAATGCAAAGCTAAAAGAACAACTAGAAGAAATGACCTCACAAAGGAAAGAGAATGATAAGCTTAGGGGAGAAATCCAAGAAAGTAAAAAATAGCTCAATGAGTTCAAAACTAAAATTGAAGAAAGCATGAGTGAAATCAGAATGAATTCAGAGAAATATGAAGCTGTGAAGAAAGTAAATGCTGAACTCCTAAAGAATTCTGAGTTTCTTCAAAAGGAGCTGGAAGACAAACAGAAAGTCTTAGAGAAGTTTGTCCAAGGAAAGACTAGCCTAGATGCTATACTAGGAACTATGGTCAATTTCAATAAGGAAGGTCTAGGCTATGACCCAACCAACAAGAGACCCTTGCAATTCAAGACCATCACCTTCTGTCCAGAGAAGGGAAAAGAAAAGCTGGACACACCATCCAGCTCAAACAGCTCTAAGAAAACTCAAAGTCCCAAAGAGAACACAACAACCAGTACTGGACAACCATTCAAGATTGGAATGAACTTTATGAAGAATAACATTAAGTCCATTCACCAGAACACAAATGGTAGCTGGACCAAGAAAACAAGTCAGAATAAGAGCTGGAATTATAACAATCAGATGGGTCCAAACAAGACCTACTGGAGGAACAACTTTCATGGTCAAAGATATACCAATCAACAAGCCTACAGGAAATTTCCTAGGAATAGGAAGACCAATGAAAGGAATAGAACTCATTTCTCCAGTTCAGCTGGATTGAACTTTAATAAACCAGAAAGGAGGGTGCCAGAGAAAACCATGCTGAAACAAATCTGGGTACCCAAACACTTGATCAGAGATTTAAACAATGTACTTGGACCCAACTCATCTTGGGTTCCAAATCACTCTGCTTGATATACTTGTGTAGGTCGGCCTGGCAGCTGAAGACAACAAGTGGTACCTCGACAGTGGCTGCTCCAGGCATATGACAGGAGACCGATCCAAGTTCAGCAAGATAGAGATGAAGCCAGGAGGTCTGGTCAAGTTCGGAGGAAAGAACAAAGGTAAAATAATTGGAGTTGGCACAGTAGGTAAGTCTTCCACAAACTCCATTGAAAAAGTCTTACTTGTGGAAGGGCTACAACATAATCTGATCAGCATCAGTCAGTTGTGTGACAAGGGTCACAAGGTTGTTTTTGATGATACTTCATGCAAAATCTTTGAAATAAATTCTGATGAGGTTAAATTTGTAGCCAACCGGATTAATAATGTCTACATTGTAGACTTAAATGAGAAATCTGAATCTACTATTTGTTTATCTGCTAACTCTGAAATTGATGCTTTTGAATGGCATAGACGTCTAGGTCATGCTAGCTTTTCTACTTTAAATAAACTGGTCAAACTTGATTTAGTTAAAGACATGCCTAGAATTAAATTTAATTCCATTTCAAAATCATGTGATGCCTGTGCTCTAGGCAAACAGACCAGAAACTCTTTCAAATTAAGATCTGAGCCATTGCCTTCTAGACCAATGGAACTTCTTCATATGGATCTCTTCGGTCCAACCAGAACTCAGAGTCTTAATGGTAACAGGTTTGGCTATGTCATCATAGATGACTTCTCCAGATATTCATGGATATTTTTCTTAGCAAATAAGAGTGATGCATTTCAAAAGTTTAATCTATTTTTCAATAAGGTCAAACAAGAAGGAAAGTTCAAGGTTAGTTCTATTCAATCTGATCATGGAGGTGAGTTTGAAAATTCCATGTTTACTGAACTTTGTGACAAAGAAGGACTAACTCACAGATTTTCCTCTCCCAGGACACCTGAACAGAATGGGATCGTGGAGAGAAGAAATAGAACAGTGGTGGAGATGGCCCGAACCATGTTGATTGAAAGTAAGTTACCTAGAAGGTTTTGGGCAGAAGCGGCCAATACAGCAACCTACATAATCAACAAGGCCATGGTAAGACCCATACACAAGAAAACACCCTATGAGCTTCTAAAAGGTAAGAAACCAAACTTGTTTCATTTCAGAATTTTTGGAGCAAAATGTTTTATTCATAACAATGATAAGAAAGATTTAGACAAGTTTGAAGCCAAGAGTTCACCTGGAATATTCTTGGGTTACTCAGAAGTGTCAAGGGCATATAGGGTATTTAATGTATCAGATCAGAAAGTGGAAGAATCTCCACACATTCTTTTTAGTGAAAAGAAAGATGTTTCTAATGTTGAAAATCTTGACAGGGACTCCAATCATGGTGGAGATTTTCTGGAAAACCAACAAGAAGAAGAGAAGACTCAGCAGAATGGAGAAATAAATTCCCAAAATCAGGAAGGTCAAAGAGAAACAGGTGAGTCTTCAACAAATATTAGATTCCTTAAAGACCATCCGTTAGATAATGTCATAGGCAATCCTGAAGAACCTCTAAGGACTAGATCTCATTTTAGAAATGTGAATAATGACGACCTAATTGCTTTAGTCTCACAAATTGAACCTAAAACAGTAGAAGAGGCCTTAGCTGATCAAGGTTGGGTAAATGCTATGAGTGATGAATTAGGTCAGTTTGAAAGGAATAATGTCTGGGAGCTTGTCCCAAGACCAGATGGTATTAATGTCATAGGAACCAAGTGGGTGTTCAAAAATAAGATGAATGAAGATGGAATCATCTCGAGGAACAAGGCCAGACTAGTAGCCAAAGGCTACTGTCAGGAATTCGGTGTAGACTTTGATGAGTCTTATGCACCAGTTGCTAGGATGGAAGCCATAAGATTGTTGCTTGCCTTTGCATGCTCAAAGAACATTAAACTCCAACAAATGGATGTTAAAAGTGCCTTTTTAAATGGAGTTATTAAAGAAGAAGTCTTTGTTGAACAACCTCCTGGATTTCAATTTTCTCCTCAACCTAACCAAGTTTTCAGGTTAAACAAAGCCTTGTATGGTCTAAAGCAGGCTCCAAGAGCTTGGTATGAAAGATTATCTGAATTTCTGATCAGCAAGGGCTACAAAAGAGGTAAAGTTTATCAGACTTTATTCACCAAGGGCATGAGTAAAGATCTCATCATAGTTCAGGTATATGTAGATGACATTGTATTTGGATCAACTAGGCATGAACTATGTGATGAATTTTCTACCATGATGTCTGCTGAATTTGAGATGAGCTTGGTTGGTGAACTAAAATATTTTCTTGGATTGCAGGTACAGCAGCTAGAAGATGGGTGCTTCATCAACCAAACCAAATACACAATGGAATTGTTCAAAAGGTTTGGCATGGAAAACTTAACGCACATTACTACACCCATGGGCACCAATACATCATTGGATGCAGATGAGACAGGTAAAGAAGTAAATGCCAAACTTTATAGAGGTATGATTGGATCACTTCTTTACTTAACAGCCTCTAGACCTGATATACAATTCAGTGTAGGAATGTGTGCAAGATATCAGTCTAGACCCACTGAACTACACTTAGCTGCAGTTAAAAGAATCTTCAGATATTTGTCAGCTAGTCACTCCCTTGGTTTATGGTTTCCTGCTTCTCGCACATTGAATCTAGTAGCATACACAGATGCTGACTATGCAGGCTGTAAACTAGACAGGAAAAGCACAAGTGGCCATTGTGAATTCTTGGGTGGGTGTTTAGTATCTTGGGGCTCCAAGAAACAACATTCTGTGGCCCTCTCCACTGCAGAAGCTGAATATGTGGCTGCAGGGAGTTGTGGAACACAAGTAATATAGATTAAACACCAACTTCAGGACTACCAAGTAGACCTGGGGTGCACACCTATTTACTGTGATAATACAAGTGCCATCAATCTTGCTAAAAATCCTGTTTTGCATTCTCGAACAAAACATATAGAGATAAGACATCATTTTATAAGAGATGAGGTGTCTAAGAATAATTTTGAACTGATTCATGTAGGAACAGATAATCAGATTACTGATATTTTCACAAAACCTCTGGATAATGAAAAGTTCACTACATTAAGAAGAGAGTTAGGCTTATACAAAGTGTCTTAATTATGTAGCCTGTTCTGTTGTGAGGGGGAGGTTTGTCTATCTGTTGGTTAGCCTTCTTGCTTGCTGGTTTAAGGGGGAGCTCGGAATGCTCACTGGTTAGCTTTCAGGAATGCTCTAATTTGAGGGAAGCCTTGAGATTTTGCTGAAATGTTTTATTGAGGTATGCTATGTCTTAGGGGGAGCTAAGTTGTAATGTGAGAAGAGAAGTTCTTTGACAAATTCAAAAGGAGTGTCAGATGTGTATCTCTGCTGGTTTTTCATGACTAATCTAGTGTAGTTCTCTCAGACAGTAGAGTGTCACTTATCTCTTAAGTCAATAAGTCAGTGTCTCTAAAATCCAATTAGAATCTTTCTTTGGCACTCACACAGAGATCTGGACTAATTGCATAAAGTATATCTTCCTACATTGTCATTGATTATGGTTCAGGCCAAAAACACGTATGTCTGATATCTGACCCAATCAACTTGAAATCTAGACTTCAAGACTCAATACAAGAAAAGTCCTTCTCTTTTGGTATTGTCTTCAATCATTCTATCTCTTTAACTCAAGAGCTTAACTGAACAAACATGTTCTATTTTTGATCACTGAGAAACTGGGAGCTTCATCAATGAAATGAATATTTCTCCCAAGTCATGAGGTGTCAGATACTTAAAATAAATGAAAAGTCATGACAGAGCAATGGTGGCTTGCTGGTGAGTAACTGGGGACTCTAGCCTCTAATCAAGGTGTCTCCTCATGTCAAAAGCCACAGTTACTAACTCTGTTCCTTAAAACAAAAACAAAAAAGGGGAAGTAATGAGGTACTCACTCTGAGTAACTGGGGATTCAGGCCTCTGATCAAGGTGTCTCCCTAATGTCAAAAGAAGTGAACTACCAACTTACTCATTGATCTTCTTGCAAATCATCTCCAACAAACATTCCTTGTTGTTATGCAACTAATGGATTGCTTGTCCTCAATACCTTGAGAACACCTCTCTGATTTAGACTCTTGCTGTCTTGTGGAATAGTTGAATGATCAGCTCTATTTGGCCATACTTGTCAACTCCTGCTCTACATCATACACTATGTATGCTGATATACTCTTCATAATTCTATTTCTCCATTGTGTACTGAAGCTTAAAGAATCTTCTCTTGATGTTAGAACCTCACTTATTTTCTTAAGACCTATTCGTGACTTTCTGCACTAAGATCGTTACTGCACTTCTTCTTCATGTCTCCAGCATGGTTATGTCTTCTGCATTTCTTTTTGCTGATGTCAAAGGGGGAGAGAGGTTCTGCTATATCAATGATTCAATCAGTTGGATGTGGCTAGTCGCCTTGGGGAAGTTCCTGATTATGAGTTGTGGGGGAAATGAGAGTGAGTTGTAGGGTTTGTCTAATTCATTTGCATGAGCATTCTAATTCATTTGCATGAGCATGCTTTGAATTTAATCTGTTGTTGCAGATGGTATTGATTTCATGTTAAATCCTGATAAACCTTGATATTGCCTGATTCATAGTGTTGCCATCATCAAAAAGGGGGAGATTGTTGTGTCCCTATGATTTTGATGAGGTCTCACACTATAAGTCATTTCTTTATCTCAAGATAATCTCATGTTTCATCATGTAAGTGAATGGATTAAACAGTAAGGGAATGTCCTGTTCAATTGAACAATTTGACCAAATGAATTTTAGTGTTGCCTGAGTTTTAAATGTCTTGATGGTTTCAACACTATGAATTTTTGTGAACAAAAATGTTTCTCTGTGTTAACGTAAATCCTCGAGCCACTTCAGGTATTTTTGGGAATTGTTTTCGTGTCACTTAAGCCACACTTCGTGTTGCTTTCCCTCGCCAACACAAAATGATTTCGTGTCGTCTGAGCGTACAACACTTCGTGTTGATTTCCATGCTTGACAGGAAAACTTGTATGAGGTAATACTCCGTGTTGTTCTTCTGCTTCCACAGTTTCATCGAGTGTTGTTTCTCTTCGTGTCGTGTTTCCTAGACCTCGTGTCTTTGTCGCTTTGTGACTTCACCTCGTGTAAGTTTCAGTTTTCATCTTCGTGTTGTTTTACTCTTTAAACTTCGTGTCCTTCTCGCCTTGACCACACTCCGTGTCAATTCATGTGTCTCGTCTTCGTGTTGTTTTCATGTCGTGTCATTTTTTCTCTCTGCTTGTTTAACTTCGTGTCACCTACTGTTGCTCCTCGAGTCGTTTTATTTTAGTGTCACTGCTTCAACACGTGTCGCGATAGCCGTGTCACTCTTCTGACTTCGTGCTATTTTCTGTACCACCCCGTGTTACTCTTATGTCTTCGAGTCCTCTGTATTCGTGTCATTTATAGTTATTTGTCTTCGTGTCGTGGTCAGCCCATGTCGCCTCGTCTTCGAGTCGTTCATTCGAGCTATTTTGTGCTCGAGTTGTTTTTCTTATATTTTCAAGTGTTGTTTCACTTCGTGTCGTTCTCCTCGTTGTGTCTGTTCTGTTACAGTGTACCTCGTGTCGTTCTTTTCCTATCTCGTGCACTGGTCACGTCGTGCTGTTATCATATACCTCATGCAGCTTTAGTTTTAGTGGCCATACTGCGTGTTAATGGTTTTTATCTTCTTACAGGTACGAGGAAGATTATTCCCAATAATAAACGGGGGTGCACGTGATCCAAGACAAGAGGAACCAATCCAATGAGGTCACGTGGCAGGAAGGTTCTGGATCGAGAGTGGGAGGCACACGCGTTTTGTGCCCTATCCACCTGCTGCCGCTATAAATAGAAACCTTCGTCCACCGATGAAGGTGATCAGAGCCAAGAAAGAAAAGGCAGTATTGCGGAGAGCTCGATCCACCAGTAAAGAGAAGAAAAAGAGAGAAAGAAAAAGAGAGATAGCAGTGAAGAGAGAAAGAGAGTTTACAGTATCGGGTTTCTGAAATTGCTTCCCAGGAAGCTACATTTGTATTAACTCTCAGTATCGAATGTTTTCTCGATCAGTCTTTAGTTTCTTTTCTGATTTTCTTTATGTGTTCTTCGTCTATTTCTGATCTGTTCCCCTCCGGTGTGTGGAGGAAGGGAGTCTAACTCCGGTTTCCCTCTGGGTTGCAGAGGAAGAGAGATCGTTGATCTCTGGTGTTGCTAGTGACGGTTTGTCATTAGCAGGTTCCCTCCGGTGTGTGGAGGAAGGGAGAGGCACTCTCCGGTTCTGTTCATGCTGGGTGCTAGAACAGGTTACAAGCTCTGTGGGTAGGAAAGCTTGGTTGAGGGATTTGTCTCCCTTGGGTTTTCAAGCTGTTTGGTAGCAAGTTGTTCGCAGACTGAGTCTGCTGTGCTCTAGCAGTGGCTAGTGGAATCCTCACTCTAGTTGGAGTGAGGGGTGGATGTAGATTGCGGACTGCAGTCGAACCACCTAAAAATCGGTTGTCTTCTCTGTGGTTTGCGATCTTTATCAGCGCTCTCTATCTGCTTGTCTCTTCGACTAGTTGTGTGTTCAGCTCTTAATCATCATTTTCTTATTCGATCTTGATTGGTACCTGCATTTGCAATTCTTTGTGTGCTAGTTTAGAAGGGGCATAAGCGGCAGATTTATTTTCTCGCCTAAGCTTTGCAAATTGGGAGTGATCTATTCATCCCCCCCTTCTATATCACTCTCGCTGCGCTAACATCAATTTCTCAGACATAGTTGTATTCAAATGCTTCAGTTTTTCATTTTCTTCTCTCATACATGAAATAATTTCTTCATATTTTTTAATATCAACCAAGAATGATTCATTTTGAGTTTTCATTTCTAAGCATCTATCACATAAATAATTTTCTTTTTGAAGTTTTTCAAGATTTTTAACATTGCTTTCAAGTAAGGAGTTCTGAATTAACAAAGCACTATTTTCCCTTTTGAGTTCTTCAAGTTCAGAACACTTATCATAAGAAACATTATCATGAAAAGCATGTTCATGTTTCTTTTTGAGTTTTCTATTTTCAGATTTAACCTTATACTTTTCAAGCAATTTATCATAGAGATTCATAAGTTCTTCGAGGGAAATTTCCTCACCTTTCGAGTCTAGCTCGGAGCTTTCCTTGCTTGGTGTATCGTGCTTATCGGCCATCAAGCATTCACTATCGTTTGTCGCTTCATAGTCCTTAATCAGGCATTTCAATATCTCCCTGGCCGTCCTGCATGATGAAACAAGTGAAAATTTTTGATGATCAATTGAACTTCTGAAAACATGTAAAATCTTAGAATTATCTTTATATCTCTTCACATGCTTGACAATCCACTTAGACTCATCACTAGGCATCCCATATGAATCATGCTTAATTAAATCCAAGAGTTTGGGATCAATGGTTTTAACATAACGACTCGTGTGCCCAAGCCATTCATTGAAATTTGAACCATTAAAACAAGGAGGAGAAGAGAAACAAGTGTTAGACATGATGCTAATAAAGCTCACCGAGGGATCACTCTAAAGATCGTTAGATCATGAAATAGCAGAGCTTCGCTCTGATACCAATTGTTGGGTCCCTGGGTAGGCGAGCGAACAAGAAGTGGGGTTGAATTGTCCCCTACACTAGATGGCAAATTAAAACACTACACAGCGGAATTAATAATATTAACGAGATTGAAGATATTACCTAAACAATATAACTAGATTCTCTCAATCTCTCTGATCTCACACGATCACACAAGTGGATATAACATGCAAACCACACAATCCCACATTGCAAACCACAAGACAAGGGAAGTTTTAAGGTGGTTCGGGACCACGATGGGCTCCCTACGTCCACCCCTTACCAAACCGGTAAGGCTTCACTAGGGGATAAATCCCCAACACGAAGGCGACACTCCAAACACACACGGGGATATGCCCCAACACACACACACACAAAGATAGAGTCTCCCACACGATCCGATGACCGGATCACACCACACACACACCCGCTGCAACAACCGCAGCAAAAATGAATCCACACTCGTATGCAGACGGTAACACACACACAATGTATTTTTAGGTTCGAAAAATAAACGCAAATATCTAAATCATGCTCAACCCAAAATACAAATCATGAAAGACATCACAAAGAACATATAGAAGATATAGAAATCATCCCCTTTTGTTTTCCATAGCCGAATGACGATGTTCTTTGATGCTCGGGTCGGAGGGAAGCCGGATGCCATCGATTTGAACGTCAACGCGTTCCTCTCTTCAATCCGCTTCACTTTATTTTCATGCACGATCTCCAAAACTTCCTGGATGTAGCTGATATCTCCTCTACAAAAGCTCCTCATTCCTTTCTCCCTTTCTTCACCTACAAGATAGAAAGATATTAGCCCTTGGAGATAAATCTCCCAAATTCCTAGGTCTAGTATATATAGGAACAAGAGATATGAAAAGACTCATATACCCTTCATAAAACCCTTAGAAAACCCCTCTAACATATGTATAATATCCATAGGGGCAAATGGGTAAGTTTAGAGGACAAATGGATTGGGTTTAGTGGGTTTTCAGATTCACGTTTTTGGTTTTCGCTGTATTCGGTCGACCTAAACATTGGGTCGGTCGACCTAAAATTTACAGGAAAAGTTTTAGGGCACTCTGCCAATTTTGGTCGACCGAACAGGGAAGTTCGATCGACTGAACTCAGCAGGGTATCCATTTAGCAGAGTTAAGTCCAATAACTAAAGCTCTGGTGAAAGATTGAAATGGTTAGTTGATGAAAACAATCAACCAAGTGTTCCTTGGTATTAAACAATGTAGAAACACATACCAACCATATTCTATCAAGATTAAAAACTTCAAATGGAAACTTACCATTTTTCTCCCAAAAATATACACATGCCAAGTGCCAAGTTCTCACCATGATTTATAATACCTTTGCATATGGAATTGACATTGATTTCTTAACATGCATAACATAGTAAATGAAGTTAAAACCATGCAAGTTCATCCACTTTGATGCCATCTAACATTCAATCAATACTTTGGTGTCTTGGGAGTCTATTAAGCCTTGTCAAATCAATTTCCAACACCAAAAGTAATTTTACCATGATTCACATGATTTAATCAACTTTCAAGCTAAAAAGCTCCATGAAGAAAGTGCCGAAAGCACATACATTAAAATCCATGTTCAATGTGCATAAACACACTTTGGGAAACATATCAACCACAACCTAATATGAAGATCATATAGCCATGAATTTTTTGCACTTAGAATGAGAATGATAAACCAAATTCACATGAGTGATATAGAAATACTTAAACATGTATGAACCTTGAAAGACCAATCACACTTAATCAATTGCTAGCTCAATAACATGGTTTACCAAAACCAAACTCAGCAGAGGTCGACTCTTGCCTCATCATAAGTCGACTTTGCAAGCCCAAAAGCACTATATAGAAAGTGCATTGAAAACTCATTCATGACTATGTCAGCCCATTCAAAGCTTCATATATATATCTCAACTAAGAATTGAGATCCATTGGCCATGCATTTAGAGTGTGAGCACATCATTCAAGATAAACTTACACCAAGATTGATGTAATAGAGATGAACACATTATGAGCCTCAATATACATGAGGAAACCATGAACATCAAACATGTAAGCCTTATCATGCACAACTAAAGATCAAGATCACATATCTATGCATATGAACAAGGTTGATACACAAGAATCATAGCAGTGATCATGAATGAACACTCAAACATATGCAAGCACAAAAAAACATATGCAAACATGCATAAAGTTCTTCCACACACATACACACAATATCATCAAAACCAAAACCAAGATGGAGCATAATGAACCCAACACTTGTCATGTCGTGAAGCCATTATACTTTCTACTGCTTGTGCTCAAGCTAGCAATTTGGTATATAACATGGTGATTTATAGAAGGTTGGATTAAGTCTAATTGAAAACTTTCACTAAGCGTGAGGTGAACTTCGGATCTAAGTTCTCTGCCAAGTACCAAAAGCTAGTCAATCATGCAGTCAAGAAGAGATAATGTCTTCAGTATTTTTATTTCTTTCTGACCTTCCTCAGGTTCATTATTCATTTTAGACAGGTGGAGTGAGTATAATTCTTCTGATCATTTGACATTCTGACTCCTTATTCTCATCCATCAAAGTTCCGATTCCTTGAATATTGAACTTGGATTCAGGGGGGGATTTTTATCTGTTCATAAGCTACTTGTTTCAGAGTAAACTGATATAAGATTCCTCTTTCATAAAGCTCTGTGAATGCCCAAGGTAATTTGATGGTTTAGGGCTAATAATGCTTAGAGTACATTGCTAAAGGCATGGAGATAACTCTATGTAGCTTTAATAAAACTAAATCAGCCCTTGAAAATTTTTGTCCTAAAACCCTTCTCTGGACATGAAAACTTAAAGTACTGAGGAAACTTTAAGGATATACTTTAATCTAAGTATTGTTATTAAACATTGGAATCAATCTAAAAATCCCTAAGGCTAGTATATAACAGAGCAATGACAATGGTCCACTGAGAAACCATGTCCTCTTACCTCTGAAGTAAAGTGGACTGTGTCATGAAGTTCCAAAGTCATCTCTGCTAAAAATTATTGAAGAATACAAAAGGTAGAGCAATGGCATGAAAACACTGAGAAATATTGGTCACTCATCAATGAAATGAGATGAACAATGTCATGAAGTGACATGCTACCTGTGTTCAAAATGAAGCAGGATAGTCAGTCACACTGAGTAACTAGGGATACTGGCGTCTAAACAATGTTTATCCTTATGATAAAAAGTCTGTGCTACACTTAAATGCTCCTACAAAATTGAAAGGACAAAGCAAAATCAGAAAAAGCTAGCAAACGGGGGGTTACAAGGAAAAATTCAAAAATCATTTACAATGTTTAATCTCCATACTAGTTAAAGTATCTCAAAAAGCAACCACTAGAAATAAAAGTAAGGGAGAGAGGTAATCTAGGGTACCTATTTGAAAAGACTGGTTTAGGTTTATTAAATCTATGTAAAGTTATTCTTGAGTCTTGTTGTGATAAGCTCGAGGGTTATTAGTCTTAAACCAGTTCAACAATTTTGAAGGAGTGTTTCATAAGCAACATTATGACAGAAGAATCTCACACGAAGGTTTCTGATTTTATGGGCACGGAACAGATAAGATTTAACCTTATGAGTCTTTTCAGCTCTTGAATTCTGGCAGAACTTTATTCTCAGATGACATGCTTGATGTTTCTCCGTATGTTCCAAGTTTTTCATCAAAGTTTTAGTTTCATATCTACTTTCCTCCTCTTTTAATGATGTCAAAGGGGGAGAAGTATGTAAGTCCGTGTCTACAGTCAGTAGTGTGTAGTGTGTAGTGTCTACATTATATGCCTAGTGCTGCTTTCTACATTGGCTTTCTGCATTATGTCTGTTGAGTGTTGAAAATGTGGCTATTTTCAATTTTCTCGCCTTGAATAAGAAATGCATAAAATGCATAATGACTCATAGTTGCCATCTTCAAAAAGGGAGAGAATGTTGTGTCCCTAGTTTTGATGATGTCTAACTATGAATCATTATTCATGATCTTCAAAATCCTGTTGAAAATGAGCACCTGATGAAGTTGATTTTAAAAGACTAGAATGATGTTCCCAAATATCTAACTTTATATATTTGTTTATGGGTTCAACAGGTAAAATGAGCCGATTGATATTAAAGAAGTCAAAGAAGGATGAGTCGACACAGTATACAATACACTGGTTCGAAGCAGCAGAAGAAAACAACTTCGGCGTTCAAGGATGAGTCGACGCAATATACACACTGGGTCGACGCAGCAGAAGAAAACAACTTATGTGTTCAAGGATGAGTCAACTCAAAGTCTCAATGCGTCGACGCAATGGAGTAAGAAAACAAATTTCAAAAAAATGCTCTCCAAGCGATGCGTTGACGCAACAACCCTGTAGCATCGACATAATAATAGGATCTTTCAGCCAACCCTCAGGTAGCAAGCGGATTGGGTCAATGCAACAACTCTATGGCGTCGACACAACAAAGTCACTCCAGCCAGATCTCAAGCCATGAACAAATTGTGCCGATACAACAAAGTAATGGATTCGACGCAATCATGAAGTCAAGCAAGATCTCGTCCAGCAACACTGCATGTATATATAGAGGCTGCGTCGACGCAATCAAGTTCTGGAGTCGACACATCTAATGTAGAAACATTGGAATATAAAGGAATTTGACTCATTCCAACAGGCGTGATTTGCAAAAGCTAAGTTGGTCACGTGACAACAAAAACCAATCATGGGCACATGATCCAATACTCGTGTCTTGGGCTCTAGAATGATCCTAGGATAGTACATTCCTCCGTGACACCTGGACCAACAGGAGATTAAATTGAATAATCAATTTATCCATAAATTTGTCCAAGCTCCACTCTCTATATATTCACCCAAATTCCTGGAAGGAAGTGAGAGTGGCTGCCATCGAAGAGAAGAAAAGCCTTCAGTGAGATATCTGCAGAGAGCCACCTCGAAGTCAGAAAGAAGAGAGAGAGAGAGAGAGAGAGAGAGAGAGAGATCTGAGCATTGTTAGAGAAATTTGAATGTGCAACTCTGAGATTTCAAAGGCTCTTGAATTGAGCTACATTGTCAATCTTCATTTTGTTTTCTTTTTGTTGTTTCTCTTTATTACTTTTACTTTTTATTATTCCATGTTTCTGATTGTGTTTCATCGCACAATTCAGGGTTGTGAGCAGATGGGCGCGATTCACAGGTTGCTCTGGTTGTCCAAAGCATTGAGGAGTGATCCTCGTCTGCTACTGTGAGTAGCAGGTCTGATCATGTAGGGTAGCACGATCAGGGGTGTGTACAGCTAGGTGCTGTACACAGTTGCACTCTGGTTGTTCAGAGTGTAGGAGGAGTGTGTTCCTCTGGGATAAGCTATGGTTTCAACATTTGTAGCGGATTGTTTCTGCGATCTTTTTGCTTGAGCAAGGAAGCCTCACCCTGATCCGGTGAGGGGTGGACGTAGGTTGTTGGGTATTAACCGAACCACCTTAAAAAAATTTGAGTACTGTAGTTTGCATTTCTTATCTTCTACCTACATTCACTAAGTCCCCATGTTGTTCATTTGTCTAGTGTTGTTTTCAAATTGTTATTTACGCCAGTCAAGTGTTTGTGGGTGATGCTGTTCCAAAAGAGTTACTTACTCAGTTCTTCAGTTGCTTATCTTGACTATCTGTCAGGTGTTATCCTAAGTGTCACATTTTTAATTGGTCAGTTTGAGGGGTGGATCTATTCACCCCCCCCTCTAGATCCATCTTTTCATACTTAACAGCCTTCACCTTCTAGGGATCGGGCTTCAAGCGAGGGCTGAAGAAGGGTTTCACTCAAGGATTCAACCGAGTCATCCATCTAGCCGAAGCTCAAGTCACATAAGAGCTAATATTCGAGCCCGGGTAGTGGTACGACTCGTCCGAGGAAACTTCGACCCCTCCGTCCACTCTCGAGCCCTGCACCTCAGATGAAGAGAGCGATGGCCCTATGGACGTCACTGAGGAAGAGCGTCCAGCCCTGGCCACTTTAGGAGACCCCGTGGTCATGGCAGTTTCCACATAGGTGGGGTCAGTGCCTGAACCAGTGGTTCCCGAAGGGACCGGGTGTACGTAGCTTTCAAGCATTGAGGCGACGCCAGGCACCGAGGATCCGCCAACCCCCATAGTCTCTGAGGGATAGTCGATCCCTCTAGCCTCTTCCCCGATCTCACTGGATTGAGATATGACTTGTACTTGGCCTCAGCCTTTTCATGACTATAACTTCTTTTACCAGTTTGTTCCCTTGTCTTTCACTTTTTTTTTGTAAGAGAAAGCATTCTGAAAGGAAAGAATATGTATTTCTTTTGCAAAATCTTTGACCAAACCTCGCGTATCGTATCTATGCAAGTCAGCAAGTCGTATCTCCATATGATTCTCCTGCCAAAATAAGGGGCTCCGCATATAGCGCTTGCTTTGCCTGTGCATATTCTCAAGCGTAACGTATGCACCTGATCATATCCCCATGCATTAAGGGAGTGCATCCTTCACATGTTGCCTATGGTGGGTCCATAAGACCTCTGCAAATAAAAGGAACTGCTCCTCAAAGAATCTGCATACATCTTTTCGAAATCTGCTCATGTCTCTTTGGGGGATAGGTAGTTGTGACAAGGGATATCAACAAGAAGGAGGGGCACCGTCTCACCTTCTACCTATAAAAGGCTGAAAAGAGGGGCTATGGCTTGTCCACTCCTCTTTCACCCCATCGGCCTCTCTCCCTCCCCTTCTCATTCTTCCTCATCTTCTTCTACTCCGATAAGGCCATGGAGTATGCTGACAAGGACGAAGACTCTAGAGTTCGTCGGAGGGGACCGATCATCTCGGCATAACAGAATGGAGGATAGGAGGGTGGAAGGTAAAATAGAAGGGAGGACATGTGATGGATCGTTCCCCCCAGACATTACACCACCCCTCTAGGGAGAGAGAAAGGGACCTTGAAGTCACGCCATGTGTTGCATCCTCTGATGGGAGGACAGAATGCCAACGAGAGGCTACTCTGGGTCGTGTAGGTGAGGTCTCCATGTCATCTGCCTCCCATGCCACTTTTTTCTTCGGGCAGGGTACACCCGCCTTTTCCGCTCTTTTTTATTTTCATCTTTTCTTGTTTCTTCTTGCCGACTCCATCTGGCGCCCGAGGGGCCTAGACTACGGTCTTGCCATATGGTAAGTAGGGACACGACAAGGTCTACAGTCTCAACATCTGAGCCAGTTTTCACACTAGTGGAGTCAGTTGCTTGACGTGAGGTTGCTTGCCTTGTGCATGTCAAGATATCCATTTTTCTTGTAGTGGCTATCGTTGCCCGAATGTACAATTGAGCGCAGAATTGCAATAAACTTTCACTTTTCAACGTGTGTACCATCAAACATCAAAAATTACATAAACGAGACCCATCCTAAAAATAGAACTTCTGTAATGAAGTAGCATTCCACGCCCACGGGATCGGCTCACCATCCAGTGTTGCCAGCCCATACGCCCCTTTCCCAAGTGCCTCGACCACTCGGTAGGGTCCTTCCTAATTGGGGGCCAACTTCCCCAACGCCTCTAGTGGTCGAGGGGCCTCGGCTTTTCTCAGGACTAAGTCCCCAGGAAGGAACTATGAATCCCAAACTTGGGCATTGTATTAACGGGACATGCATCCCTCATACTCCATCACGTGTATTCTCATGGTCTCGTGTATCTCATCTGCTAGGTCGAGGTTCTCCAGTAGCTTCTTATCGTTAGGCTCGGGTTGAAAATGAATGGCTCAAAGGGAAGGGTTGCCGATCTCAAGCGGAATGATGGCCTCAATTCTGTAGACCAATTGGAATGGGATTTCATCCGTGGAGGCCCTTGGAGTTGTACGGTAGGACCATAGCACGTTAGGCAATTCCTCTAGCCAATTTCCCTTGGCCTTATCCAGCCTAGTCTTTAATCCCTTGAGCAGGGTCTTGTTAGCATTCTCGACCAAACCGTTAGCCAATGGGTGGGCTACCGAAGTGAAGTGGTTGTGAATATGTAGGTTGACATATTTATTTTTAAAATAAGCACAATTGAACTGCTAGCCATTATTGCTCACTATCACTCAGGGCGCGCTAAAGTGGCATATGATCTATCGCCACACAAAACTCCAAATCACAGCTTCTGTTATTTTCGCAGAAAGCTCTGCCTCGATCCACTTAGTGAAGTAGTCAATGGCAATTATGATAAAATTCTTTTGCGCTTGGGCCGTAAGGAAGCGGCCCAGGATATCAATTCCCCACCAAATGAAAGGGTAAGGCTTAATGAGCGACACGAGCGTCGAGGTCGCCTGGAGTATCAGGTGGTCAATCCTTTGGCAATAGTCACACTTATGGACAGAGTCCGAGCAATCTTGTTGCAGCATAGGCCACCAGTACCCCTGTCGTAACAAAATTCTTGTGATGGACCTTCCTCCTTGGTGCACGAAACAAATTCCCTCAGGGACTTCCTCGACAGCTTGCCGATCTTCACGAGGTTCAAGGCACCTAAGGAGGGGTCCTGCGAATGATCATCGGGAGAGTAATCCATCGAGCAAGATGAAGCGCCTAACTTGGTACTTGAGACGCCTGGCTTCCCGAGCGTCAGGGGGCTCCTGACCATCTCTCAGCCAGATTATGTAGGGCGTCCTCCAATTACTGGGGAACTCTTGAACGGCACCCACCAGCTCAGGGTCAGTGCTGGGGCGCTCCAGCTCTTCCAAGAGAACTGATCAGGTCCCTGATGGGTGAGTGGAGGTAACCAGGTTGGAGAGTGCATCCACTTAGGCATTTTCCTCCCGAGCTATCCTGATTACATTGAAGCTCTCAAATTGTCGAGCAACCTCCTTAGCCAGTTGGAGGTACCTGATCATCTGCGATTCTCAAGCCTCATAGTCCCCATTGAACTAGCTGGCGACCAGCTGCGAATCTGTGTAGATTTTGACCCTTTTCGCTTCCAGCTGCATAGCCATCTGAGCTCCCGAAATCAAAGCTTCGTATTCAAAAGCATTGTTGGATGCCGTGAACTTGAACTTTAAGGCGTACTGTAATTCCACCCCCTCTGGGGAACTGAGGTCAACTCCTGCACCATTGTCGGCCAAGCATGAGGACCTGTCGATGAAAAGCTCCCAGGTTGGGCCGGCCGTTGGTGGAGGGACTTCCTCCGGCTGGACAATATTTTCTGTAATAAAGTCTGCGAGTGCTTGGCCCTTAATGGCAGTGCGAGGGCTGTAAGAAATGTCGTAGTGTCACACCCCGAGACATATCTACATCGGAACTAATATCGGGGAACGTGAACATTCGGCGAGTACGCCGCAAGCGAGGAATATAATCAGAGCACTAACACATTCACTCATAACAGGGAATGCACAAGATAATATACACAATTTCACTTTATTGCATAATATCCAAAGTACATTGATAATTGACTCCTTTTACTAGACTCAAATAAATAGAAAATTACATAGCCTCGACTTGACTCATAACTCTACTAGGTCTTCTCTCGATCTTTTATCACTCTTGGACTCATCATTTGAGTAGTTTGAATCCCCGCTAGAATATCCTGAAAAGATTGGAAAAGTATGGAATGAGCACACTTGTCTAGTAGGTATCTTCACATCAACACGAAGGCAATGTTTAAGTAATTAACATTTTTGCTCCAGAAATAAAGATAAATGAAATACAGTAAACATGCGGTATAAACCAAAGTAAACTACAAGTAGCAAGATGTAGATCATAGATATAGGAATGTTCATGAATGATAATATTATCAAGCAAGATAGAATGTGGCCTTTCACGAACGAGAATGTACAAGCACTTAACGAGAATGCACTTTTCATAACTAGAAAGTCATGTATCACACAAGAATGTAATTTCACTAGATGACCTCATGGATTTCACTCATTTATAAAAGAAAGTACATCCAGCGCAAAGAGACGCTAGTGTTCATCATATCCCATAGTTTTATAGCATGTTTTCGACAATCAGCCGAGGTTGCTAGAGTCGAGCCTTTGGACACAATCAGTGCCCGATCTGCATCTTTACGGCTACTTCCACGAGTATAACAATAAAGCTAGGCCATTAATGACACAATTTCAATAATAAGCGCATGATAACAATGTCAAGGTAAGAATGCTTCAATTAAGAGTATGAGGATTCAAAGATTAATTTAAAACAAGGTCATGCCACAGAGAGAATTTGGCAGCATAACAGCATATTCCGTAACTTCCACAATTCATTAATAGCTTATTGAACATGGTATTAGGTTCTAGATAATCAATAGACCATCTAGGAACTTAAGAAAATCAACCTTTAGGTCAAACCACGGGTAAAGAACACTTGAGACAGAAACGATCATGCCAAGGCCGTCTTTTGAATTAGTGGTCAAATCTGGGCCGCTTCTATGATATAGCGGTCAAGTCAGGACCATTTCATGAGGAAATAACGGTCAGGGAAAAGGATGCTAACAGACATTGGCGGTCTCTTGAGGGCCGCTACTAGCCAGGACATAGAAAAATGTCGATCATGTGAGTGCTTTCTAGACAATTGGGCTTTGAGGGTACAACCAGCTTGGTGTCCTAGTGAGAATCCCAGGTTCACGGAGACTTACGGAGGCCTTGAAACAACATCACCTAGTCCGATGGAAGGAATATTCAACGGAGAGGATCACAAGTCCAAGAGGTGTACTTATAAGTGCAAAATTGTAACTAATAGCCACGCACCAGAGTACACACTATGTACTTATGAAAAGATTATAGATGAGAAAGGATTGTGGTAAAACAGTGATCAAAACATCACTTAAACAAGTTCGTGAAGCATATAGAATTAACTTTAATACAAACTATAAGGGTTTTGGCATGAAAGTAGCATAAGTTTAAAATAGGTGTTTAAAACATGAAAGGCATGAAACCTCACATGTTTAGTGCACAATATAACCAGGTTCATAAATGTACAGTCACAACTAAGAATAAGGCCTAATTACCTAGGCTTAACATATGCATAATAGGGTCAATCTGCAATCTATTTGAAGTTAACAGGTTGCAGAGAACAGAAACAAATAGCGGTCAGATGATGGCCGCCTACCAGGGCTTAGCAGTCTGTCGCAAGGCCGCTATAGACCACTGGCGGTCATAGGAAGACCGTTTCTTTCTATCTGTGACAGACAGTAGTAAAATCGAAGTACACGCTAATCAAGGGCAATAAATCATACAAATCATGCTAGACATAGAGAGAAAACATTTCTACAATGAAGATAACTCATGGAGATGCATATGTTGTCATGAATTAAGATAAGATCATCATCTTTGTCATTAAGGGTAGAAATTATGCATGCAGAAATAACCTGGACGTGCAGTGCCAATAAAACCTTAAATACTCCATGTAGAAAGTATGAAAATTCATGAAATCAAAGGGCTTTTGTTCCTAACTTGGTATTTTAGCCATCTACGAGATAGCCTACCTCTGGGACAAGCTTGAGACTTCGAATTTTTAACTGGAAGAAGACCCTAGTTCCTACACGTCCTATGCCAAACCAACAACTTCCCGCCCCTCTATCTATTGATTCTCTTGACCTATACTCGTGAAAATTGGAGGGTAGGTAAAAGATATAAAGTGGAACAAAAAGTTCTAAAGACACTAGATGAACTAACCTCGTTTAGGGCTCTAATCTCCTGATCTTCACTGGACCGGCGCACTGGTTCCTGTGCAGCCTGTAGCGAACCAGGACTTGCAGACGCCCTAATTCTTCAACAGCTGAGTCTTCTAGCACGAAAATTGGAGGGGAGTTAGAAAAAACTAAGGAGAACAAATTATTCTAAAGGACTAACCTAGAAGATGTTCTCCTTACCTTCGAATTACGCGAGCCAACATTAGGGTTCGCATGGGTCAAAGCTAGGGTCTATTTATAGGGTTTTGAGTTAGGGCTGAGGATTTGATCGAGTTGGGAGTCCTAATTAGGGTAGGATCGATCCCCAAGAGTCCTAGACATGTTTACATGTCTACACACTTCGATCCATGAGGATTTGGATGCAAAGATCTAAGCTTTTCACGTTTCTTCCATTCACGGAATCAGAAGGAATTAGCGGTCATGGAGGGACCGCTAGCATGAAGTGGCGGTCTCGCGATAGACTGCCATTTGGCGTTAAATCCAAAAATTTTTAATTTTTCTATTATTTCTTATTTATCTCTTACTTGGTGTATATATCTAATTTTAAATCTGTAAATTACTCAATTTACGTTTCTATTAGGTTGGCTTGGGCCCAAGGTCATGGAATTAAGGTTATGGGCCTACTTTAAGTGTGCCTAATTGATTGGTTATTATTTGGGCTTTTCATAAGAATTTATTTAACTCAGAATTCATTTAATAACCCATTAGTCTTTCTTAAGCGCCTAATAATCCATTTTAATTTGAGAAAAATTCCTAGATAAATCCTAGAAAATTCCTAAAAAATCTGGGGTGTTACACCCTCCCCCACTAAGAAGAATTTGGTCCCCAAATTCATTTCATGGAATTTATGGAGAGTATTACTTTGCTTATAGTTAATGAGTTGCATAATTAATTAGGGCAATGATGAATATAGATGGGTCAAGATGGTACCTTCAATCGTTTTACCTTCATCCAAGATGGCATTTCGTCAGCCTCGTCGCCCGCGTCCATTGTTATCTCTTGAAGATTGTTCCTTTATAGAGGACACATGGGCAAGCGATGTTCCCGACTTCACATTTGAGACAAGCACCGAGTCGCTTCCAGCATTCTTCGGCCGTGTGTCTGAACTTCTCATCGAATGAGCAAGTCGCCATGACCTGGTTTTCTTCGTCCTCATTGGCTCTTTTATTCTTTCCATTGCCGTTGCCATTGCCATTCCTTTTCCATTACTTTTTCTTTCACCAATACAGTTCCCATTGTGGGACCTCTTATTATAATGGGGTTGGTCATCTTACGTGATGCTAAACCTTTCTTCTTTTTCTATTGCCTATCATGTTTTTGGCTCGATCTTTCTTCTTTCCCCGGAACTTCTCTACCTTCTCTAGGGTCCTTTTGCATAAATGTGCCCGTTGGACCATTTCCATGTATGTGCGGATATTTTGTGAACCGAGTTGTTGAATAAAGCCGGCCCTTAAACTGCCCATGACTCGGTTAGCTTTTAGGAGATCGGTGCTAACCAAGTGAGAAGCATATGGTGCTAGATGGGAGAATTGAAGTTCATATTCTGCCACTGACATCATTCCTTGCCTTAAGGAGGCAAATTCCGCAACTTTTCTTTCTTTGACATGTTCGGAGAAATACTTTGCTTGGAAGAGTGTGAGAAATCCCACCCAAGTATGTGGTGCATTTTGGGGCGGTGCCGGAATAGCTTTCAACCAAGTACGTGCATCATTGTTTAGTTGAAATGTGGCGAGACGGACCTTCTCTTGATAAGTGCATTACATAACGTCGAATATTCTATTCATTTCGTCAATCCAATTTTCTGCCTCGTCAGGGTTGGAGGATCCAGAGAATCTTGGAGGATTCATGCTCCAAAAATTCCCGTGTAAATTTCCCGCGCCAGCCTGTACGCCAGCTTGGGCCACAGTCTGAAGGGCCTGGGTAAGACCCGCAACTGTTTGTTGCATCTCATCCCAATTGACATGGTGTGCCATCGTGAAAATAAGGTACTAGAGAGGATAATCAATTAGTTAATTCCTAAGGAATTAATAGAATTAACCTAGAGAAAATTTCTAATTTAACTATCTCATCCCGGCTCTACCCATTCTCACATGGTTGGAAATTTCTTCCTAGCTTATTTCATAGGTGTGGGTCCTTCATCCTTAGACTTAGCTTATGACATGACATTTTTGTAGGAATAAGTAAGTCTTGAGACCTAGGCTCTGATACCACTTTAACTGTCACGCCCCGAGACATATGTACACCGAAAGTAATATCGGGGAACATGAACAGCCAGCTAGTACGCCGCAAGCAGGCAATATAATCAGAGCGCTAACACATTCACTTATAATAGGGAATGCACAAGATAATATACTCAACTTCACTTTATTGAATAATATCCAAAGCACATTGATAATTGACTCCTTTTACTAGACTCAAATAAATGGAAAATCACATAGCCTTGACTTGACTCATAACTCTACTAGGTCTTCTCTCGATCTTTAATCACTCTTGGACTCGCCATTTGAGTAGTTCGAATCCCCGCTATAATGTCCTAAAAAGATTAGAAAAATAGGGAATGAGCACACTTGTCCAGTAGGTATCTTCCCATCAACATGAAGGTAATGCTTAAGTAATTAACATTTTTGCTCTAGAAATAAAGATAAATGAAATACGGTAAACACGCGGTATAAACCAAAGTATACTACAAGTAGCAAGATGTAGATCATAGATATAGGAATGTTCATGAATGATAATATGATCAAGCAAGATAGAATGTGGCCTTTCACAAACGAGAATGTACAAGCACTTAACGAGAACACACTTTTCATAACTAGAAAGTCATGTATCACGCAAGAATGTAATTTCACTAGATGACCTCGTGGATTTCACTCATTTATAAAATAAAGTACTCCCAGCGCAATGCGATGCCAGTGTTCATCATATCCCATTGTTTTATAGCTTGTTTCCGGCAATCAGCCGAGGGGGCTAGAGTCGAGCCCTTGGACACAATCAATGCCCGATCTACATCTTCATGTTATAAACCCAGCTACTTCCACGAGTATAACAATAAAGCTCGGCCATTAATGTAACAATTTCAATAATAAGCTCATGATAACAATGTTAAGGTAAAAATGTTTCAATTAAGAATATGAGGATTCAAAGATTGATTTAAAATAAGGTCATGCCACGGAGAGAATTTGGCAACATAACGGCATATTCCTTAACTTCCACAATTCATTAATAGCTTATTGAATAGGGTATTAGGTTCTAAATAATCAATAGACCATCTAGGAACTTAGGAAAACAACACTTAGGTCAAACCTCGGGTTAAGAACACTTGAGACAGAAACGGTCATGCCAGGGCCGTCTCTTGAATTAGCGTTCAAATCTGGGCCACTTCTATGATATAGCGATCAAGTCAGGAACATTTCATGAGAAAATAGCAGTCAGGGAAAAGGCCGCCAACTGACATTGGTGGTTTCCTGAGGGACGCTACTAGACAAGACATAGAAAAACGTCGATCATGTGAGTGCTTTCTAGACAATTGGGCTTTGAGGGTACAACCAGCTTGGTGTCCTAGTGGGAATCCCAGGTTCACGGAGACTTACGGAGGCCTTGAAACAACATCACCTAGTCCGATGGAATGAATATTCAACGGAGAGGATCACAAGTCCAAGAGGTGTACTTATAAGTGCAAAAGTGTAACTAATAGCCATGCTTCGGAGTACGCACTATGTACTTATGAAAAGACTATAGATGAGAAAGGATCATGGTAAAACAGCGATCAAAACACCATTTAAACAAGTTCGTGAAGCATATAGAATTAACTTTAATACAAACTATAAGGGTTTTAGCATGAAAGTAGCATAAGTTTAAAATAGGTGTTTAAAACATGAAAGACATGAAACCTCACATGTTTAGTGCACAATATAACCAAGTTCATAAATGTACAGCCACAACTAGGAATAAGGCCTAATTACCTAGGCTTAACATATGCATAATAGGGTCAATCTGTAATCTGTTTGGAGTTAATAGGTTGCAGAGAACAGAAACAAATAGCGGTCAGATGATGGCCGCCTACCAGGGCTTAGCAGTCTGTCGCAAGGCCGCTATAGACCACTGGCGGTCATAGGAAGACCGTTTCTTTCTATCTGTGACAGACAGTAGTAAAATCGAAGTACACACTAATCAAGGGCAATAAATCATATAAAGCATGCTAGACATAGAGAGAAAACATTTCTACAATGAAGATAACTCATGGAGATGCATATGTTGTCATGAATTAAGATAAGATCATCATCTTTGTCATTAAGGGTAGAAATTACGCATGCAGAAATAACCTGGACGTGCAGTGCCAATAAAACCTTAAATACTCCATGTAGAAAGTATGAAAATTCATGAAATCAAAGGGCATTTATTCCTAACTTGGTATTTTAGCCATCCACGAGATAGCCTACCTCTGGGACGAGCTTGAGACTTCAAATTTTTAACTGGAAGAAGCCCCTAGTTCCTGCACGTCATATGCCAAACCAACAACTTCCCGCCCCTCTATCTATTGATTCTCTTGACTTATACTCGTGAAAATTGGAGGGTAGGTAAAAGATAAAAAGAGGAACAAAAAGTTCTAAAGACACTATATGAACTAACCTCGTTTATGGCTCCTAATCTCCTGATCTTCACTGGACTAGCGTACTGGTTCCTGTGCAGCCTATAGCGAACCAGTAACTTGCAGATGCCCTAATTCTTTAACGGCTGGGTCTTCTAACACGAAAATTAGAGGGGAGTTAGACAAAACTATGGAGAACAAAATATTCTAAAGAATCAACCTGAGATATCGTCTGCTTATCATCAAATTACGTGAGCCAACATTGGGGTTTGCATGGGTCAAAGGTAGTGTCTATTTATAGGGTTTTGAGTTAGGGCTAAGGATTTGATCGAGTTGGGAGTCCTAATTAGGGGTAGGTTCAATCCCCAAGAGTCCTAGACATGTTTATCTATGTACACACTTCGATCCATGAGGATTTGGATGCCAAAGATCCAAGCTTTCCATGCTTCTTCCATTCACGGAATAAGAAGGAATTAGCGGTGAAGGAGGGACCGCTAGTATGTAGTGGCAGTCTCGCGATAGACCGCCATTTGGTGTTAAATATGAAAATTTTGATTTTCCTATTATTTCTTATTTATCTCCTAATTGGTGTATATATCTAGTTTTAAATCCGTAAATTACCCAATTTGCGTTTCTATTAGGTGGGCTTGGGCCCAAGGTCATGCAATTAAGCTTATGGGCCTACTTTAAGTGTGCCTAATTGATTGGTTATTATTTGGGCTTTTCATAAGAATTTATTTAACCCAAAATTCATTTAATAACCCATCAGTCTTTCTTAAGTGCCTAATAATCCATTTTAATTTGAGAAAGATTCCTAGATAAATCCCAAAAAATTCCTAGAAAATATGGGGTGTTACACGTAGGCTCCGAGCATGACTGCCCATTTGATGAGGCACCCCGAGGCCTCGGAATGTGCTAAGATCTTCTTCAAGGGCTCGTCAATTAGCACCACAATTTTGTGCCCCTGGAAATAAGGCTGGAGCCATTTGGCCAAGGTCACCAATGCTAGCATGAGTTTCTCGGTTGCGAGGTACCTCTTTTCGGCATCTAGGAGCACCTTGCTAACTATAACACCGGCCTTTGAACTCCCTCGTCGTCTCACACCAACACCGAGCTTACGGTAGAGGGTGTCACCGAGAGTTACAGATACAAGGTCTCTCCTAAAACGGGCTTTGAAAGTATAGGTGGAGCCATTAGGAACTGCTTTAGCTCAGTAAAAGCTTTTTCGCATTCATCATCCCAAGTGAAGGTCGGGGCAGCCGCCTTTGGACCCCTCAACAGCTTGAAGAAAGGTAGGCAGTGCTCCGCAGCTCAGGACATGAAGTGAATGAGCACGATGATCCTCTCGATCAGTCGCTGGACATCTTTGACGCTTTGTGGCTACCGCATATCTAGGATGGCTTGAATGTTCTTGGGATTTGCCTCAATCCCTCGATGAGTAACCAAGAAGCCCAAAAATTTTACGGACTTAACCCCGAAGGTGAACTTAGCGGCATTAAGCCTCATGTTGTACTTCTGGAGCACTTTGATGGTCTTCACCAGATCGAAAAAGTGGTCTTCAGCTTTTGGTGACTTGACCAGCATGTCGTTGATGTAGACCTCCATGTTACAGCCAATCTGGTCCTCGAATATCTGATTTACCATCCTCTGATATGTTGCTCCAAAAGTCATATAGGTATAACAGTATACGCCGAAGTCAGAGGTGAAGGCCATTATTCTCTGCATCGTCAAGATGCATCTGGATCTGGTGGTACCTAGAGTAGGCATCAAGAAAACTGAGAAGCTCATTATCTATGGGGGTGAGAATTATTTTAAGGAATTTTATGGTGTTATTTTGGTTTGTTCATTATTAATTGCATTGGCATGCCAATCACAGTTGTGACAAGTTTATTGTGCATTCCGTCTGACTGACCAGGCAATAGTGATGTTCGTGTTGGGATTGGATGTCTGCCGCACCATATAGGTGTCGGCGTTAATTACATCTCCTTCGAAAGGAGAAAATCCTTGATTAATCCCCAAGCAGGAGGATCCCTCGAGGGTCTAACGAATGGAAGAGAATACATGAATTTATGAAATATTTATTACATAAAGCAAGGTTTAATCATAGATCCAACCATGCAAGTGAACCCAAGTTGATTCGACTATTGTTATTTTTTTTATTAAATGGGCGGCCATGGGCCAGTCCAGATGAAATAGTTAAGGAAGATAGGGGGGTGCCAATTGACCGAAGGGTTTGGTGGGTCAGTCGGCTGGTGAATCAATGGCTGGTTGGCTAATGGAATTAGTGGGTTGTTGACACTTGAAATATTACACGGATGTGTGACACCAGCTAGTTAAGCTCAACCATCACAGTCTGCTACCAGGGGATGCTCCCTTTAGATACCAACGCTTAGAAGATCCAACGGCAGCTAAGTTGAATGTCACAGGGATCACTCAAGCTGAGGTATGATTTCCGAAGCAAGCATTAAAGGGTCCCAGCTTCATCAATCAGCGAGTGGAGCCCATTGCAATATAAAAATCATCCAGCCATGCCTTTACGGCAAAAGCCACTACCCGGCAAAGTCGTTGCCCGTCATGGAAGCGATCGAGCCAAATAAACCCCAAAAAAGAATAGTCCTCGTAGGACGAAAGAACTCCCGGGTGATCATCCGCCTGATTAAACCCTTGCAGTAAGCTTCCGATCTTGAAATGACGCTGCATGAACGAACATTTAGACTCACGACAAAGCTCGGGATCGATCTTAATGACTGATGGTCCTTAGAGACCCCTACGGCACTAGGCTTCACCTGCTTGGCCCAAAAGATAGACAAAATGGTTTTAGACTATTCAGTAGGCTGATGGATGGCTAACTGGGCCGAAATAACATGAAGAAGCCAAATGGGCCGAATGGGCCAAAAGAATGTAAGCGAACCGGTAGCCAGTCTTTGAACCGGCGGCTACACGTGATCCGGCGGCCAGGGCCAAGGCGCCTGGCGCCGCCGGATCACCCCCTTCCGCCTCCAGCCGCCATCTAAAGCATTAAAACCCCTTTAAATAGCAATGGCGTTCGATAGAAGAATAGATACCGACAGACATGCGGAGAGCATACATAAGACAATAGATAATAGAGAAAAAAAAGAGATAGAGATAGAGGGGTAGATACGAAGAGTAGAGTGTAGACAGAGAGGCACAGAGAAAAGAAAGAGAGTGCTCGGGGAGAGAGTTTTCCATCTGAAGGAGAGGGGTCAACAGTCGGGGAAACTCATCCCATTTTATTGCTTCTCTCATTGTAAAGGTGGGTTTCCACCGATAGTGATTTTCATCGAGTGTATTATTTCTTCCCCTTCCCCCTCCGTTGCTGAGTATGTGATTGTATTTCCTTATATGTTTGTTTTAAAGAGAAAAGGGGTGATAGTTGTTTCTATTATGCTCCCCAATTAAGTGCTAGTTCCCAATTTTTCCCTCTCTTGTTCGTTCCTGTTCTTCTAGATTAACTATTTTCTTTCGCACACCTAATTTCTGTATTAATTGCTTGCCATGCTAACTCCTAATGTCATAATTCAAGTATCGAACTAACTGCTAACTGGGCAATCTCTGTACTGTTGTGAGTGCTGTAAACCCGTTTTCACCTCACTTAGATCGTTGTTTGGTGATTGTTGACCCCTACTAAACATCATAGGTTTATCATCCTTCTCTGATATGATCTCTGTTCGATCAATCCTTGGGGAATACATTCTTGATCATTACCGTTTTGATACAAGTCTTTGTTGATTAGCAACATATGGCCGTTGCGTATCAACCTTAGGGTCATCAGAGACCTCTGATTCTCTACAGAGTATCTCAGGCGGTCACGAATGGGCTTGTTCCCATGCTATTTTACTTCTCTCTATAATCGCAGTTACTAGGGTGCTCAAGAGGACTGGTTCAACGGTAGTGAGCGCCGCCGGATCAGCTTCAGCTGATCCGGCACGCTAATCGACCGCCGGATCACCCATTTCCCTTCACTGGCCGCCGGATTAGGGCATATGCCCCCACGTGTTTGGCCGCCAGATCAGCATGCCATGATGGCCGCCGAATCAGGAATTCTCCCTCACACAGAGGCCGCCGTATCACCTGTTACCCCATTTCTTGGATTTCGGTTGCCGTTTAATCAATCCTAGTACCGACATGGGTTTGTTAAGTTCTTCTGGCATGACCCCTGGTCAGTAAGAAGGGTACAGACAGATTAGTAGCATATGTAACTGTTTAATTCCGTCTATTTCCGAATTATTTAGGATTTCCGGTCACCCACCCCGAGTGAACAATAAACAGCCTCACCGGCGAATAGTGCCCCGACATCTTTAAGACCCATTGGTCCATGGTTATATCGATACTCCCCTGAGTCTTTATGTATATGCCATGGTACCAAAATGGGTTGACACGGTCGACAGGACGTCTAATACACCCTTGGGTGACACGGGTCTCTTAGTAGGTGAGTCCTTAGAGATCTGACACTCGCTAAAGAGTCCAGGCTATCGTTCTGACATGCCTGTATCTCATGGAGTCCATCTCAGCTTGTTGTGGATGGGCCTCCTATACATCTCCCCCAATACGTTCTGGGGTAGGGGGAGATGCTGCCAAAATCTATCCAGCATTCCGTGGCTTTTCCGTTTATTTCCTTTCCTTTCTTAGGCCCATGGCCACTCCTACATGTGTAAAGAAATAGATAAATAAGATAATAAATAATAATGATAAAAAAGGGAGATATAATAATAACAATGAACACAACAATCGAACGACTAATAATAACAAATCAGTCGGGGCATATCGGCATATATGCATATGCGGGAATAAATATCCATCTTACTGTGTGCCTGCATGCTATAGCTCTTCAGTATATAAAAAATGGGGATTCGCAGAAGGTCGGATTAAGTACGGTTGGAAGTGATCACTGAGCATGAGGTGGTCTTCGGATCTAAGTTCTCCACCCCGTACCGGAGGTTGACTTAATAAAATAAAATAAAATATCGCTGCATTGTGTGCTTGGGTATGCACTTAGGCCCCCCTTTGCATATCAAACATTTCATGACTTATGTCTTCATTTATATTCATTCAGCCCCAGAGGCTCCTTCATCTTGGCGATTAATCAAGGGTTGTCCTTCTTCCAGAAGGGCGTAATTAACGTCATCGCCTTTATGGTATGGCGGACTTTGGGTCTTGACATGATCATCCATCTGATCAGTTAGATAGAGCGCACAATAAACTTGTCACAGGTGTGACTGGCATGCCTCGCATCAATAAACCAAAAGAAAAAATAAACTAACACAATAAAATAAATCCTTACCCACATGGGTCGACTCGCATCCAAATGAGTCAGCTTGGGGCGCATGGGGATCAAGTGGTTCGGTGAAGAGAGAGAGAGAATGATAAAAGGAAAGGAGGAGTAAAGGTTGTATCGACAGTAGGCATGGGAGGATGAAGGGAAATGGATCGGCGGAGGGTTGTATCGGCATGGAGGAGAAGAGAAAGGAAGGTGAGATGAACAAGGGGGAGGTGATCCGTCTTGATAATCTCACTATTGAGGGTGGCCGCCGGTTCAGGCTTCTCGCTTGATCTACTGAAAGGAATTAAAGGCTAAAGCTGGCCGTTTTATATTTATTATTATTTTTATTTTTTGTCTGGGGAGAGCCTGTTGTGTCCCTGTGATTTTGATGATAGCAATCACTATAAGTCAATTGAATGCATACACTATAAGTCAATTGAATGCATACAATTCTGTTTGTGGTGCAGATGAATGTTTCATTGAAAATCTTATCTGAATTATTGCTGCATTTAAATATGGCTGTGTGGTGTGTGCTTTGGTGCATTTCATAATTGCATTTATCTGGATTCTTTGATGTCATATGTGTTTACTTCATTCAGAACTACTCATTCAGAACTTGGTACATTGCTTAACTGTGAGCATGGCATAGACTGTACACTCATCTGTCTGCATGAGTCACCAAGTCCACACATTGCATCGTGTGTTTTTCATGTAGTTTATACATTGGCATGCAGCGTCTCATGAAGTATGTACATCCTCTTCAAGCATTTCAAAGTCTATACATTGCTTGGAGTTCTTTCAAGTTTATACATTGCTGAGCGTCTCACTGACTGTCTCATGCAAGTATGTACAGTGGCATATGCATTCACTGTAAAGCCTATACATCCTGCACCATCTCATGCAGCATCTCAAGCCAAGTCCATACATAGTCCATCAGCATTTAGAAGTCTGTATATCGGTCCGTCTTGCTCAGCGTCTTAGTGCATTCAAAGTCTGTACAGCGTTCGTCTCAGCCAGCGTCTCATGCTGCGTAAGTCTATACACTCCATGCTCATTCAAGTCTATACATCCACAGTGTAACTTCAAAGTCTGAACATTGTCTCACTCCGTCAAAGTCCATACATTTGTCTTCTCTTCAAAGTCAGTACATTGGCATTGGGCATCCAAGTATATACATCGCCTTCTGCAAGCTTTATTACAAGTCTGTACATCAGACTATTTCATCAGCAAGTCTATACATTGGGCTGTAGCTTGCTTGAAGTGAAGTCTACACATTGATTCACTGTTCATGCCTTCACTCAGAGTCTGTACAGCCATTCCTTGAGTCCAAGTCTGTACATCACCTTCAAGGCATCAAGTCTATACACTGGACTGTGCTCATAAAGTCTGTACAACGTGAGTTTCGGTTCTTAAAGTCTAGACATTCTCCCGTTCAAATCCTTCAAAGTCTATACATCAGTTTGATTGAGTAAGTCTGTACAGCATGCCTTGTTGTTCACAGCCTTTAAAGTCTGTACATCAGCTTCGCATCTGCAAGTCTGTACATTGGCTTCGCATCTGCAAGTCTGTACATTGGCTTCATATCATAAAGTCTGTACATTGGCTTCGCATCTGCAAGTCTGTACATTGGCTTCATATCATAAAGTCTGTACATTGGCTTCGCATCTGCAAGTCTGTACATCGGTTTGATATCAACAAGTCTGTACATTGGCTTCAACTCTCCAAGTCTGTACAGCCACATTTAATAGGTAAAGTCTATACATTCTTCAGCTGGAACTGTGCAAGTCTGTACATCGTTACTTGCCAAAGTTTGTACATTGGCATCTGTTCCTACGTTGCACTTCCAAGTCTGCACATTGGGTTCTTTACCTACGTTCAGCTTTAAAAGTCTGCACATTGGTAGTTTTACCAACGTTGCCTTGCCAAAGTCTATACACTGTGTTTGTTCAAGTCTGTACAGACTTAGCCTTGTTCTAGTCTGTACATCGACCAGCTATAATTGGCAAGTCTACACATCGTGATTTCATCATGTCTGTACAGCCTCTTCATTGAAAGTCCACTCATCACTCAAGTCTATACTTTGCACACTTGCTTTCTTGCATAAAGTCCATACACTGCACTTGGTTTGTGTTCTTCACACCAAGTATGTACAGCCTGTGCTCGCAGTAGTCAAGTCTATTCACACGATTGCCTTGCTTTGCTTCAAGTCTGTACAGTCTCTCCCTCAGCAAGTCTATACACTGGGGTCGTCAGCTGCAGGGACAGGATGTCTGTACATTGGGTGCTCATGCATTGCTCTCATCGAAGTCTACACATCCGATAGGCTTGTTACAAGTCTGTACACCGAGGACGCTTGAAGGTTTTCAAGTGTATACACTCTACACACTTGGTTAACTAATGCATTTAACTGCAAGTCTATACACTGTGATCGCATAAAGTCTTACAAGTCTATACACTCTCTCAGTGTACACACATACTCACTTGCTGTTCTTCAAAGTATGCACATCGCATAGCTTCACATATTTGAAGTCCATACATTGGAGAGTTTGTACATTGCACTTGCATTCACAAGCCTATACATCCTAAAGTCTGCCATTGCTCCCTCATTCAATGAAGTCTGCACATTGATGTATGTTCTTCAAGTCTGAACATCGAATGTCTTCATATGTGAAGTCTATACACTGCATGCTCACTCAACTAACTTTATACACTCGATTGTTAACTTCAAAGTCTATTCACTCAAGCTGCAGGTTGACTGTACACACCTTGTTAACACCTGAACCAAGTATATACATCCAACTGATATCTACTTATGTCTGTGTGGCAGGTACTGTTCGAGAAGCTGAAGGCACGTGATCCAAGGACCTAAGATGCTGACACGTGGCCAAATACCTGGGCGGGAAATGTGGAGGCCACACGCGCCCAGTGTTGTCTTTGCTCGAGCTGCTATAAAGGGGAGTCTCGGTTGTCTGAAGAAGAGTGATCAAAAATAGAGAAGCAGAATAGCAGAAGTGCAGAAGTGCTGTGTGCTCGATCCAGTAGAAGAGAAGAGTTGCAGAGAAGAGAAGAGAAGAGAAGAGACAGAGAGGGCCTGCGAAAGAAGAAGAAAACGAGTGAAGAAGAAGAAGAGAAAGAGAGAGAGAGAGAAGGAGTTCGTAGAGAAGAAATGGGAAAATCTTGAAGATCTGCCCTCTGGCGTTTGGATCAAATCTAAGCCAGATCTGCTCCCTTGAGAGCTACATTACTTGTATTTCGTTTCCAGCTTTTGGCGCTGTGATTTTTCATCCTTTCTTATTTTCCTTTTTTTTATCTTTCCATCTTTGTTCTTCCGATTGCCCTGCTGGGGATCGGGTTCCTCCTGTGGATTAAGGAGAAGGGAGACTTGTCTTCGGTTCTGGGCTTGTGGGTTGCAAGTCCAGGGGTCCCTCCTGGTCTGGAGGAAGAGAGGTCTGCGACCTCTGGTTTCCAAGTGGCTGGGAGTCACTTGGGTGTCCCTCCGGTTGGGAGGAAGAGGGGAGTCTGTTCCCCTAGTCAAGCTGTGTGGCAGCAACTGTTAGCAGACTGAGTCTGCTTGGTTCTAGCGTTTGCTAGTGAAGCCTCACTCCGGTTGGGAGTGAGGGGTGGATGTAGGTCTGGAGGATCGAACCACCTAAAAAATCTATTGAGCAGTGGTTTGATTGCTTGATTTGCTTCCGCTAGATGCTTGGATAGGCTCGCTCCACCTGCTTGTTATTTTGCCTAATCGAATTAGTTTAATTCCGAAATTTACCTAGCATCTGAGTTTTTTTAAATTGGGCTATATTTTGTAGAGGGATACATTCACCCCCCCTCTGTATCCGGGCCTAGCACCATAACAGTTGGTATCAGAGAGGTGTCTGCATACAAGGTCCAGCGACCTACAGATTCGATCTTGTCACGCCCCGAGCGCGGAAGATACCCGGAGGTGCGCGACGTGTCTATATCAATCATGTCAATCAGAGTGGTCGTGTATTCGACACAAAGACAGAGATGCGCAAAATAGCAAGATAACCCAATCCTTTATTCCTTTATAATAGACTATTACAAATCCAATACTCTGTTTAATAAAAAGAAAAGTACATAGTTGACTGAAGAAACTATAGAAAAGACTAGATGACACTTGAGCAGCTCTAGCACTTTCACTCATGACCATTCCCATCCGATTGACTTCCATCGTCGTCGGACTTACTTGAAAAGTAAAAAGGGACAAACGGGATGAGCGAACGCTCAGTAGGAAATTATATCTCAAGTACTAGCAAGGGGTTTAAGTAATTACATTTTCATGAATGCGATAAAGCTATGCATGCTCGCATAAAACGACAAGATAGAGAGAATGTAATATCAAGGACATAAGATGAACTTAATCATGAACTTTCAACAAGATAACAAGTTTATTCAAGATATTCAAGCAAGTACGTTTAACAAGTCATGTCAAGAACTTTGCCTATCATGTATCAAGCAAGTAAATTACCCTTTTGCGGGCCACGCATTTCATGTCAAGTCAAGTACGATTCAAGTACAAGATGTGTGTGGAATGTCCAATCAAGCAAGTCAAGTACTCGGTATAATGTCAGATACCTTATCATTTTAACTCCCATGGGCACAAGTACTTTCGGGTGCTCCTCCCAGGACCAGATCGGGCCCTATATGCGCAGGCATTTATCATGTGTTTTGACATCCACTCTTGTTTATAGCCAACATAGAATTTCAATAATCAAGCTTGTAGACACGTACGACAACTTTGATAGAATAGAGTCCAAAATATGACAAAGGACATAGATTGGCGATAATAACGGTATAATCACGATTATCGATGAAACTAGGTGGAATTAGGTTCCCTTAACTTAGGTACCATGACAAATCGATATAGACATTCTATATATAGAATTGAGGTCCACATGAACAGTATATCAAAGGTAAGATACCCTCATTCTTATCATAGAATTGAGGTTTACAAGAATGACATGATATGGCATGATATCATCATCCCATTAAGAATTTCTTATGATATACTCTTTGTATAATCATAAGGGCCGGTATACCATGTTTCTTTAGATTGACATGGCATCAATGGTGTAATGGGTTTTTAGGGTACAACCAGCTCAGTCGGCCTTGAGGGAATCCAAGGCTACGAGGAGTCTTACGGAGGTCTCTATGACTAACTCGCTAGTCCAAAGGAACGGAATGTCCAATGGAGAGCTTGTATGTCAATGAGAGTTGAGTGTGATCGATGAAACAACGTGAAAAGTGGGACTATACTCACAGAGTGGAGAATAGTGCCGATATATACGTATATGTATAATATGAACCCATCGGTTATAGAATCAGGATAAAAATCAGTTTACAGAAAATAACGACTTAGGTCAAGTCGTTTCTCAAGTAAGTAACGCCTAAGAGAAAGGCGTTTATATATGTTCCGTTTTGTAGAATTTTCAATAATTCAGTAATTTATCTAAAACGCGCCCTGGACGGGGTCGTTTCTTAAAGCGTTGACGACTACAGTAGCAGGCGTCTCATTATTTATATATTTGACAGAATTTCAATAATTTTTCACGATTTGTCTAAAACACGCCCTGGCAAGGGGCGTTACTGTTTAATTCTATATTACAGAATATATGTATTTCAGGATTTTGACAGATAAACGCCCTAGGAAGGGGCGTGTCTTTTCAATTTACGCCCTATGGCAGGGCGTTAACATGTGTAAAACGACTTTGTCAAGGTCGTTACTTAAAGTTTTTGAAGGACAGTAATAATTTCAGGATAACAGAGGAACGAAGATAATATCAGGACAGTAACGTTAGCAGGTTGAAGACAGAGGATCATGCATTGTTTATAGTCATGATTTCATAGATAATCAGTTCTTAAGGTGGGTGATTAACATTTACATGAAATTAACGCCTGTGTACAGGGCGTCAAATATGAAATTGACGACCTGGGCATGGTCGTGTCTTGTAAATTAGCGCCCTTGACAGGGGCGTGTCTTTCAAAATATTGCATAACATAATAAAACTGTATGCATGCCATGCTTATACATATATCTTGCGTTATTTTATTTGGGCTACAGTGACTTGAGAAAACCTACCTTGTGATAATCTGAAGATTGAACCGTGAAGGTTTCGGGAAGGGGATCGATGCTCTGTTTAAGATGGCAGCTACTGGCTGATGGCTTTGATGAAGAACCCTTGTTCTTCGGTTCTGTACTCCTACAGGAACAGAAGAAGAAACATTTATTAATTTCTTCACCTATCAGAATAGAGGAGATTAGAAGAACGTTACCTTGTTCTTCACTTATGCTGCTGCGTCCTCAACCTGTAAGAGGAAAAGAGGATGAAGAACTATTAGTTCTTCATGTAACCGAAGCAAAGAGAAACTTATATGAACTGCTATTACGTTCATAAGGAAAAGAAGAAGAAGAAGAAGAAGATATGTTCTTCACGTACCTGTGCGGTTCGATCGTCCAAATAGGTTTAGGGTTTGTTCGATCAAGATTATTTATAGGATTTTGGACGTCCTGTAAAGTTTAGTGTTCTAGTAGAAGTAATGCTTCCAATATAGAGTCCTTGCCCTATTAAATACTTACTAGATTAACATAATCCTTCCCTGGATAAGCTCCCGTGTCGAACGGAACTCGAATGGAATTAACGACTTAGGTCAGGTCGTCGATTCTTTAATTGACGACCTTGTGCAGGTCGTGTCTTAAGAAGCGCCTTGAGGAAGGGCGTTTCATGTTTCTAAAACACGCCCAAGATTGGGGCATTTATTGGCTTACCGTCTTTGGCGTTGGAATTTGACGCCGTCAGGTGAGGGCGTCCTTTCTTTAGTTACGCCGTATATAGAGGCGTTTCTTTTTAAATTAACGCCTTACTAAGAGGCGTTATTTGTAATATGTTTTATTTCGTCTGGTTAGCCCCATTCTTATTATCTGTATTACTTCTGTAATATATATGTTTTAATTCATTTCAAATATTCATTTGTCAGGGTTGCTACAGATCTTGCAGTCTTAGGTGCTAATTTGTTTTTAGTGCATCAATATTCCTGTTGCATTAATCTGTTGTGTTCACATGGCTCATCCACCGATTTTCAGTGGTACGCATTTTAATGCATGGTTCACTAGTCTGAAAAATTATGTCAAATCGGTGAATCCAGACCTGTGGAAAGTAATTTCACATGGTCCTCATGAACTGCCAAAGAAAAAGTCCAAATGGACTGACAGTCACAAGTCTATGCATGAAGAGAATCAGATAGCTATAAATGTAATGAAGGCAGCTACTGATAGAGCCTTTCACTCATGCTTCTTTGATTGCAGTTCTGCTAAAGATATTCTAGATATGCTGAAGCGAACTCAGAAGAGAGATGTGGATAGCTGCATGATGGCTGACAGAAATGATCAAGGCAGCAATCAAACTGAAGAAGATGATGATGATGAGGTAAATCTCTTCGAGAACTTTTCTCTTGATGATTGGGAGAATGCATATGCTGTATTGTTAGAGTCACATGAGAGCTTAAGAAAATAGTATAAAAAGTTGAAGAAGGGTACTCGGATAGATAGTTCTAGCTCTCCATGTGAAAACTGTTCAAGTACGAAGCAATTTCATGATGCATGTCTGTCTGATAATCATATGTATAAAAATCAGAATGCAAAACTGAAGAAGGAACTTGAATGTGTTTACTCTGAACTAAACAAGCTAAAATCTGAAGATGAATCTCTCAGAAAACTCTCCAAAGAAGATGAAGAAGAATCAGAGAAACTTAAACAGGAGAATAAATTGCTGATTGAAAAACTTAATGCCATAAAGTCTGTAAACATAGAATTACATAAAGATCTTGAAAAATATCAAAAAGATATGAAGGAAATTGAAAATGGAAGAAAGTATGAAGTCAATTCAGAAGATCAGCTTCTAATAAATGAATTGGTTCAGAATGACAAACTTAAGGAAGAAAATGAGAAATTGAAAATGCTGAACTCCACTATGTCTGAGAGACTTCTAGCTTTAGAAAGAGGTAAAAGTGTTTGCCTTGAAGATTCTGATAAACTGAGCAATCTAGAAAATGAAATTGAGAAATATAAAACTGCTAACAAAGTTTTGAATGAAGCTATGAATTGCAGTGAGTAAGAGATTGCCAGTTATGAGTTACAAATCACCTCTTTAGAAAATGAAATCCAAGACTTAAAGAACTCTCTGTCAAAGTTTGTAAGTGGACAAGAAAATCTGGACAGGTTGTTAGGAGTTAAGGTCAATACTCAAAGGGAAGGGTTAGGCTACAACAATGTCAATAAAAAGGCTTTTGAAAACAAGCTGACGACATCTTTTATCAAAGCATCAGATGTAGCCACCACCTCAGAAAATAAACAACCAAATGTTCAGAAGAATCAGAAACAAACTGAAAAGTTGAAACGGGGATCTCTATCAGACACGATTGAGACAGGAATTCCATGTAACCTGACTATTTCCTTGATATATAATGCAGCTAAGACATCAATTGACCATCGACTCTTTATTGGCAAGAAATGCGCCGATTTAGTTAAACGGTCAATGATAACCCATATTCCATCATGTCCTCCTTTGGATTTAAATAGACCCATGATGAAATCCATACCAATATCCTCCCACTTCCATTTTGGAATATCTAGAGGATGTAGTTTTCCAGCAGGCTTTTGGTGTTCCGCCTTGACTTGTTGGCATGTGAGACAGCGTGATACATAGTCCGCTATTTCTCTTTTCATGTTAGGCCACCAAAAGTTTCTCTTTACATCTTGGTACATTTTGGTTGATCCTGGATGAATAGTGTACCTTGATCGGTGAGCTTCATCTAAGATCTTCTTCTTTAATTCCGGACAGTCGGGTATACAAGTTCTACCTTTGAATAATAATCTTCCATCAGAAGTTAGTTGAAAATCAGATTGTCCTTCTAATCTGCCTTTGATTTCCACTAATATAGGATCATCATCCTGAAGTGCTTGTATCTCAGATAATAAATCTGACTGTATGCTTACATGAGATAATGTGATAAATTTGGCTTCCTTGTCCAAGCTTATATTGAGCTTGGAGAATTGTTCTAGCAACCTCCATTCTTGTAGCATATAATTGGCTATCATTGCTCTCGGCTTTCGACTAAGGGCATCCGCAACATAATTACCCTTTCCGGGATGGTATTGTATATTGAAGTCGAAGTCCTTGAGATATTCTAGCCAGCGTCTTTGTCTCATGTTTAGCTCCTTTTGTGAGAATAGATATTTGAGACTCTTGTGATCGGAGTATACAGTAAACTGCACTCCATATAAGTAGTGTCTCCATATCTTTAGGGCAAATACCACCGCGGCCAGTTCTAACTCATGGACGGGGTAATTCTCCTCATGCTTCTTCAGTTGACGTGAAGAGTATGCTATGACCTTTCCTTGTTGCATTAGGACACATCCGAGGCCAATGCCAGAAGCATCCGTGTAAACCTCGAATTTCTCTCCTTCTATTGGTAGAGCTAACACCGGAGCTGTAGTGAGATGATCCTTGAGAGTTTGGAAACTTCTTTCACATTCCTCACTCCATTCATATCGGATCTCCTTGCGTGTTAATCTTGTAAGTGGTACGGCGATCTTAGAGAAATCTTTGATGAATCGCCGATAATAGCCTGCAAGACCTAAGAAACTTCTGATCTCGCTAGCATTGGTTGGTCTTCCCCAGTTTCTAACAGCTTCAACCTTTGATGGATCAACAGATAATCCATCTCGTGAAATCACATGTCCTAGAAAAGCCACTTCTTCAAGCCAGAATTCACACTTGCTGAGTTTTGCATATAATTGATTTATCCTCAAGACTTGCAATGCAATCCTTAAATGTTTTTCATGTTCTTCCTTAGTCTTGGAATATATCAATATATCATCAATGAAAACCACCACAAATTGATCTAGATAAGGCCTGAATATGCTATTCATTAACTGCATAAAGGCAGCAGGGGCATTTGTTAGTCCAAAAGACATAACAACAAATTCGTAATGGCCATACCTGCTTCTGAATGCAGTCTTATGAATGTCATCATCCTTGATTCTTAATTGATGATATCCTGACCTGAGATCAATTTTGGAAAAATATTTGGATCCTGAAATCTGATCAAATAACTCATCGATTCTCGGCAGTGGATACTTGTTCTTGATAGTGAGATGATTCAACTGTCGATAGTCGATGCACAATCTCATGGATCCGTCCTTCTTCCTCACAAATAAGACTGGTGCTCCCCACGGGGAAGTACTTGGTCTAATAAACCCTTTTCGAATCAGTTCCATCAACTGCTCCTTCAACTCTTTGAGTTCAGCCGGGGACATTCTATAGGGTGCCTTTGAAACTGGACCAGCACCAGGGACTAAGTCAATGGTGAAGGCCACTTCCCTTTGAGGGGGTAATCCTGACAAATCTTCCGGAAATACGTCTGAAAATTCTTGCACTACCTGAATGTCTTCTATCTTAGTGTCCTTTGTTTCCTTAACTGTGACAAATGCAAGGAAGGATACACATCCTTTCCTGACGAGCTTGCTTGCTCGAAGAGCCGAAATAAGAGGGGATTTGCTCCGACTCTTGGGGCGAGAAAAGACTAATTCTGGAAAATCTTTAAAAGTAATTTGGCTATTGCGGCAATCAACCATTGCATGGTATTTGGATAACCAGTCCGCTCCCAGTATAACATCATACTCCTTTAGATCGAGGCATATGAGATCTATAGGTAAATTCCTACCTTGAACCATTACCTCACAGTTTTGATAGTGATGAGTAATATCATTTTCACTTCCCAGAGGAGTAGTTAGGACTATTTTTATCCATTCTGGTTCTAACGGTAACGGGTCGGCAAACTTCTTAGAAATAAAGGAATGCGATGCACCCGTATCAAATAAGACATAAGCACTTTTGGAACAAATTTTCAATGTACCTTCCACTAATCCGCCTTCTTCTTCAGGTTCGGTCTCCTGGATTGCATGAAGACGAGCATTCTTCGTCACCGGGCGTTTACCGTCACCGGCTTGGTCATTCATTAATGGACAATCGGGAATCCGATGTTGGCGACTCCCACAACGGAGACAAGCTCCTAATTTCCTCCAGCATTCTTCGGTCTTGTGACCAGCCTTGTCACAATGCTTGCATACTGTATTAGAAGGTGTAGTGGTGATAGAGAAGGGCTTGGATTTCTTGAACTTGGAATCTTGAGAGGATGAACCTCCATTATTGGGCCTCTTCTTAAAGTTGGGTTTGAAAGAACCCGAACTTGTGACTTGCTCCTTCTTATCTTTCCCACGGATCCTATCAGATAGTTCTGTGGCATCTTCAAGTAATTGAGCTCGGCGCACTATTTCGGAATAAACTTGGATGTCCATAGGCGCCAGTTGAGTAATGTAGTGGGGCCTAAGCCCATTAAGAAATCTACGGGCTTTCATCTTCTCCGTGCTAATAAGATGCTTAGCATATCTAGACAACCTGGAGAACTGAGCTTCATAATCTGCTAATGATAAAGATCGTTGCTTCAATGCAGCGAATTCTGCAGCCTTCTTTTCTTGGACTCGGTCCGAGAAATATTTAGCATTGAAGTATTCTACAAATTCTTCCCATGTTACTTGAGTAGGATCGATGGTTGCTTCAATAGACTCCCACCAGCACCTAGCATCTTTCTCTAACTGGAATGTAGCTAATAGAACTTTGTCCTGATCCGTGCATTGCATGACACGGAATATGCGTTCGGTTTCCCGAACCCAATGCTCGGCATCGTCCGGATCGGTCGATCCCGTGAACTTCGGGGGATTCATGTTCTTAAATGCTTGGTGTAAGCTTCCAGCTCGTGGAGCACCACCTTGTGCTACCTGTTGTAGCACTTGAGTCATCCCTTGGAGGGTACGCTGCATGTTGCGCCATTGAGCACGTTCGGCAGCCATTATCCTACAATTACAATAACTATATCAGTACGTGATCGTATTTAAAGACTCGTACACTATGTTAAATTTAACCCTTGGTTCTACCCAATCTCACTGGTTTAAAGGTTCAAACTTATCCTTGGACTTGGGTTTTTCCTAGGAATTGAATACCCTAGGCTCTGATACCACAAAGACTGTCACGCCCCGAGCGCGGAAGATACCCGGAGGTGCGCGACGTGTCTATATCAATCATGTCAATCAGAGTGGTCGTGTATTCGACACAAAGATAGAGATGCGCAAAATAGCAAGATAACCCAATCCTTTATTCCTTTATAATAGACTATTACAAATCCAATACTCTGTTTAATAAAAAGAAAAGTACATAGTTGACTCAAGAAACTATAGAAAAGACTAGATGACACTTGAGCAGCTCTAGCACTTTCACTCATGACCATTCCCATCCGATTGACATCCATCGTCGTCGGACTTACCTGAAAAGTAAAAAGGGACAAACGGGATGAGCGAACGCTCAGTAGGAAATTATATCTCAAGTACTAGCAAGGGGTTTAAGTAATTACATTTTCATGAATGCGATAAAGCTATGCATGCTCGCATAAAACGACAAGATAGAGAGAATGTAATATCAATGACATAATATGAACTTAATCATGAACTTTCAACAAGATAACAAGTTTATCTAAGATATTCAAGCAAGTACGTTTAACAAGTCATGTCAAGAACTTTGGCTATCATGTATCAAGCAAGTAAATTACCCTTTTACGGGCCACGCATTTCATGTTAAGTCAAGTACGATTCAAGTACAAGATGTGTGTGGAATGTCCAATCAAGCAAGTCAAGTACTCGGTATAATGCCAGATACCTTATCATTTTAACTCCCATGGGCACAAGTACTTTCGGGTGCTCCTCCCAGGACCAGATCGGGCCCTATATGCGCAGGCATTTATCATGTGTTTTGACATCCACTCTTGTTTATAGCCAACATAGAATTTTAATAATCAAGCTTGTAGACACGTACGACAACTTTGATAGAATAGAGTCCAAAATATGACAAAGGACATAGATTGGCGATAATAACGGTATAATCACGATTATCGATGAAACTAGGTGGAATTAGGTTCCCTTAACTTAGGTACCATGACAAATCGATATGGACATTCTATATATAGAATTGAGGTCCACATGAATGTAGATTCGGATTAAAATCCACACTTAGGAATAGAAATAAAAATAATAAAATGAATAAGATGTAATAAAAATAGCACGAGGTGCTAAAAAGGGAGTTGTGATCGCCAGAGGGATTACCTCAATAAGAAGAAAAGGAGATCGCGTGTACCTGGTGGAAATTGGGATGCGGGATGGATGTGGATTTCCTCCCCCAACTTCAATCGGCCGGCCGATTGAAGCGGGTCTTCTTAGTTGATTACCTTGCAAAACGGACAATAAACACAAACAAGAAGAGAGGGATCAGCCCAAAATGCAGTAGTATCTATCCAAATGGACGTGTAATAATGAAGGAAAGAAAGGCACATGCGCACCTTTTTCTTTTGATTGTTTTTAAACCCCTTAACAAGACTTAAGGGAGGGGGAGTATGATGATAAAAATGCGATAAAGTGTGAATAAATATGAAGGATGAACGTATATGATGAATGGAGTGATGTGAATAAAAAAAAAGAGAGATGAAAAGGCTGAGAAACCCTGCTGTCCCTGGCGACAGTAAAGGGAGTGAAGATGACGGAAGTGGATGGATGAAGCACCGGATGAAGCCCAATGAAAAACGCAGAGAGGATACAGCAAAGGATGAAGAAGGCTCTGTTCGTGAATGCTTAAACCTTTTGAAACCTGCTTAACGTGCTTCACCTGCTTAAAACAATGCTTCAACCGTTTACACGATCGATCAAGGCTTCAATTTATAGCTTCGATTGGATGTGATCAAGCAAGGTAAGATCAGAACGGGTAATGAGGCATTCAAGGAAGGATTAAGATCGAGCAAGAGACCAAATTATGATAGGGAACTGTGAGGGAAAGATCGAAAAGGAAGGACTCTGGAGCGAAACACGCCTTAATCGAGGGCGTCTCTTGATGAATTGACGACTGCAACAGAGGCGTTTCTTGAAACACGACCTAGAAAAGGACGTTTCTTCCTGGATTTAATTTTAGAAATAAAACTTGCTCTGTTTAAATACTGATATAACACGCCTATGATAACGGCGTTTCTTAAAAACACGCCTTGAGGAAGGGCGTTACTCAGAAAATGCCTTTTATTTTGAAAATTGATAATTCCAGAAATTAGCGGATAATACCAGGAATTGACGCCCTGTACCACGGTCGTCCTTTCTTTGAAAGCGCCTTCTTACAGGTCGTGACTTTATAAATTAACGCCCTTAATAAAGTCGTGAATAACAAAAATACAAGAAAAATGCATAAAAAATAAAAAAAAAGAAAAACTTTATATTATAAGAATATTGAAGTCCACTTGGGGCGTTTACATAATAACATGAGATTTGATCAACAAAACGTCAATTTTGGCGTGTCTACAGCTGCCCCGCCTTGACGTCTGCTTTGCAAGGGAGTGAAACGAAAATGAGATGAAGTAGAATGAACTGATAAGGAGACGCCAAGGTGTGATGTGACACGCCTCAGACACTAAGTATTTGAAATCGTTCCAAAATTCTGAGTGAAACAACTCTGAGAGGTTCCAAGGAAATGTCGATTTGTTGGAAAGAAGGAGATTAAGCTAAGTAAATAAAAGGGTGTGCGCGCGGGCACGACAGGGAAAGACCATTGGAGAGCGATTACCAGCCAATGTGGACGTGCTGCAACCAAGGTAAATTTTGCAGAAAAGTAAAGAGAATTGGGATAGAAATCCAACAAAAGGGTCACTTCCAAGGAATCCGCCTGAATGGCCTCAACCAGAACGAAGTACTTGATTTGGAGTGGAATATCTCATGTCATCTCAATTGAGAACGAGCGAACTTCATTATTGCCATAATATGAAGATTTTCAGCATGAAACTCAAAGTCCTACATGATGCATGCTGGGCTAAAAGAAAAAGATTAAAACAAACTAAAACTAGAAAATAATCAAGGACAATATTGTTAAGCTATTTAGGTCTGGTCAAGAATCCATATCTCTGAGCCAACACTAAGCCGAAGCCCGTTTGTCCGCGCATCAACTCAGAAAGTGGAACCATCGTCCCGAACCTTTAATAACTCAACGGCCTATCCGTGTGATAAAAACTCTCCTGAAATCGTCATCGTTTTTGATGAAGGGGAACTCAAATTTCAGGTTTATCAGAATCACAAGGTCCTTGATATGCTATAATAGCATAGATATCATATAGTAATCAGTGGTTACAAGAAAAGGATACAGGGTGACAAGATGTTACTCCCACCAGCGATCCAAACGCCTTGAATCCTGCAAATTCTTACACTTTGAAACTTGTTATTCTTCATTTAGAACATGATCGTAAGTGCTTAATTATAAACAATTTCCAGCACTTAAGTTCATCAAAAGCATGGATAGGGCAAAAAACGCAGGCCAAAAGAACACGCCTAAGAATAGGGCGCTACCAGAATAAAAGACGCCTGACCATAAGTCGTGTAATATGGAAAACACGCCCTACTCAAAGACGCAACCAATAGCAGGAACTTGAAATAAACACGCCGTCATAAAGGGCGTGACATAAAACACGACCACACCACAGGTCGTCAAAATTAAAAAAAAACGCCCTCACATAAGGCGTTAATTCAGCGCGAAACACCGTTTCTAAATTAGGAGCAGAGTCCTTAACCCAACCAAACTTCTATCTTTAAGGCTCTTCAAGACTCTTCAAATCGTTATAAAACAGCAGCCTTCCTTTAGTAAATCACCTTCCTTGCATCGAACTGCTTCTTTCTTCCCTGCGGTTTTTCTGTTCTGCTTTGTTCTTCTGCAACCGCATGCTGCCGTATACATCCCTCAAGCAAACTCAAGCGATGGACAGGATGGTGAACAGGATGATGAAGAAGCCCAAGATCTCCACACCCAGACTTTCTGAAATACAAGGACACTTGAGCAATAGAATTGCTTTGAATCAAGTAAGTCTTTCCTACTGTTGCTTTGCGATGCTCTTCTGCCAAGTTCTCAATTTCTTATTACATGCATATGTTCTGCTCTTCACAGGACTATCCAAACCTCCCAGGGGCTAGAAGATATGTAAAAGTCAAGTGGTTACCCTTAATCCTCTCCAAATTCTCTTCAGATATGAGGGTATATGTAGCTAGATGGCATCTCTTGGGGTTGGTCACCCATGCCAAACACTATGATCAAATTCACATAGATTGGGCTGCCATAGGAGCATTGATTGAAATCTGGCATCCTTCCACCCATACTTTCTTATTCTCCACATTTGAGGCTACCGTCTTGCTAGAGGAAATAGAGACGATCCTAGGCTTGAAAAGGATGAAGCGCGGAGAAGAAGAGAAGATGGCAATTATGCCAAGGCCCATCTCCTCTCAAGAGTTGCTAACCTCACTAATACCCAGCCCAAACATAGTGAACCAAATCAAGGTTACTAAAGGAGTTAACCTCTTGAAGCTCGCCTCGTGGGTGTACAAGAGAGCGGATCAAGCCAAAGAGGAAGAGGAGATAGAAAGGGTGACTAAAGCCTTCGTGGTGTGCTTGGCAGGAGCACTCCTATTCCCATCCACGGAGGACTTTCTAGAGGAGTCCCAATTGAGCGCAGTTGTGAGCTTATGGGAAGAAGAAAGAGTTGGTCCGGCGATCTTAGCATATCTCTATAGCGGGCTCACAGCGGCGTCCATGGGGAGGCCCATCTACGGGTGCATGCTAGCACTCTCAAGTTGGATCGATCTACACTTCAAGTTTGATCCATGCCATGAAGCCCAACAACCCTCAAGAATTTTCTCAAAGAGCCCACTCTCATACATCACCGGTTCATTAGGCATAAACAATAGAGTAACCAACCGGATTCCTCAAATCAAGAAGAGAGGGGATTGGAGGGAGCATCTAAAGGTAATGCCAAAGAATCTTTTTACATGTGCCCCGGGCGTATTCAAAATGCAGGAGCTTCGTGCACGCTTCTCCATCGGGACGGACCTTCGTCTTATTGGCGCTTCGGACTTCGTCTTGTACAATCCTCACAGGTGCCTTCCTCAAATGGGTCTTCCAAGGCAACATTTTGAAGACATCTCTCATCTCCCTCCCATCAAATCAAGAGACTTAGGCAGTAATGAAGATGGTGAGGATGCCATTACAATTCAAGCTCTCTGGAGGCTAAACAAACTCCACCAACCTGTAGAAGACTTGGGTGAAGACAAAGAACAATGGAAGAATTATGTAACTTCACTGGGAAAAATAAGGGCCAAAGGGGCTCATTAGATATTGTAATTCCTCTTTTCAAAATAAGTGAAGATTGACTTCTCATTGAGTCCACTGTTACTGATTATTAACGAAATCTTCCAAAGCCTGTGTTCTGTTGTGAAAAACGCCTCAACAAACGCCGTGAATTCAAAAAAGCACGCCTTACCTCAAGGCGTCTCAAACGACCTGCGTGAAAAAAATGACGCCTGCATAGTGGGCGTTACTTAAATAACGCCTTCCCACAAGGCGTGACTAGATTCAAACCCAAAAGAATATGATCGTTCCTTCATTAAGAGTAACGCCTCTTCCTTAGTCATGTTTCAACAAAAAAACGCCTTTACCAGAGGCGTGACCAAAAAACAGCAATGATGACGTCCGTTACATCAATCAACGCCCATTCAATGCGTCTGACGACGGTTATCGTTCCCCATGCAAAACAAATTAACGCCTTAATGGCTGTCGTCAATTTCAATAAAACGCCCAAAGAATGGACGTGAATTCAATTATAAACGCCTTACTCAAGGGCGTGTCTTCTTTTCGAAACCCAAAAGCCACCAGGCCTCCTTCTCCTTCCTCCTTCCATTCTCATTTCACCCCTTTCTCTGCAAACCCTAACCGAAGCCCCCCCCAAAGCTTCTCTCTCAATCTCCTCTCTCTCAATCTTAGCCATGGCCAAACGCCAAAGAGTTAGTGCCCCAGACGTGGTTGACCTCGACGCCTCCCACGCCCAAGAAGAAGAAATTTCTGTGGAGGAGCTCGCCGTCGTGGCCTTTGAAGAAGAGCCGGTGGTGGCCGGCGGCGACGACGCCGACGAAGCAGCGATAGGAGGAGGAGATGCAGAAGGTGGAGAAGAAGAAAGAGAAGAAGAAGGAGAAGAAGGACCGCCGTGCACGGCGGCGGTCACTCCCCGGGGGCAACTCTGGCGGCCCAGACGGCCGCTGCCACGGCCACAACCCCAGAAGCACAAGAAGGTAGGTTCCCCCTCCCCATTCCAATTTTTTTTATTTTATTTATATTTTTTTATGATTTTTCATGGCCTTCGGGCATTAAACCTGCAACTCAGAAAAAAACACGCCTCGCACGGGGGCGTTACTCAAATGAAACGTCCTAATCCAGGGCGTTAATTATTTTTAGTTTCTGAAAATTAATTATCCTTCATGAAAAACGCCCTTAAGCATGTCGTTTCTTAAAACTTATGATTTTTCATGAATTCCATGCTCATTAAACAATTTCCAAAAATATTTTCATGAATTATTTCGCATGCTGTCAGTTATTTGATTTTTCTGTTAATTGAGAAACCCACGCCCTCCAGAAGGGCGTTAATTTCAACAAGAGACGCCCAAACCAGAGGGCGTCGCTTCATTCATTAACGACCCAAAAATTAACCACCTTTAGGAAAACGCCCTACCACAGGGCGTTAATTCAACAAGAAACGCCTAACACCGAGGCGTGATTAAAAGTATATTTCAGAAATAGCAAAACAGCCACCAAAGAACGCCTAAGACTGAGGCGTGATTAACATAAAAAACGCCCTTATTAAGGGCGTTACATTAAAATTCACTTTGAAAAACGCCCCCCACAGGGGCGTGAATTTATCAAGAAACGACCTGAGGGTGGCCGTGAATTCCAAAAATGCTAAAATTCAATATTTAACCCAAATCAAATGTAATTCCACATGGATACTCACATAATTAAGAAAACTAATTCTCTTTTAATACATGCAGGGGTTGATGAGGACCCGTATCTCATGGGTCATGGTCTGGGCAGCATACCAGGGTCTCCCCGACTTCCAGAGAGTTAGAGTAGATGCCATGGGGTTTGGGGCTTTTCTATCCATTGAGCCTTTTAGACCTGACCTAGCACTGATCCAGGTTTTGAGGGAGAGATGGGATAGGGTTAGCCGGACTTTTCTGATGCCCTGGGGGCATATGGTTCCTAGTTTAGAGGATGTAGCTAGGATCACAGGTTTACGGGTAGATGGTGAGGCCGTGAGTGGGTTCACCTATTCTGACTATTCAGAGATGGCCCAGAGGCTATTAGGGCTTGAGATGGTCTACGAGGGACCTAGCGAGTGTAGGACCATTTTCCGCACGGACCTGACTACGGTGATGGGTCTAGGAGATGCCAGACATAGGTCGGGGGAGACCTTAGGTGAGTTTGCACAGCGTCTGACCGACGGGGTGAGAGCGGCATGCTGCCAGGACCCGACTGACCATGAGAGAGCGGACCGAGACCTGAGGAGGTTCCTGCTGCTGCTGCTCGGGAGATTATTGCTGGGGACGAAAGCCGATGTCATCAACTGCCGCTTCTTAGGCATCCTTGAGGATCTGGAGACGGTTGGCACGTATGCTTGGGGAGCGGCCCTGCTGGCGCATTTGATGGCCGATCTGTCCACGGGGACAGGCCGTGAGACGACCGTCAGTGGCTTCTCACCTCTTCTTCAGGTATGCAATTTTTGTTTTCTTTTATTCTATATTATGATGCATGTGAATATAGTACTAATGCAATGCATGGATGCAGGTGTGGAGCCACCTATACATGCCGATGGGGCGCGTTGACCCACGGCCAGGAGCTGAGGGATCAGTTCCTCTGGCGCGACGCTGGGTGCCTGTTATCTTTGGTGCCCCACTTGACTACGAGTTGTGGGTTTTACGGAGAGAGTTCCGCGACTTCCCTCCCTCGCTGGTATGTATGAATGAATGATATACATTTCTTTTTTGTTGTTTATTTGAATATGATGAAATGATAATGTGTTCATGAATGCAGGTGCAATGGAGACCATATGAGGGGATGACTGATGAGGGCCAGCCCTGGGTCGTATCGGGGCGACCTCGCTTCGGGCGTGAGCTGTGGCTACACTGCTTGAGCGAGATCGAGCCGTTACGGCTTCGACTGGTGATGAGGACCCTGGGCCTGCCCCAGGAGTGGATCGAGGTCGGAGAGCCTCGAGGAATTGGCAAGAAGACCCGCGGTCGCACTAAGACGACCGACTGGCGGGTACGGTTTGAGGAGCAGTACGCTGACTGGCAGCGAGGCGGGACCCGAGTTGTTTCCCACGTGACAGACAGCTCCGAGTACCTCCGGCGCTATTGGGAGGTTCACGCCGGCCGACCCCAGATGAGGGTCTTAGGGGTATGTATGAAATGCAATTATTTCTAAATTGAATGCAAATGCTTATGTGACTATCATGTGACTAACATGCAATGGATGCAGGACGCGAGGGACATCGCAGCTATAGATGCCCAGGCCCACCTACACAGCCTGGAGGACTAGCTGGCCGCCACACGGGCCGACCTGGAGACCCTGGTGAGTGTTTAAATTATTCCTATATGCAAGTGAAATTTTTTTGTTGAATTAATGATTAGCCACTGACGGTCCTTAATGAATGCAGCGTGCCCAGCAGGGAGCAGTGAGGAGAGATCCGGGGGAGGCCTCCATCTCGAGGGGGCCTAGTGCAGAGGTGACTGCACTGACGGAGCAGCTGGCCAGAGCGGTTGCACGAGCTGAGGCAGCGGAGCGTGACCTTGCTTCACGAGTAAATTCTGAACTCGAAACCTCATTCAAATAATGATCAGATATAAATTGTGCACTGATAAAAATTCATTTTTACAGACTGAAGAGCTTCGAGCCACTCTTATCTGCGTGGATGAGGGCTTCCGAGCGACGAGCTCACAGGTGCGTGACCTACCTTTAGTCACATGTTGTTATTTCATTTCATGAATTATTGAACTGTGGAACTGATGATTTGTTTACCTGTTTGTAGGTTGCTCAGCTGAAGGCGATACGTACCGAGTTGTCGATCCGTGATCAGCGGATCGTAGAGCTTCAGCGGGCCTTGCAGCAGCGTAGTGAGCTTCCTCAGGACGTGGCCGAGCTGCGGGTTGCCCTGGAGCTGGAGAGGAGGGAGCGTGCTCGTGAGCGCGAGGAGCGGGCTCGTGAGCGCGAGGAGCACCAGGCGGAGCGTGCCCGGTTCCAGGAGCAGTTGTTGGCACGAGAGCGTGAGCTGGCGGACTCGAGGACCCAGTTGATCCTTTCCCAGGAGCGGCTTCGAGTGTCCGAGGAGCGGCTGCAGCGAGGCCGTGAGCGAGCACGGGCTGCGGGGTACTCCTTCACCAGCTCCACCTTCGTGGCGGGTTCTTCCCTCCGAGAGAGGAGCGAGGCAGGAGGACACGTTCGGGTTCCGGCTTCTTCGCGGGGGCCTATGCCTCCTCCACCAGCGCCAGCTCGGGGCGGTGAGGAGGAGGTTGAGAGCAGGAGAGTAGAGGAGGGTGGAGGCGAGAGCTGAGAGTTTTGTACTTGTACTCCTCCACCTTCACACCTGTACATGATATACATGATGATATATATAAAATTTGAGCTTTTGTTACCTGAGTACTTGTATGGTTGTGGACTTGTGTTTGTGTACTTTTTTCTTCTCTCGTTCCTCGTGTTTGCTTTACTTTTGCCCTGTATCTGCGGCTGTGGTTTTCACTTGAACAAACAGGTTAAATCATCTGTTCGACTTGGCCCCTTGCCCGGTGAGCAAGGGGTGTCAATATTCTGACCTTAGTAATGGGTCAAGGGGCCAAGCCTTTAATTAAATAAGGCAAAAAATGAAATGACCAAAACTAGGAGATGCCTCATGCAATCACACATATGCAAACAATAATTAAAAGCTGTCCAGGCAAGAGTGCAATTCATGCAACATGAAGAATTTATTTTTGTTCTTTTCATTATCTGTATATATATATTTTTTTTTGGATTTTCTGAAAAACACGCCTTAGATTAGGTCGTTACTCTCGTAAAAGACGCCCTCGGAGACGGCGTTACTGTGAAAAGATTTTTGAATTTTGTTGAAAACACGACCTTCCAAGAGGCGTTATTTTTAAAGAAACGCCTAAGATCTAGGCGTGAATCAGCATAAAAGCGCCTTGAACAAAGGCGTTAATTTTTATTCCTCCCAAATTGGGCTGATAAAGAAATCAAGGTGGTGGGCCCTACTTGGTCATCTTCTAAGTTCCATTAACCTTTCTTGAATAATTAAAAGGGGAATTGGCGTGCATATAGTTGGACTTATACACGAGATTTCGTACAGTGCATTCTCTTCAGTTTGGTTTCGACCATTCCGCTGGTTCATGACTTTTTCCAAAATAAAAGAGAAAGCATGAGGAAGCCCACAAGAGATTTAAAGATGCTCGAGGCAAAGCCACCTCCCCTACCCTATGCCTGTTGGGGTTCGGTCTTTGGTGTAGGGACGCTTTGTTGCCTTTTTGCCTCTTTTCACATTGCATGCATACGCCCAAGGTTTTCCTTGCGGGGACTTTGCCCTCTTGACATGCTTTTCTTTTCACCATTGACTTTCGCTTTGGAACTGATTTGCATTGAAATAGAACTGATGAACAACCTAATTGTACTTGGGCTTTTGTGGCATTTGTTCCCTTTTGGGCCTTGACTTCCTCCTACTAGGGCGGCGGATAGGCTTGGCAGGTCTACCTCGAGACCTCCCTTCCTCCCTTGTGGGCCGAAGAAGAAGAAGAATGGATATCGTCTTTCACCTTTGATCCGGTTTCAACTTTCCATCAGATTTTGCACTGCTTGATCTCAAGAGTAAAGTGTGTAGTGTGTGCGGGGTCAATTCCCATTTTAAATTAGCAAGACTGATGAATGGATCTTGGATTTTGACTTTTCGGACCGGTGACCTTTGCATGTCATGTCAGCCCAAAAGGGAGAACCATGAAAGAAAACTCTTTTGTTTTGGATTTTGGAAATATTCAGATTTTTTTGGATTACCTGGGAGATTTCCATTTTCTTTGGATTTTTGTGAAGTTTTCAATTTTTGTTTGGATTTTTGTTTAGGGGTAATATTTCTTGAGATACAAACCATTCCAGGGGTGAGTTAATTCCTCTCCTTCAGCATTAACCAGTTTATAAGCATTGCCGGGAAAAACATCTTTTATAACGAACGGCCCTTCCCAATTTGGTTGGAGCTTTGAACGAGGGCCACCCGGCTTTACAAAAATTCTTTTGATTACCATTTCACCGACCTTAAATTTTCTCTCAATTACCTTCTTTTGATAGAAACGTGAGAGCCTGTTTTGGTAAACGCGCGCATGCTCAGCGGCGACCAGACGCTTCTCATCTAGGAGTTCCAATTGGGCAAGGAGTGAATCACGACGTTCATCGATAGAGAGCTCCTCATCCAATTGTACTCGCAAAGAGGGGATAAGAATCTCATAAGGGACTACGGCCTCCATTCCATAAGTAAGGGCAAAAAGAGTTTGCCCAGTGGGGGTTCGAATGGAAGTGCGGTAGGCCCAAAGAGCTTCAACCAGCTTGTCCGGCCAGTCCGAGAATTTATTAGCCTCGCACGTCTTCTTAACAATCTTGATTAAAGTTTTATTAGTGGCCTCTGCTTGGCCATTGCCCTGCGGATAATAGGGAGAAGAATGATGCAATGCAATGTTATACCTGTTGCAGAGATCCTTGAGATCTTGGGAGATAAATTGAGGTCCATTGTCGGTGACGATGGTGCTTGGGATGCCGAACCTCGTGATGATGTTCTTCATGATAAATTTGCAGACGGTTGATGCTTTAATCTCCACGTAAGCTTCTGCTTCCGCCCACTTGGTGAAGTACTCCGTTGCCGTGAGAATGAATGATTTTTGCTTGGTCAGGAGGTTCGAATCACCAAGAGGTCCAATGATATCAAAAGCCCACATGGAAAAAGGCCATGGGGAGGATGTAGGGTGGAGTGAAGAAGCAGGAGAATGAATCTTGTCGGCATGCAGTTGGCACTTAACACACCTTCGAACATAGATAGAACAATCTTCTTCAAGAGTGGGCCAATAGAACCCTAGTCTAAGAATCTTCTTAGCTAGCATCTGGCTATTCACATGACCCCCACACACACCAGAATGCGCCTCTTCCACGACCCTCCAAGATTCATCATCATCGAGGCATCTTAATAAAACACCGGTGAGCCCTCTTCTGTAGAGCACACCTCCAACCAAAGTATAACGTTGAGCCACTCTCCTAATTGCTTTCTTTTCTTCGGCTGTGGCTTCCTCGGGGTAAGACTGATCATTACAGTATCTGGCGATCTCATAAAACCAAGGCTTTTCTTCATCCGCCAACTCTTCTTGCCAATCCAATAACATGACCTCTTTGCCTTCAAGAGCTTCTTTCCGTCTAACCTTCTCGAGCACCTGATCCCTAATATCAAGAAAAGCACGATCCCTAATAGCTGGAGTATCACGCTGATGAATCAGGGGGACATGAAAATCACGCTGAGGAGGGAAGACTAAGGCGGAAGCTAAAGAAGCAAGTGCGTCGGCCAAGATGTTCTGGCTATGCGGGACATGAACGAAAATCAATTTAGTGAAGAGTTTGGCGTAAGCTGAAGCGAGTTCCTGGTAGGGTTTGAGCTTAGGATTGATGGTGCGACACTTGACCAGCACCTGGCGCAAAATAAGCTGACTGTCACCGACAATTCGCAAATGAGTGACACCATATTGATGAGCGGTTTTGAGACCGGCCAAAAGAGCTTCATACTCGGCTATGTTATTGGTGACGGGAAAAGTAAGCCGAGCAGCAAATGGAATGGTGACCCCTTCGGGTGTTAAAAGAACCATGCCGATCCCTCTTCCTTGAGAGTTAAGGGCTCCATCAAAATGTAATGTCCACATAGGATCGTGGGGTTGATTAATGGACATTAATTCTTCATCTGGGAACTCCGAATTGACAGGATCAAAGTGGGGAAGAGGGTGGTGAGCAAGGTGCTCGGCAATGGCGTAACCTTTGATAGCTTTTTGCTGAATGTAAGTGATGTCAAATTGAGAAAGGAAGCTTTGCCAGCGTGCTAATCGATCAGTGAGGACAGATTTTTCAAGGAGGAATTTGATTGGATTCATGCGAGCAATGAGGTGA